>VZSZ01001858.1:759841-857583 GCA_013398815.1 Ibidorhyncha struthersii
GCCGGCGGCGGGAAGGAGTCGCCGTGCCCAAAATCCCGCGGCTGGCCCGTGGCTGTCATTAGACGGTGCCCAGAGAGGTGTGGGTCTTCGCAGGACAGTTTTGTAGTTAGGCTTTTTTGTTAGGTTTCAGGGCTTTTTTACTTTTTTTTTTTTCCTTTGGGACTGGCCAGGTTTGATGTTGGTGAATGTCTTGGTGCAGAAAGCATCTCACGGCAAAGGGATGAAGTGGTGCCAGGAGATGACACCCACTCCGTGGATCTGAGAGCCAGCGGTCGAGCTGGGGAGGGAGGGCGAGGGGTCTGTTTTGTCAGCAGGGGAAAGATGGAGAGAAAATGGGAAAGCTGGAACGGGGTGTTTATTGAGGAAGGCTCTGTTATGCAGGGGTGAAGTGGATAGAGAGGACTGTGCCATCAATCTGTCAGTCACCCTTCACTCCAGTACGCCCTACTGTGTACTTTGCCCGAAGACTTAAGCGGGCTTGCAAGAGTCAGGATGGGGCTGTGTGGGCAGCAGCTTTTCCCCTGATGGGGAAGGTGAGGAAGAGGGCCTCCCCCCTCCCCAGCGTTGGGTCAGTTTGAGAAGAGGGACTGTAAGGGTAGCAGAGAGACTTTCAGCTGCTCCCACCTGTTCTCAGTCCCCATTCCTCCACACCAGAGATAAGTCAGGACCCCACTAATTCTTCCTGCTACCACCTGTCCTCCTGGAGACATCTTCCTATACTAGGCATCCAACTTGACTGCTGATAACCTCTGCTGTACAAGTGCATGTGTAAAGAATGCGCCATTATGTGGAGCAGACTTCCTTAGTGATTAGTTATTGCTTAGTGATCTTTGCAAGAAAATTAGCTGAATGATGGCAAAACCATGAAAGTTATACTGTCTTAGGTGAAGGCATTTTCCATTAATGCCTTTGATTTCACCTGACAGGGGAATGTAGTAGAAAGGATATTCACAGAAATATATATTCGTATAACCAAATATATATGTATACATATATTTAGATATAAAAAATGTAGTATTGCGATCTGGGGCCTGATCTTATTCTTTTACCTACTTCTGCAGTTGAAATCAAACTTGACTCTTTAAAGTCTCTGGTATTATGGGATCGCAGTCAGGCACAAATATCTATGACTGGGTCTCAAGCCTTATCTGTATTAATAGTAACTAACCAAATTAAGCAGATTCAGTTTAGATTAGGTTTAAGTCATCTTAAACATAGCATAATGAAGATTTCCATCACTTAACTAAACAGAATTAGAAAAATACTTTAGCTAGATTAATGATGCTTTGATTGAGCACAAGATATTAGTTAGCCGTTCTCTTCCTCCTTTCACCAGTCACAGGAAAGAAATAATCTGTAAATACAATCAGAAGTTGCTAATGTGGCCTGAATTTTGAATAACAAATACTGGTATTGAACTTGTAGGCTGTTATTCATAACAATGCTTGTATGAATTATTTTGTATAATGCATTTCAAGGAAGCCATAAGGCTTCATAAAAGCACAGAACAGAAACAGAGTAATTTACTCATTACAGATAATGCAGTCGTTTTGAATACAGAATTACTATGTAATCTTAAAACAAGTTGAGCCTCTCAGGCACATTACTGTGAGATACTGAGAGTTGTTTTGCAGAAATAGTGGTAGAATGCTATAAGTTAGCGAAGCCCCCTTTTTAACTGCAGAAATGATAAGGTTTCTTTCCCAAATATTTGTTATGCTGAAAGAAACT
This sequence comes from Ibidorhyncha struthersii, assembly GCA_013398815.1. Lineage (NCBI taxonomy): Eukaryota > Metazoa > Chordata > Aves > Charadriiformes > Charadriidae > Ibidorhyncha > Ibidorhyncha struthersii. The sequence goes on from VZSZ01001858.1 coordinate 761,573, forward strand.
TTGAGACCTGAAAAGGTTACCTGTTTGAGCACCATCAATAGGATTAACACCCATTCGGGTATCCTCTTTCTCTCTTTTTAATTTTCCAATTATAAGAAACGTTTGGATGTTGTTTTTTTCCCCCTGTTTTTCCTGTATGAAATATATAGGAAGGAGGAGAGGAAGATCAGTGATGAGCACTTTTGAAAATGCCACCTTCCCCAAGGTAGAAACGCTGCTGATGTGTGATTTTACAAGAAAGAAAACTGCATTTGATGCCATCTGCAGTCCTGGACCAAACCCAAACTGTAACTCAAACTGAAATGGAGTTTGTTGTTCTAGTACTGGGTCAAATACAAAACTGCCTTTAGCAGCCTGCTCTCAGGAGAGATTCTCTTAGACTGAGGTAGTCAGGAGACTGAACTGCTGCTCACTGTCTTATGTAGTGTTCCAAGGTCAAAGTTAGGAATGTAAGTGGAAAATGCAGTAATGAACTCTTGATTTTAAGTTGTTGGACATGACAACTGATGTTTAGTTGGCACTTGCTTAGATGGAAAAATATACCCTGGAAATTATTTTAACTAGGTAGGTAGGCATAGGGCTCATCGCTTTCTGGATGAGCCTTTTGCTTCAGACTGCAGACTGGAATCAAATTGAAAGTGTCGGCATCTACGTCCAGCTGAGCAGGTCAAACAAGTCCTACCTAATTCAGCCTGATGCTCATTCTTCATGATCTACAAGATTATTATAAACTAATCTTTTAGTCATTGAAAAATCAGCTAATGTTATTTCTGGCCAGCCCAGTCTTGCTTCCTGTACAATAAAAGCTGTGTAGAGCTAAAATGAAATAGTCATACAATACATTATTGAAAACCTAGGACTTGTATTTGGAGCGTACAGGAAAAATTTTAAATAGTAATCTACTAGTTTTCATGCTGTGCTTGCTTCTTTGTTTGCACAACAGCTGATAGTTTTTTGTGGCGTTGTAAGGATTTAGTGTAGAATTCAACTGTCTAAAGCTTTTCCTCATGTTTACACTGTTTATTCCATAGCAGCTAGCATCAATGTTGTTTGGACTTGCCACCACTGGGTAGAGGAAATAGTGTACAAATAAGGCTTAACTAGGCTTACTAATTGCACTAAATACCTAAAATATCTTTCAGAAAACTATTAAAAGAAGTCTGTGTGATAAAAGAGATATTTATGTCAAAACAGTGTTGTAAAGCAGTTCAGTGAGAGAGCAGATGTTTGAAAACAACTGTTTTCAGTAGGCAACGATTACCACGTATTTTTATTTGTGTCTTTCTATGCCATTGATGGCTGTTGATAGAAAATGTACTCTCTCGCAGTAAGTTCAAAGACGAACACCTACCTACTAATTTTGTGATATGCAACATTTACTGTTAATACTCCCCATAGCCTTTCCTTTGTAGTCATCTTCTGTATGAAACTGTATTTATTGGAATTTGTGCAGACCTTGATCCTCAACTGACTTCAAGGAAGCAATCATGTACATCTAAACAAGCTTAAAAGACTTCAGTGCAACCCTCCTGTACCCCAAATAGATCATTCTTATGCTCTGAGAATTAATTACTCTGCACTGTTAACTTTAAGAAAGTAATTCTTAGTAACCAAGATCCTGGTAACAGTTTACTTCTAATGCTTCACAATGAAACTATAAAATTCCTATCAGAATAGACGATTTTGTCATTAATGGCAACTACTTGTGGATTTCTGTCATGCTGCCAGGGAACTGCAATTTGTGCTCCCCAAACAGGTCTGCTGGGAGCCCTTTAGCAACCTCCAGCGCTCGGGTGTCATGTATGACAGCAGCAGTTCAGCAGTGTGGAGGGCCATGGAACATCAAGCATTTCCTGGCCACAGGGTAAGGTGTGGAGCCAAATGTGGCACTTTCTATTTGAAATGCTGATTTGCATTTCTTCTAGATTCATCAAAGCAGTAGGGAAACATGTAAGAAAAAAAGGAGGGGCTTTATTTATTTTTGTTTTGCTCATTGTAAATGTAGAATTCGTGGTTCTGAAAGATGTCAAAGTTATAACATGACTATCCTGTATATTTTCAACGTTGAACTTGGGCAGTGTGGCGCACACAATATTGTTTCAGCATAAAACAGGAGAAATCATTTTTAGTGATGAAAATAGCTCACAGCATGGAAATCCTTTCGGGATTGAGACATTGAGACAGCTAAGAAGGCGGCAAAGTCTGACAATAGACTGGAATATTAGGTTCATACTTGATTAGCAGACATTAAAGTACCAATCCATTTCATAAAGATTACTCACAGTTTTGGAACCAATTCAATAGAATTTAATATAAAACGATAGCTTTCCTGCAGCTGCTTTGATCTACCTGATAGTGTTTTTTAGTGATTCACTCAAGCATTTTGAAACATGGGGAAAATACAGTTAGGTCACCTAATGACAGTAATTTTGCTTTTAGTATAAAACCATAGTGTGGAAAAGAATAAGAAGGCATCTCTGAAAGACAATTTAATGTGATGTGGGATTCGGGTCTCTGGAAATGTGTTAAGTAGACATTAAAATTGTGTGAAGTCATTATGGGGCAGAGCTAGAGAACCTAAATAACCTCACCTGTGAGAAAAATGTTAAAAGTGCATCTTCCTGAAGCTTTGTCCGGCTTCCTGTGTTAATCAATGGGATCTTTGCATCATCATAGAACAAAACTGCAAATTCACAGACACATTTCGCGTAATCCTAATTTGAACTATTTTGGGGATGAATGCAAAATGCTGTTAGTTTGTTTAGGTTGTGAACAATTCCTGGGGAATGTAAGAAGAAAATTGTCCTAATACCTATATATCCTATTTTTTCCCCCTGTAATTACTAGAGCATTTTTTTTAATTGCCAGTAATAGTTTAAAACCAACTTTTTCTCAAAATTAAAGTTTTTTCTCTTCTGCCTCTCTTCTGCCTCTCTTCTGCCTCTCTTCTGCCTCTCTTCTGCCTCTCTTCTGCCTCTCTTCTGCCTCTCTTCTCCTTCTGCTAACACAGAATTTCCTCGGTTGTACAAAATGAGCCCACAGTTGTTCTTGGCACTGCAGTGGGTGCCTGGGGGAGGTGAGCTGGCCTTCTCTAAGTTCCATGGAGGGCCAGACTGCAGGGCTCTCCCTGGGAAGTGGGAATGGCCAAGTCTGCATTTGTCACTGCAGCTGCTGCTCCCAGCTCTCATCAGTCAGCTCTTGAACCATTATGACTTACAGAGCATCATTTTAAAGGAATCTGAAATAGGGATGTGATCAACATATGGAAAACCTAAGAGCTTCAAATGTCTTGGCATTGGTTATAAGCATGTTAAGAGTTTAAAAAAATACAGAAGCTCCACAGGTCTAAATTATTGCACTGCAATAATAAGCATGAATGTGTCTCTCTTTGCTTTAACAGTCTGTCCTAAAATAGGTGTAAGTGTTCCAGCATGCAGAAGGTGAAGGATGGCATATAAACAATTGCTTGTTTACTTTTCCCACACTCAGGAACTAGAGTAAATGCAGCCCAAAGAATCCACAGAAATACTTTCCAATCTGAGCAGCAGGAGTTGGGAAACAAAGCTGTGGATGTATCATCCTGTTCACTTAAAATCAATGCGGTTTTCCCTCAAAATAGGTTAATACTATAATCAAATAGCAAGGTGCTTAAGAAATCACAGCAAATGGAAAAAGCTGCTTTCAGAATCTGCTGAATAAGAGGTGGGGTTGGTAGCCCCCGGGCTGTGACTCCTTTATCCTTGTGTCTGCTCTCAGGAGCACGCAAATGTTATTTTATTTGAAGGGCAGAGGATAAAGAGGATTGTCTGGTGGCACAAAAGGAACCAGTGTTGGAGCCAGGAGATCTCTGCAGTGCCTTGTTCTATGGAAAGGTCACTAGACCACGTGTCTCTGTGTTTCTGTTTAAGCTTTGTCAGCTCTGCTTTTAGTACCTTTACAGACAGGTGTAGTGGTGTCGCTTTCTACTATTTGTTGCTATTCTCTTTTGAAATAGAGGAGTATTTCAGAAGAAAGCCTCCAACTGGTTTCGTTCATAAACATAAAGCCAGTATATAATATTACTCCACCAGGCTTTGAGGGCAATGTAGGATCAGAGCTTGTTGACATAATCTTTGGCCTTGCTTATTGCCTGGGTTTGGTTTTTCAGTGCTCAGGAGCTTCAAGATCATTTAGTCCATGGCTTGGGGAAGACCCCAGTTCTAGATCCCCTGCAGCTGCTTCGTCAGCCTGTCCTATCAGGTTCACCATCTCAGTGATACCGCGTTTATACAATGCACATGCCCTACGTGCACCTACACGCCTGCTTTATCTCTACTCAGATTGCTGTGAAAGTAGATTTTGCTGTTCCTCAGCTGCTGGAAGGACTTCCCTGACACCCAGGGAGATGCGATAACTACTCTATCTCGTTGCACCCGGTGTTGTGGGCTAGGCAGACCCAGGAATCAGGCTCTCGGTGCGTCACTTAGACATGCTGGTTCCAAGTTCCTTTACACCTCATTTTTCGTTTGTAGTACCTCTGTTACTTGTGTGCATTATTACACTGCCTAATCCAGTATTGATATTTTTCATTGTTTTTTTAATGCAGATTGGAGTTACTAGGTAATTCCAACTCCTTTAGCTGTGTTCCGTGGCTGTAGCATATGCTGCTTTATAACCTACCTTTGTTTCTCCAAGTCGCTTGTTTAAGAGAAGGATCCGTGTTTTCTCAATTCATTCAGGATGCAGAAACTTCTTACCATGTCGTGCCCTAGACACTGTGTGTAAATGGGAGTTGCACTGCAGATTTTACGTTCTTTGTTTCAGTATAGAGAGCAAATCTCTCAGAATAAACAGATTTCCCTTATATTTTTGTTTCTTTTCCATTTTCCCAAGTAAGTGGAAATCTTAGCTTCAGGAAGAAGCATGGTGAAAGTATTCTGCAGTGAAGCTTTATGTGGCTCCAGGACAGATGCTGAGTACTTGCTTGTCTCTGTTTGACTTGAAAACAGTACCTGGAGATGGCTGTTTGTTTACATGGAGTGTTTGGGTGTGAGGGGCAAAGCAGGCAGATTTACATTTACATTTCTTTACTGCTTTTTTCTCTAGCTCCCACACATGAGCAATAGCCCTGCGGGGAAGGGTGGGGGCAAGATGTGTATGTAGCTCCTTATTTCACCATTAACTTTGCTGAGTACTAGGACTTCTCAGGGGAAGTCAAACCCTGCTTTACCATCATTGGGGGTACAAATCACTCCTCTGCATAATCAATACCACAGTTAAGGTGCTTGGGGAGAGAGGTAAAAATCATATACTTGGGCTGTGTCATTCCAGGGTGAACTAGGTGCAAGAGGACACATTCAAAGGTTCAGGAAACCTGTGTGAGAGGGAGGCCAAGCTGACACCCTGCAGTCTCCTAGCCCCAAGGCGAAGACATTTGGTATCATGTTGCTCAAGCTCTCACAGCCCAGGCACCAACTGCCAGAGACAGTTCCTGACCTGTGAAGCTTTCAAAGGAGGTGTGCAAGGCAGACGTGGGGAGGTAGGTGCAGCACCGTTCCATTTTTTACGTGAGGTTTTTGAGCAACACACTTGCCAAAGGTTATGTGGGGAATCTGTGCAGAGCCGGGAATTTATTACCCCTTGCCCAAATCTCAGGCTGGTGCCAGATGCAGACAAGTAGCTTGCTGAATGCTCCAGCCTGGACTCCTGGAAAGCAGTCTTGCATTCCCAGTGAAACCAGTGAGTTCCCAAGTTTAGAATACATTTATTTTTAAACTGCACAGGCAGGGATTATATGTTTTGACAAACTCGTGCCGGAGTGCTGAGTGCCTTGTGGATTCTTAGCCCCTGAAACATTATCACGCCTAACTGCTGATTAAACCTGCTGCCTATCAGAATCCCTCAGCCCTCCTGTGGGGTCCTAGGTAGTGCCTGAGAGAGTGCAAGATGCCTTTCTCACTCTAGCTTTGCCTTTTTTTTTTTTTGTTTAAATCGCTAACAAAGGTGAAGGTAGAGTTTACAGGGGGAAAACAATTCGGGGTGAATTGTACTCATAAAATAGACAAACTGCATTTGAAATGTAGGATTTTAAACCCAAATGTCTTTATCTCATTTTATGACAGCTAATTGGTTCAGCCTATGTGCAGCATAGGTTAAATTTTAAATGTTGCACTGAGAAGTCTTAAGCTGACATCAGTATCTGCACAGGACAACTGATGATGCAGTATCACAGTTGACTTCAGGGACAGGTCTTACCTTGGGTAGAGTGGAGTCCATTCTCACCAGAGTTTTATAGCTCTTAATAAAATCTTTCTCAGTCTTATGTATGTGTGAAGTGCGGGTGGTGGACACTGAGCCTGGTAGCACAACACAGTGGAGCAGGATGCAGTCCCGTAGCGGGGATTCTCATGGTATCTCCAAGGTCACAGCCATAAGCAGGCCGCAACTTGAGTAAAAAGCATGACACAAGAGAATTTCAGAAGGTCCTCTCACCCTTGGTCTCCTGGGATCTTGTTTGTAAGGTGAGGTGGGATAACTGTATGCTTCAACCCTCCTTCTTACAGTGAAGTTGAATAGAACATATTTTGCTGAGATTCCTAATAGATAAACGCATTAGTCACCACTGGTTGGCATAGCCCAGTAGAAGAGGATGCAGCTGCCCAAAGGGGCTTTCTCTCTTTCTTACCCTAGGTCACGCATTTCTGCCCTCTTGTGTCACAGTAGCAGCCTTGCTCTTTCATCTTCTTGAAAACTGGTTTGGTTTGGTTTTTTTAATAGGGTTAGTTTTCAGGCAGATATGTAGGCTGTTTTGACCCCCTAAAACTCCATTTCCAAACTGTGGGAGTGCTGGAGCCAACAAGAGGCAGCGGACAGCAGTTGTAGGACAGGCCCACCTCTTTTGGCAGCAGCCTGGTTTTAGCTTTTAGTTAAAGTGATTGTGAAAGTGCATGCCAAGCAGTCTTTTCTGTTTGGGGTGAACGAAAGCCTTCCAGGTGTAAGCACAGGGAGTTAATTACAGCATTTGCACAGCCCAGTTCTCCTGGAGTCTCACACATGGCTGGCTCACATGACATCTCTCGGCATTAGAGAGATGTGGCATCACCAGCAGCTCTGGCAGCATCTGTCTCTTGAACCTTTCAGCTTCCTCCAGTGCCTGGACTGGTGGTGAATTTCTGCAAGTGCAAGCCAATCCACAGCATCGGCATCAATGTAGACCCAGTGAAGCTTCCGAATTCATGGAAGCGTATAGATGAGTGCAGCTATCTGATCAAGGAGGTATTTTATAAGTCACAGGTGAAATGACCATCTTTTCTTCAAAAGATGTATGTGTGGAAGGTGTTGTGCCTGTAGTTTATAGACAGTATTATGAGGAATGACTATTGTTCAAGTTGTCCTTTGCACTGCATCTCCATTCTTTGGTTTGGAAGTGGCTTCACAGCTGGCTAGTACTCAAATTCTGTTAACTTTAGACAGTAGATGCCTGGGATTAAATTTGATGCTGTGGCCCTCCAAACTCAGCCTTGNGATCTGTGCTGTTCCCTTTGGGTTTCAGACCTTCCATCAGGGCACGGAGGGGGAGGGGAGACCAAGCATATCTGAAAATCTTCAGTGTAAACAAGGCCAATTATAGACACACCAATTACCTTAGTGTAAACAACCAATCACACTATAATGGGGAGAACCTTTTGAGCCTGAGGAGGGAGCTTTGAAGTGCCTCTGCTCAGAGATTGCCTATTAATGCTGAGAGCTGCACCAGCAGCAGCTGGTGGCTCCAGTGAGTAGAGTTTGGCGGCAATGACAATGGAGGTGGGTGGACTGGGAGTTGGATGCCATGATATGACAATGCAGTAGTTAAAATTCCAACAGCAGTGAGGCAGTAGCCAGTGGCAACCTGGCTGCAGGCTTGCCTGTATCAGCCAACATATATCACTGATGGCAGTGTGAAGGAACTAGAATTTTTTTGATGCATATATCTGTAGTCATTGCTTTTGCGTCAAGGAAATTGCTTGACCTGCACTTTACTGACCAGTCACTTTCCCAGTAAGTATGCAACCTTCTCTGGCTCTTGGTGTCTTTAAGCCCCAAGTGTCATTTTCTCCTTCGAAGCACTATACTGCTTGTTCATCCTGTGCTGGATGAAGTCCACTGAGAATCTTTCTAATTTTGTGAGCTGGTGATCAGGCCCTACAGGGTTGAATTCAGTCTGTTTGCAGGTGAATGCTGCTCCTGCATAATGCCAAGGGCTGCAGGAGGTTCCTCAGCCCTGGTCTCTGGTTCCAGAGAACTCAAACACAATGATCTCTTCACAGGCTCTTCTCCCCATGCCACAGGCCTGCTCCTCTTCTAAAGTTCCCTTAAAATTCTCTGCTTACAGCACCTATTCAGTCTGGGATCGACATGCTGGTTTTGCCCAGACCTGTGTCATCTACCTCTAGACATGACACATCAGTGCAATAGGGGCAGACGTTTCTGCTGTACACGCAAAAGTGAATTCCAGTTTTGTAGCAGTACCTACACAATTTCTCGCGTTTTCTGTGAAAGAATACAAGTAAATCACAGCCAGGTTAACATAAATGTGTCTAACTCTCAGCTGGAAGAGGATTATGTCAATTAAGGCTAACAGCTGCCAAATAATAGACACATGGATACTCTTAAATTGGTTTAATTTATGTCTGCTGGCCCTGACAATTGGAAGAAAAGATAAATATAGACAAAGCATTCAAAGCTTGGGGTGTTATGATGCTAATTGAAAAGTCACCAAAGGAAGCCTGCACCGTTTGTGGGAATCTTAGTGCATAAGATTAGTGGCTAATTAGTAGCTGGGAGCTGGAGTGCACTCCTCCCGGCTATCTCACACTGAGAACAGGCAGCTTGGCCCATGCATTTAATTCATGCCCCTGATACCAGCAATGAAGCAGCTATTGTGGACAACAGACAGTGTGATGATGGGAGGATACAAATAGTGTCAGGGCTGTAGCAGTCTCTCCTAACATCCACAGAAGCAGTGTCAGAGATACTGCTGTCTAGGTGGCTTGCTGTGACCTGAGACACAGCAAAGATACAGACATTTGAGAACTGAGCTCTTTTTTCTTTTTAACAAATGCGCAAATCTTGTTATACTTTCTACCTCCTTCATGCTGTGTTTGCAGCAGATGACAGAACACACTCCGGAGGCCCCGAGCTTCAAACCCCGCTTTAGACTCTGAAGTGAATGCGGACAGGTGGTGGCACCCCCTTCCTTGCCATCGTGTTTTAGAATCATGACATTTAAAAAATAGAGGCTTCATCTGTCTGTCAGTGTCCCAGTATTTCCCTCCCAAGCCTTTCCCTGGTGTACAAGTGAAGTGTAACAGAGATTTAAATAATACACTTCTGTCATGTGAATCTAAGAGGTTGGCCTTTAGAAAAAGAGAGACATGCAAAATTGTAGGAATTAGTGTCACTGATACATCACTGACACCACTGAACTAATCAGGGCTTGCTTTGATTGGACACACATCTATTTTTTCTCAATTGTTTTTTTTTTCCTATTGTTTATTTTTTCCTTTAAGAAGGTTGTTTTGTAACTCTGAAGAGTTACCCATTCTCATCTTTTTCCCCCATTTGCTTTTGCAAATCTGAAACAAGTGTAAACACAGCTTTAAACTATTGCACACCCTCTCGATTAAACTAACTGGTATTAAACCTCACACAGGCATTGAGTAGCAATACCAGGATGGTTCACTTCTGAACATTACAGAAGCTAGAAAACTTTCTTTCTATGTCACCAGCTCTCCGAGTAACACAGTTTTGCTCAAGCTGGAGTCAGAAGTGGGGTTACGTTAAGAAGCCCATGGTTACAGGCAGTGGCCTGGGACTGTGTGAACTGGTGGTTGTAGAGTCAGCTTTTCTGCCCATCACTGCACGCGCACTTCTAGTCCAGTTCCCTTAACCCTCCACTCAATCAACCCTCTTCTCCAGCTGTTGAGAAAAAGCTAAATCATCTATGATCTCCCCAGTAAATGTTGATTACAAAGAGGATATCCTTCATATAGTAGCCATGTTGTTGTAAAAGTGATGGGAGAGGTAAGGTTTGCTGGCAGAGCTAATATCTTGTTTGATCACATATGTAGTTGGGAAAAGATAATAGACTTTCAGACATACAAGTTCTTCTACAGGCCTGAAAGAGAAAATTTGAACTTTGAGCTATCCTGGCCAATTCCCAGAAATCCTGTAGAGAGAACAGACATGACAGCCCCAGACAGTCAGCTCTGCCGTGGATGAAGCCAGCTTGCAGGGCAGCCTCGAGAGCCCCGGTGCTCCAGGAATCTAAATAGCCTATGTGGAGCAACAAATTCCTGAAACCTTGCTCTTCGTTCAGCAAATGTTTGTCAAAATAGGAATGAGAGATACAGGAAAAATCGGCGTTTTTTGGCCAGATTATTTCCACCTGGTTCTAGGTGGGTATTAGTAATGCAGCCATCACTTTTCACATGATGTTTTTTAAACGGACACCCTTTTATTAGTCATCTTTTAAGATATCTTCCCTTTTATCTTAAGCAAAATACCTGTGGGTACTGTTGCTGGTGGTTTCATATGCTACTGGGCAGTATCATTAAGATACCCAGTGGAAGCTGGTCAGTGCAGCAACTGACGCAGCATGGGAATTTGATGACAGTGCTCCAAGCTGAAAGACACTCCATGCTGGAGGCTGGAGAGAAGCTAGGAGCAGATAAGAAATCTGTTTAATCTGACTGTGAGGTGAAAAGGAGGAAGAATCCTGAATCAAGTATATTCAGCTGAGTGGAGCATATGAAGCACTGTTTGCTTGAACAACTTTTGAGAGGAATCTTAAGAGGACTCTCTGGCCTGATGGGCAGGTTGCCCTTGCCAAGATGCTGCCTCCTCTTGGAAGCCACAAGAGAAAATATTTGCCCTTCTTCTTGGCCAAATCAAAACAGCCCCTTCTTCCTTCCCACTCCCTGCTGAGGTTGGAGTATCTCCTGCTGACAGGTGTGGGGCAGCAGGACCAGCACCAACTGCTTCTTCACAGCATCCATTTAAAGTCAAGGCTTGACAATGGTGGTTGGTCCACGAGCTCCTCTTCACTTGGGGGAATGACCCTGGTGTCAGAAGACCACAAACAGTCCCGCCATCTCCCTGAAGTGCAGAGGAGGCTCTGGGAGAGGGAGTAATCCACGTAAAAATCTCCCGATGATGCATCTGATAAATTCCTGTATTGTGGAGGAGTTTTGGGGGGTTCTAGTAGGCTGTGTGCGAGAGGAGAAGAAGGACTCTTCTTCTGTACTTGTTCCTCCTCTAAAGAAAATCAGCCAATTGTCCCACCTCCTACCACTTGCACTTTTCAACAGGCTGGGAGACAGGCAAGTCTGGAAAGGCCGGGCAACCCACTTCAGAAAGTTATTTTTTTCATCCCCTTGCAGGACATCCTTTCTCTTTTAATGTTTTCTGCACAGTAAAGAGAAGAAAAAGGTTGGAGGAGCTAAAAAGAAGGAGCTGCAGAGGAGTTTCCAATTCCTGTAGGAATCTAAACGTGGCATGTTGGGTCTGCAGGAGCCCACAGCTGTGCTCAGTTCCATAAAACCTGGGAGTTCAGATGTAAATCCCAGGATTTCTTCTGGTTTCTGAGCCAATCCCTCAGCATTTAGAGAAGGTACTGGACTGAGCTGAAGTTCTGCAAGCGTATCTGATCTCATGTCAGCTAAAACCCCCTAAAAATCAGCTTAAAGCACAAGCCTGTTCCAAAGAAAAGTGCCAAACCTCAGTCTGGAGCTTCTGTTAAGTTAGAAACAGAAATGCTTCTTCAAATAAAGTATAAAAGCCAGTTTGCTTTGCAAATGGTCTAACTGCTCCAGGTAACTTCCAAAATAAAACTCACCTATTCCAAAATAAAAAAAAAAATCACCTATTAAAAAATTTTAAAATCATCTATTCCAAAATAAAATTCAATGTCTGAGATGACACTGGGGAGACGTACAGAAGTCAGGTTTAACTGGGGTAAAGCTAAGGTGAGAGACAGGTCAAAATCAAGCTTACCGTGGAGGCTATCTGCAACCTTTCTGGAGGAAGATTACCATCTTGCTGGGGAGATCATGTTTCTGTTATTATCAATAACAACCTGGTTTATACTGTTTACTCTCCCCTCTTTCTTAGGCTATCATCTCTGGCAGCTGGGAGACTCGCCATGACACCTAGGGTGAAGCTGTGATGAGACTGAATCATATTATTGAATCAGAAGTGTCGTCAGATCATATCATGCGCTGTGAGAATGTGTAGGTACCACGGTCCCTGTCCCAAAGCACTTCAGAGTCCAAGTCAGAGAGCTTGTAAGGAGGAGAGTCATAGTAAAGTAGGGACATCTGTGCTATTTTGAATGTTGTGATTTATAGCTGTATTTTTTCAATAAAGCCCATTTTTTATTTTATTGCATTTTGATGTACAAGCATGTGAAATCTTAAAGTGGTTAGATTAAGAGCAGGCTGCCTTTCTGGGTATGCTTCTGTGGGGAAATACCTTTTCTGTGCAGTTAGCCAGGAGGATCAAGCTTTATGATAGAGCAGTTTGGTCTGAGCCGCTTTCCCTGTTCAGAAAGCACCAAGGGGGGCAAAGCCAGCGGTCTTTACAGCCTTGCCGGCCAACAGTAATAGGCTGCTGCCTACAGCTGTGTGCAGAGACCCTCCTGCTCCACAGGAGCTGATCCTGTTACGCTCGGCAGAGCAAGTCTGAACGGGGTGAAACAAAGAGGAAATGCCAGTTCCAGCCCTCCCAGATGGTTCCAGGCTACTGTGTACACTAACTTTTTCAGCCTCAGGAGGTTTTGCATATTAATTCCTCACCATCCACAAACTGCTTTTGGATCAGCGCTGCACTGCCGAGATCTTGGAAAGCCACCCCACTCTTGTGATTCGGGAAACATGAGCTACGCTGTGTTTATTGGGCTGCCTGCTCTGCTCTCCTGTTTTAGTAATCCTCTGCTCTCCTGCAGGTATTAACACGTACAAGAAAGCTTCATCACAATAAACAATAGCCAAACATGCCACTTTTTTTCCGTCCGTCAAAGATACCATCATACTTTTAAATCAGTCCTAGCAAAAATCATCAGTGGGGCTGCAGAAAGGTCAAAGGTTTGCCGGTTTAGGATTTCGTGGGAATATACGCTTGTTTGGACTTGGCCCAAGAGCTTCGTTTACCTGTTTGACAGGTAACAATTAGCAAGTAATAGCTCTGCCGGCTGGAATGCGGCTGCGAGGGCCAGCAGGCGCTGGGTTACCTGGTGGGCAGGTGTGGGTGCAGCGCCCAGATAGGTATGTGCATGCACAGCATTCCTGGGAATCAGTTTTCCCTTAAAGATGCAGTCGATGACTGCAGGGCACAAAAGGGCTGGGCTTAGCCCAGGCTCCAAGATGTTGAGCTGTTTGCAAGGTAAAGAAGTAAAGTAAATAGTGGAAGAGAAGAGGAGCTGAGGAAAGCACTGTGAGAAACAGCTGCCCTTTTTCCTTGCCCAGAATTTTGATTTTTCCCTGAGAATCTCAATTACGGAGAATTCAGCGTGATTACAGCGTCATGGGAGATAAAAAAGAAGGGAAAAGCTGATACAGGGTAGAGCTGATTTGATGAGAACTGTGTGTCTGTCTAAAAGTGATGTGGACGGGTGGCCAGCATGGCTCAGGAACGGTCTGTAACAATTTTGTGTGCATTGCTCCCCAGCGGCAGCCCGGCACAGGCATAAGCAGTATATAGCAGAGCCAAGAAGCTCACTGGGCGTGGTATAAATGTAAAGTGGGGAAACCCTGTATCAGTTGGTTTAGAAACGGTTAAACAGCTTATGTGCAGTTACCTTCCACTCTGCCATTAGCAGGAATCCAAGCCTCATGAGTTTATCAAATAAAACCACCTTATCTGTGGCAAATGGCCCCATTTCCAGCTCCTGCAGCAGCCGGGAAGATTCCTGCATCAGCCCCTCCCAACCCCGAGTCCCTAGAGGGAATCTGATATAAATTATGCAGACAGTCAGGGACTTTGCAGGTGTTTTTAAGATGTTTGATTATTTATTTTTTTTTTAATCACAGCAGGCGACCCTTCTGTTTTAGGAACAGAAAGGTTTGCTTATTCTTTTCATATTTTACTCCCATTCGAACAGGCTTCTGTGTTTGTGTATTTCCACTTACGTGTTTCATACTTGACAATTGAGCTATTGTATGACTTTGGAGAAGCCACATCCTCTTTCCTGGGCTCTGTATTTTCACCTGCAGAGTTGGAGCAGTGAGTCCCGTGTTATTAACCATGAGAGACATGGGCGATAAGTACTGCTAGTTATAAACATGTATGCTATTATAGATGTATATTTACTTATATCACACAGTAATTCCTTTGAACCTTATTTCACTAAGATGACAAAGTATTTTGTGTTTTTAATAAAAATCATGGGTTTTTTATTTATAAACAGCTTCTCTGGCTGAAAGGACTTTATCCTTGGTGTACTAGTTGATGTCATTTGAGGAAGAAGAAATCCAAGTATAATTAGAGACTATTTTCCTTGATCTTAAAGGACCCAGCATTACTTTGAGTCATTGAGCATTATTTGTACACTGTTATTTAGCATGATCTTCATTAAGAGGGAGTCTCTTTGCTCAACGGTGTATGGGCCAATAAATGGTCATTAAGCCTGATTACTTTGTATTTATTTTCACAAACTATTCACGAGCTACAAGCAAGCACTACAGAAGTACGGAGGCATCTCTGCACTCTGGACTGAACTGAAGTGAAAATACAACCCTTTCTCAGAAAGTGCTAAGAAATACATGACAAGCCCCTTCCCTCAGGCCACAACCACTGCATAAGAAGATGCAATTAACTGTCCTGGGTTGGACCAGAGGCTCATACAGTGCGTTAGGCCCCTGCTCCGGGCACTTCTGGAAGAAGCGAGTAGCAGTCTTCCCATTCCAAGCATCCTCCATTCTGCGTCTCAGACTTCCTCAGCTGGAGCTCGGATCTACGTCTGTGTTTCACACCTCTGAGCCAACACTTAGTTTCCTGAATCTGCCCGACCACCGTCTGAACCCCTGTATACTTTTGACCTCCATAATGTTATGCAGCCATGAGGCCCACCAAGTTATGAGGTACTTGAGATAGTCATTTTGTTTGTCATAAACCATGTTTCTGATCATGGCATTTGGCATCTATGATACTGTGTGAAACAGCGGGCAAACTGTTCTTTCTGTCTCCCGTTTACTGCTGACCTCTACAACTTGCAGAGTCCTGCACATTTTGGTGTGTCTTTCCACCATGGCCATTTTGAACTTGTAACATTTCCCATCGCCTCCCCTTTGGGCATGGAGGACAGGAACTGCATGCAGTGTTCAAGACCTGGGGGACTCTAGATTTACCCAGTAGTGTGACAATGCTTTCTGTTCCTTACATTCTTGATATTGCTTCGGGCCTGCTGAGCACGGGAGCAACCTGAGCATGCCAAGCAACACTTTCCCCAGACTTCATGGTCACAACTGTGCTGCATAGTCATGCTGCATAAGCACAGATGCCTCAGAGTCAAATGAAGAACTCTTCTCCCTCCTATCACTTCCTGCCCACCTCCAGGTTTTGTGTCCCTGTGCGGGCTTGATCACCCGGACACTTGAAGTGAGTGGAGAGAGGTCCCCTGATTTCAGCAAGCCTGGAAGTTCTTGGAGCATCACTTGTTAATGTCAAGGGGAGCTGCATGGAGAAGCTGGACATGACTAGTGCTGAGTGATGTGCTCTTCTGGTTCTTGGAAATGGGAAATTTCATGCTCGCAGGGAGACCAGACTTATTAAGGGTGGAAAGGAAATGAAGTCCAGTACCAGTGGCAGCCTTGTGAGAGAGTTTTGCCTCACCTTTACCTTTCTTAAATGCTTTCTGTGAACCCAAGGAATTCAGGAATTCATTTAAAGAGTGGTGTCAGTTAAAGGTGACTCAGGAACAAATGTGATGTGAAGAACTTGGAAAGACTGAAAAGCCTGTATCCTGCACTGCATCAAAAGAAGCATGGCCAGCAGGTCAAGGGAGGTGATTCTCCCCCTCTACTCCGCTCTCATGAGACCGCACCTGACGTACTGCATCCAGCTTTGGAGTCCTCAGCACAAGAAGTATGCAGACCTGTTGGAGCGGGTCCAGAGGAGGGCCACAAAGATGATCAGAGGGCTGGAGCACCTCTCCTGTGAAAACAGGCTGGGACAGTTGGGTTTGTTCAGCCTGGAGAAGAGAAGGCTCCAGGGAGACTTTATTGTGGCCTTTCAGTATCTGAAGGGCGCCTATAAGAAAGCTGGAGAGGGAGGTTTTACAAGGACATGTAGCGATAGGATGAGGGTGATGGCTTCAAACTGAAAGAGGGTAGATTTAGATTAGATATCGGGAAGAAATTTTTCACTATGAGGGTGGTAAGACACTGGCACAAGTTGCCCAGAGAAGTTGTGGAGGCCCCATCCCTGGATGACCAGGCTGGATGGGGCTTTGAGCAACTTGGTCTAGTGGAAGGTGTCCCTGCTCATGGGAGGGCGGTTGGAACTAGATGATCTTTAGGGTCCCTCCCAACCTAAACCATTCTATGATTCTATGAATAGTTAGTGTACCAAATTCTTTTCTAAATGGACACCTGAAGGGATGAAACTATTCCTACTTCAGTGGTGCAGTCATGGTGATTAAACGTACCTTTTGGAAAGCACACACCGTTTTGAAGGAGCTTCCAGCCGTCACCAAATTAAGCTTACAATGAATGACCCATTGCGTGTTAAGAGGCAGGACAACTCCACCTGCTCTTTAGATTCTGTACAAAAGGCTACCAGTACTTCAGGCTGAACGTGGGGACTCTGGAGAGTATGACAAGGGCTCTGTTGTTCACTGGTAACTACCAATAAAGAGTCCACTAGATAAAGTGGGTCAGAAATGGCATCTGAAGTAGTCTTTCACCCCAGCAAAGGATATTCCAAGAGAGCAACACAGGAAAAGAACCAACTCAAAGCAATTTACCACCACAGGTTATTCCCAGGCAGCACCACACTGCATAAGGAGGAACGGCTTTATTCTCTGTGAAGTGTTTGTGGAGTTTTTGTCACCATAGTACCGAGTCACCAAATACAGAAAGGTCCCTCCCATGATTCACAACTGAACCCACAGTGGCCGTTTCTGTTTCTAGCAGATCTTCTCACTCTACCCGGTGTGTAATAGCTGAATGGAGCAATGCTGGACACTTACAGGCTTCTCCATCCTCCCAGTGTGTTGCAAACAGGTTACTACACACAGCACCTCTTCATAAGGTTTTTGTTTTCTGGGCAGGTGAAAAGACCAGATAGTTCTGCGGATCATTTCTTACAACCATAGGTGTGACTGGTGTCACCTGTTATTACCAGGGTAAGGATTCACGAACCACTGCATTGTGAGAACTTGGGTTCAGCTGTCCATCACCAGACTTGATCTATTTAGGAAGAATTTTTCTGAAATAGTTACCAGCTTGAGGCTGATAACCTAATATTAAGAAATTTTTAGCCAAAATGGTCCTGCTGTGTGTGGCAGTAAAGATAGAGAAAAATACACTGTTTTGTCCAATTTTGTTGTTTTCATATTCTTCCCATGCTTCACAGACAGATGCTGAAAGTTAGCATGGGATCAGGAGGGGCAGAAAGAAAAAATATACTGCTTCAGGAGTCTGCTTTGAAAATACCTTTGAAATTCACATTTGCTCAGCAGTAGCGTTGCTAATGTCAGCAGCTGAATATACCTGGGTTTCCCTCCACGCCGAGCACACGCCAGGCTATGCGTGGCCTAAGAGCAGATGCCTCTGCCTCTCCAGAGCTCTCCTGCTGGGACGACCACCCTGAAGGCAGAAGTCCCCTGTGAAGACAAACTGCCCTGCAAGGGAGACTCTCTGGAGCTGGGGCAGAGGAGTGGACCATGACAAGGAGCCCAGGAGGGGAAGACGGGGGCTAGAGGCTGCGAAAGTGGGCAGACAGGCTGCAACTGGGAGCCAGAGCGTGGGAACCAACCATGAACTGCTCGGATGAGACTGGAGCATGGGGAGGGGACCTCTGGGCGCAGCAGTAACAGCAGGGCAGACTGAAGAGAGACACAGGGGCATGGGAAGGACTAGGGGTGTTTGAACAAGAGAGAACTGAGAACTAACAGAGGTTGAGGTGGGGCTGGTCTGTGAGGAACAAGGGCTACTGATGGCTGAGTGCTGCGGTGGGGACCCAGTGTGGACAAGCCCAATGACTGTGGGTGGCCTCCTGGCTCAACCACCACGTTTTCTGCCTTCCCCTGGTGCTGGATTGCCCAGAGATCTCAACATTACTGACACCAATTACATTACCAAGAGCTGCATCCCTGCAGGAAAGTCACTTCCCAGGTGCAAGCTGGACCATGGACAGATACTGGTTTGAACAGTAGAATCACAGAATCGTAGAACAGCCCAGGTTGGAAGGAACCTTGAAAGACCATCTGGTTCAACCTTTCACAGAAAAGGGAGCCTAATGCGATTATCTAACATCCTGTCCAGTTGTATATTGAAAACCTTTAGTGATGGAGACTCTACCACATCCCTGGGGAGGTTGTAGGACTAGACGCTTTGGGTGGGACAACAAGAAACTGGAGAACTGGAATAACAGTAAGTGGATGTCTTAGTGCTGTGTTGGTACAAGATGTGGGCGCTCGTCAGTTGGAGCAGGCAGACGAGCAGAGAGACCAGCTGGCTTTCCTTGCCAGCAGCACGGCAGTGAGCAAACCACGGCTGTACTGCTGCAGGAAGGCATCGCCAGCCAGCGAAAGCAGTGCTGAGGCCATTGCGGAAGGTCTTGTCAGACCCCACAGCCAATGACCTGCCACGGTCTGCCCTAGGAGGGGTGTCCCAGCTTTGTCCAGCGCAGAAAGCAAAGGCTGCAAGGAGGTATTGATACCTCAAGGAAGTAACTACCAGGAAACAAACATGATTTAAGTTAAAGGGCACAAGGACAACAGGGTGCAAAGGGACTTCAACATATTTCAGGTGGTGAGGAAAGGGTGGCACTGAACCAGGTGAGAGGTGAGTTACTGGAAGAGATCCCCCAGAAGGAGCAGCGAGAAGGAGGGTGCCGGGGGCTCGGGGATGCAGTTTGGTTGGGAGACCCTGCCAGGACCACCCAGAGCCAGGGCTCAGTGGCGCACGTGAGCCCTTCCAGACCACTTGCTCGAGCAACTTCTATTTTGGTGTCTCTTAACTTTTGAGTTGTCACTGTCCTTCCAGGGCACTCGGGGAGCATCACACTGGGTTCTGCAGCTTCAGCTATTTTATTTCAGTGAATTAGGTAGCTCTCATGCAGACTTAATTATGTACTAGTAGTAGAGAAAGAGAAGCAGAAAAAGGAAACTATCTGTATTTAACAAAGCTGATCTGCTGCCACCAGGGATTAAGTTCTGACACAAAGAACTTGACTTACCCAAGACTGGTTGAGAGAAAGCAAACAGTGCGCTGTTTGACTGCAGCCCAGCCAGTGATGGCAGGCCTGTGGGGAAAATAAACTGCAGCCACGGCAGCTCAGGGGATTCTGTCTCTGCCAGAGATAACAAAAGTTATGAAGGGTGAGAAGCATCCCTTGGATAGTCACTGTAGTATATAGCATCTCCTTCAGACTGGGGAAAGATCAACATGAAGGAGTAATGCCTTCCCAAGGAATATTTTATGATGGAAGAATTTATATTGTAAAGGATTTGTTGCTTCGAGTGACACACATAGCTTATTAAATAGTTTCAATTCTGTAAAATAAAGAGCAAACACAAGTCCTCACACCCAAGCAAACACACAGATAGGTTCTTATGCAACTCCACCCCCTGTGGCTGCTTTTTGCGATGACTGAATTTAAACAAAATCCCAGGACAGCCGCACTCCGGAATGCTTCAGCACAACCATGGGCCTGAGTTTCCTTTTAAAGTGGCGGGTCTGTGGGTTTTTCTTTAAAGGCATGCCTGCTTGTTAGCATCCCGTGTTGTCTAAGGGAAGCTAATGAGACACGTCTTATTTTGAGATTTGTGTAGGTCATGATAATAGCTGTGCTGCTTGGGACTGCTGTCGATGTTTCTTTCTTTGTAAGAATAAAGGAAAAGTATTGGGGGTTAGCACTGTCACCATACTCACTTCTTCCCTCCTCTCCCCACCGCAAGCCTTACACAAAGAGCACAAACACAACCTTTGCATTGCAAAAAAGTAATATTCAATCCAATATTTTTTGAGTAGATCGGTAACTGAGAATTTTTATTATATCATTGTTAAACACAGTAATAATGCTTTCCTTCTACGAGCAGTGTATGTAACACTATGAGAGCTTAAACCTGGATCACAAATATCACAGATTAATACCTGTACCTTCCAGATCATGAAAAGGGAAAGGCAATTTCACAAGCATCTCCAGTTCTGATAACTGCCACCCTATGCTTTGCTTTTCTTTCCTGTCACCTTTCCAGAGTCTTCCAAGCCTTCTTCGCTGTGGCTTCTCCAGTAGCTGTCGTGACACTCCTACTCAAGAAGTGCAGAAGTCCATGGGAGTCTTTCAGTATTTATCAGCAAGATTTGGAGCCCTGCCCCCCCAGGAATGGTGGGGAGACTGCTCTTGGTTCAGGCCCAGGCCAGAGCGAGCTCGCTGGCAAACGGCGCTGGATGGAAACCATGGGAGAAATGCTTTCTTCCGTTAGGAGACTTGGTGGTTCTCATAACAACAGGTAACATCATTTTCCTCCCTTTACTTCAGCTTTTGACTTTATAAGGAGAGGACAATTATGATAATTTACTACATAAAAAGACATGCAGGAAAGTTTAATACACTGCTGTCTTTGAATGCAAATACCAGACGCTGCAGAGTCTCAGCCATATAGATTTTTTAATGAAAATACTCCCTTTGTCCTTGTCACAAAGGAAAAATAAATTATGTATTCATTTTCAAAAGATCTCACCACTCCACTCTTGAAATATGACATTAAAATGCAACCTGAAATTATGCTTCAAATATTAAGCTAAAAATATTAACCTAAAGAGATGGAAAGGTGGAGCTGACCCAAGAACTAGGGGTGGGAGTTTGGCTTATTCTTAGGCTACTGAAGTTGTGATCGTTAAAGAAACTGGCCACAATTAAGCTTGGGCTGGCAGCAAGAGAGCTACGTGACCCTGTCCAGAAATCTGGCTGTCTCTGTCCCGTCCCGTCCCATCCCATCTTCAATGCTGGGAGAGGAGCAGTAGAGCAGCATGACCTGCAGGAAGGGTTTTGGGACATTAAGGTGGAGTTTTTTGTGAACCATTAGCAGCATAACAGTGTCCCTGTCCAGAAGCGGGGCTGAACTTCTTAGTGCTTTGCTGTTGGAGCCAGCAGAAAAAAATAATCACCAAGTGTTTTGAGTAATATTCAGGGCTCCTGTCAACACTACCCAAATTACCAGAGTACTCACCATAGAGGCAAACCTTGGGAAATCACGTCAAGTGTTTAGCAACCAGTGATCTCATAGTTTTTTTTCTTCGAGCAGTGCAGGATGAAAGCCTCCTACAAAGCCTGAGCAGACAACTGACATGTCCCAGCCTGTTTCCTTCAATGGCTAAAAGAAGTCATGGCAGACATTTAAATAAAATCTCCCTCTGTATGTGCAATTATCTCTGAAACTACAGGACCGGATGATTGCCTCTGTGGGCAGCCTTCACAGGTAGAAGTGGTATTTGAGGTCCTGTGCAGCACTTTGGGTATGGGAAGTAGTTTAATCTGGTCTTGGAATATCTCATTGCACTCACTTGAAGGACAACACTTGCCCAAGACGTCTAACTTTGGAGGACAAGTGGTTTTGCACGGGTTAGCCCATGCAGGAGATGGCAAATGCTTTGAGGAGGAAAATCCAAGTGTGTTTCTGTACAGAGCCTTGTTCTCCAAGTCCTTCTAAGCCTCCTTCTCTGTCACCCACCAAGCCCCATGTCTGTGCCAAGGCAGGGGTTGCAAAGGACAGTTAGGTGATGAAAGTCATTAGGAAATAAACCAGGAGCATCTGATGTCACCAGACACCCCAGAAAACACGTAATACAGGATTATCAGGTTCAATCTCCACTCCAAAGCCAATGGTAATGCGATGCTGGTGAACATCTCCTCAGTCCACTCCTCCCCTTTCTCGGCTGCTGCTGTGTAAGTCTAGCCTGAGGACCTATGAACTAGACAACATTTCAATTCCATTTATCCCTAATATCTTGTGAAAACCCTTGTGGTCTTTACAAATGCTCTCAGCGAAAGGCTCAATGAAGCAGGAATCAAAAGGAAATTCACCTTTCTACCCCTGAGAAATGTCCTGCTGAGAACTGAAATAAGATAAGAAGGTCACATCCAGAATATTTTCCTTGTTTTTCCCAAATTCACAGACTGGATTTTTTTTTTTTTTTTAAGGAATGTTTTTATTTCAGTGTGAGCAATTTCCCATTAGGTTTTACTTCATGTTCTAGTGGTTCAAAAATCCTTAGTGAAATGCCAGATCTTTTCGGACAGGTTTTGTAAATAATCTGGAACTAAATCTTTGCAAGCCTTCTTTCTTTCCCCAGGAGGGTAGCTAGAACCGTGAGACACCTTAGAAAAAAGGATGGCTGTGCAGTAAGTTACACCTTTATGATGGTGTAAAACCAAAAAACCTGCAAACAATTAATGTTACACCTGACACTTATTTACAAGTGAACAGAAGCAATTTGAAAGCTGTAAAATCCCTCACCAGCCTCGTTTAAGCTCAGTCTGTGAAAGCTTGTCGCTTTTGTTACCGGCAGTGCAGTGACCGAGTATTTTAGAGCTTGTTAAATAAGTTGGGTCAGATCCACAGATGGTGTAAACCAAACTTCTGTAGTTACTCCAACATATCTGTGGTCACAGAGGGCTCTCTGGAGTAATTGCACAACTGGTGCTGCCCCAGGGAGCTCTTACATCAGATGCAACCTCCATGAGCTGCAAACACGTCAGTCTCCGGCTGCCGATACAGCAGCTCCCCACCCCACATCCCTGATGGAGGGGCTGGAAGAAGGGGTCAAGCTGTCCTGAGCTCCGCCAGCCAGTGAGGCTGGCATTTCAGCCCTGCCTGGGACTGCTCCTCGGCCCAGTCTTCCACTCCTGAAGTCTCTGCTGGAGCCCTTCAGTCCAACTTCATCCGCTCCCATCCCCTCACTGCTGTAGCACTACATTCATGATCATGAAAATGGCATCTCTGAATAGATTTAGCGAATCTCTGAATAGATTTAGCGAACAGTGGAGAAATGATCATTTTTAGGGGAATGTAAGGGTAGAGACCAATGGCTGGAATGTGTTTCTCCCCACCGGGAAGGGGAGGAGGAGCTGGCTGCTGGCAGCAGGTTGTGTTAGCACAATGCTTCAGGATGACTAAATCGCTCAAGGTAAAAGGGTGGTGAAATTTGATTTGAGTTGCTGTCAACTGCGAAAATGCACTTATCATAGACTTCTCCCACAGACTTGGAAAGAGCCTGCATCTGAGCTACCAGCAGCACCCAGTACGGCTCCCACTCTGTCCAGCTCTCGACCTCCATGAGATAGGAGTGACGAGGATACGACGCTCCAGCCGCCCACTCCCCTGGCTGAGCTTGAGCCAGAGGCAACTGGATGCCGTCTGCAGCTGGGTCCTTATCTCCCAACGGAGCGAAGCAAGTCACAAAAGCCACCTCATGAGACATTATAAAAAGTACCTCTTGGCTCTTTCCCACAGCTTCCAAGGTTTTGTTCTCTCTTTATGGATATCTCTGCTCATATCATCCTCACCTTTGAAGGGCTTTTCCCCATCAGTGTCACAGAGCTGAGAGTTCCGTCTCAGCAGCTCCCAGCCCAGCTGAGCTCTCCTAGAGATGCCATGGAGAGGATCTGGTGTTGAAGTGGAACTCCCCGAGCAGCACGGTAATGGGGTGGCCACTTCTTGCGGTCAAGAAAGAAGACCCGGAGGGTCTGCGTCTGCAAATCTGTAAATCCCCAGTGACTGCAACTTCAGCTTGCAGCAAGCCGAGCAGACTTGTTTTCAGTTTTCTCTTGAACAGCAGTGTCACAGGTGACAGCTGTTACTGTGCCGCTGCCATCTAGTCATAAATTCAAATGAGAGTTTGACTCTGCATCTTCCCTCATGGATTTTATCGCTCAGGTCACTCTTTCCCAGCAGTTGGGGGATGAGCAGTTACATGTCTAAACTTGTGGCCATCGTTCTGCGGCCAGTTATCAGATATGATATGTCAAGTACCTGCATCTGATTGCAGAGGACTGTGTACACATGCCTCCTTTTTAGCTGGAGTGTTCTTCAGTCATGCCGAATGTGTGAACTCATGGATGATGCTCATGCGAATAATCACCTAGAACAACTGGATGTTTTTTCCAGGTGGCTCACCCAGATCTGCCTCTACCTTTGCTCCAGAAGACTCATTTTCCCTTGTTCCCAGTGAGAGCTCTGTCCCTTAGCTTTGCCTGGATTTTAGGTGCATGCTGCAAGCGTCACTGCTTTCTTCAGTGCTTCTATACAAGGCTGCTGAGAAATGCCACTGGCATTTAACTCAGATTTTTCAGTCCTGAAGTGACTTTCAAGTGTCCTTTTTACCTTGCTTTCACACACTCCTGCCCGGTCTTGATGGTCTGGAGTGTGCTGGGTTTCTGGGTTTAGTTTGGTTTGAAATGCACTAACACAGTTCTGGCCTTTGCTCCATTTGTCCGGGTGCTGGAGGCTTCTTCACCCACCAACCTCTTCCACATCTGTGTCTGATTTTCAAATAATGCATTGGTTGTTAGTGGTATCCTGGGAGGACTGGCGTTTGTTTGCAAAGCTCCTCTTGGCAAGGGCACAGGGAGCTTGGAGTTGCTGCCAAATAACACGGGCCTCCCAACAATAAAAATACGTTATTTTTTTCACCTCTGGACTCTGACGGAGGTGAGGAGGATGACTTTGGCTGCAGCATGTTACGTGAACTGGATGAGCGTGAGCTACCCAACTGCTGTGGGTGCATCCCCACTGCTTCTCCTGCGAGCGCAGTCCAATGGGCCACGGCACCGTGGCATGTTTTGTGTCAAATGCATCACTGGTATCTGCCTCTAGAGATGCACAAAGCCTGCCGGAATTTTAAGTCTTCAGACACATTTTCGGGACGGGGAAACAAGGTGAGATCTCACAGCCCACTACTGGAACTGCTTCTAGTGAGCCAAGCGTGAGACCTGGCGGGTTCCCATAACGTCACAGGCAGCAGGGCGACCTCCGGGTGAAAGCGGGCAGCAGGCAGCTGCTGCCTGCCATCCCTCCGGGCACACCGGCTGCCTGGCCCGGCACAACGCAGCAGGCGGCCCTTCCTCAGAGCCATGGCGTGTGCTTTCCTAAGAAGCACCTCAGCAGCACATAGTCTCTCAGGGCTTCTCTGGAAATATTTTTGCATTGCTTCATGCCCCAAATAATTGCTTAAGCCCTCCCTCCCTCCATGCTCACACGCATTTTGACTCCTGCTCCATCCCGCTTGCCAGTTTTCCTCAGGCCTTGTTATGCAGAGCAGGATTTCGCGTGCTGCAGCATGGCACTCGCTGCCTCCCACCCCCTGGGAGATGTCTCCCCTTCCGCAGCTCCCCCTGCAAGCAGTGGCAGTGGCATTTGGGCCACCATGTCCCTGATGGAGCAGCTGACCCTGCAGCTGGGCAGAGAAGCACAGGCACATGGCAGCTCTCTCTTTCTCTCCTGCTCGCCTCTGACAGCATTCGCTCTCCTTCTCTTTCCTCCTGATCTTTTGCACCTAAGGGCTTAATTTTGGCACAGGGCCTTGGGGGACAGATGGCCACAGCTGGGGTTTGTGACGTGGAGGAGGCATGGCCTGGGTGTCCCTCTGGACCCTATAGCTGCTGGCAAGGCAAGGACTCAGCTGCCAGCCATATAGTTCCAATAGGGTATTATTTCATACTGCACGCTCCCTGGCGCGGATTTGTCCGGGGCCAAGTAGCACTCTACCTGCCAGGGCCCAGACCTGGGCAGGCGAAAGTGGAATCGACGAGGCCACCCTTTTTGGGGACAGGAGGAAACTTCACCGTATGTACAGGAGTTGTACTGAACTGCCCGTGCCCAGGCCAGAAAGCAGACCCAGGCCTGTCTTATTGACTAGCAGTGACAGAAGCATCCCCAGCTTCCCACCCGATGCCTGTTTGTGTGTCCAGCGCAGATGCAGTGCCCTGTGCAGGTCTGCCCCTTCCCAGTGCCAACCTCCCTCCAAGCCACCACTCCTGGAGCCCACTGCAGCACAGGCTGATGTTCAGGTCATCAGATACTCCCCAGTGTCACCTGCTCCTCTCTGCTGCTCATAACCATTGCCAAACCTCAACCATTTTAAGATTAAATTGTCCTCTGGGTATCTACCTCTACCATGTATACTAGCGGAAAGGGTTAGCCGTTTCCAAGAGGAGGCTCGGGCCAGGTGCTGGAGTGCTCACCCTGGGAAGAGCACATGGTTTTAGCACCTTCCCCTTGAGATGCCCTCACATCGCTGCTGCAGCTTGGCTTGAGACATGGCCCTCCACATCCTGTGAAAATCCACCAAAACCCAGCCAGGTTATAAGCCGTTTAAAAGCAGCCCCAGTCTACACAGCGGACCTGAGTTGCTATCGGGTTTTGTGGTGTTAATGACCAGTCTGGCTTCCAGGGACGAGTAAATGCCAACTGGAGGCTTTTTTGCAGCAGGGACATTTTGAAAACCAGTATCCCATGTACACCCTCTGACGAGTGATAAACTGCAGGCTCCTGTGGCCACTTTTTCTACAGTTTGGGATTTTTTTGTGTCTCTTTCCCCCCTCTAGTCCCTTATTTTTGTGAAACTAATAGGGAGTTAATTATATGTGTGACAACTGATTGAGTCAGCCAGTGGCTTCACAGCTTAGCAGGGGATGACAGGCAGATAAACAACCAGACACACATGCCCACGCACAAATGCGCGCACACACACTCACACATGACTGCATAAGCCTTTTCTCTTAGAAATCTGGATCTACAGCAATAATCACTCATGGTTTTGGCCAGCAGTGGACGTTTGTCCAAGGCAATGAATCCTGCCGTGACCCTTGGGCAGGCTGGTGAGATGTCACCCAAGGGAAACGGGGCTGGTTCTTCCTTTTGCCCTTAAAAAAACCCAACAAATTGAAAACTGTTCTTCTAAGACTACTCGGGTGACAACACAAAGTACAACATTACTCAGAAGAAAGTGGAGGAGCGGTTTGGCTCAATGGAGGAGGCACCCACGCCACGTGGACGCCGGCTTAGGCCAGCCCTGGGCTCTGACCTGGGGAGGTGCTTTTGGCTTGAGCTGAGACTGTGTGAACGCGTATTGCATGTCCGTGCTTGGGCCCTGGTCCTGACACTGCACAGCTCACAGGCACTTTTTTGTGCCTCTCTTTCTAAAGCTGTAGCAATACTTCTTTTTTTTGGCACAAGCAGTTAGCAGAATAATTTCACTGATCTCTGTGGGCCACATCTGTGCTCAGGGGTGGAGCACCACAGGAGAGCCCAGAGGAAGGGCAATCCTGAGTTCAGAGCAGGGTTTAATTAGGGAGCTATAAATTGAGCATAGAGCTACAACCCGGGAATAGATGGGTTATCAATAGCAGTATGTGGGCATCCTCCGTTCTTCTGCTGGCTTCAGCTGGGCTTCCGTGCAAAGTGGATACGGACACATCATTGAAAAAAGACCCCAAATGCATGCAAGCACGAGAAGCAGGGGCACTGACTTCCACAGCCACCTACATATTGGGAGGAGGTGACACACAAATAAGGAAAATTGATTTTTCTACCATGCTGATAATCTCATGCAGAGCAGAAAAGAGTCGGCTGCCTGCAACGGCTGTGCTTCCAAACAGCCCGTTTACTGCTATGGCATCCAGTCCTGGTGCAAAAGATGACAGCTTTAATCTCTTGGGAAAAGCAAAGCCACCAAGGTTCACCAAGGCAGTCTTTGCAGCATCAAGGCACTACACAGCAGTTATAAGATTCAGGTTTATTTTGACCTTTGCACTCCTGGAGGACTGCTTGCAGGGAATAATCATGGTTCAGCACCCAAGGGAGAGCACAGACAGTGACACAACCTGCAGTTTGTAGGTACAAGAGGAGGTGACTTGGTCCTCAGCAGCCGCCTGCCTGCCTATTCTGGGTTTGTGGCTGTGCCCAAAGCCCTGCAGACTTCCAGGTTTCTTAGTCCAGAGAAATGAAACAGCTGGCAAGAGCAAGGTGGAAAGTGAAGGCGGGCAAAGCGTTTTTGAGGTGCTTTTGATTGCTTTGGTCTCACAAGTACCACGCAGAAAAACCTCAGCCAACTTCACATGCACTGGCTGGAGACCTGGAAGGGCCTCGCCACATTCATGTGCTGCTCTCACTGAGCCCATCAGGCTGCCAGGGCCAGACCAAGCATCTCCGTCAGCTGTTTTCCTGCTTGAAATAATAGTTTTAGTACAAAAGCGGAAAGGACCAGTCATTGTCAGCAGCTGGTAAGTGTCCGAGACCCACAACCAAGATACACCAAGAAATGTTTATGCAAATCTCATTAAAATATATCCATCCTCTTTCTGTAAGAGTCAAAAAGCTCCAGTACCATCTGCCAGAGCAACAAGAAGTGTCCAAAGCTGTCTGCATTGGGCTAAACCAGGAGCTGATCTCAACACAGCCCGTTGAGAAACAAGTCAAAACACTTTTAGTCAACCTCTAATTGCAGAGCCTAGTAATCATCAGCCGATGAGATCTGAAATGTGCATCAAGCAACAGCTTAAGCAAGTGAGCATTGCAACAAAGCTGCAGAATCCACACACAGACATTATTTTTCACAAGAATGAATCAAAGCTCCTTACTCTGCCAGTACTGTGCGACAGCACTGTATTTTCAGAAGTGGAGTTGGAGGGGCTCATACTCCACAGAGGGCATTGCTCCTACGTAGCAAGGCACAAAGGATCCGCTTTTGGTCTGAGCCAAGATCACCTACAGAGCCGGGCCTTTGCGCCTGGTTTGTGTTTAGCTATTGCTGACTTCATTCAAGGGTGCGAGCACAGGAAACTTGTGCAAACAGTCCCTGCTAATGCGCTTGCACATCTAGAAGGCAGCGGAGCAAAACCACACTTGAGTCACAGCTGAACACATTTGATGGGGGAGACACTGATGTATTTCACTATATTTAGATCAGCCTGGATCATCCAAAGGAGCATAAGCAGCAAAAGAAAAAGGAAGGAGAGAAGGCATTTTCTTTCATCAGGCTGTTAAAGAGTAGTCAGAGAGAAATGAAAAGGGCAAAGAAAATATTAACACTTACTTTGCATCTCTGGCTGCCAAAGAACAGATATTTTCTTAAGCAAGATTCTGATTGCTGAGAGCAGATGGTGAGGAATTAAGAAACCGGGAGATAACATCAGGAATAGTTAATGAAAAACTTGGGATCTGTAAAACCAGTAAAAGGGAAAGGCCATATGAAGGCATGCTGGAGGAAATGGGGAAAGAAATTAGAGATGCTTTAGCAAACCTTTTCAGAAGTTCAAGAGAAATCCCTTGGGACTGGAAAATGCAACAAAAAGCAAGTGCTGGGGAAAGCAGCCTGAGGGCAAATTAAGGCTCCATCTAGTCAGTTTGAAATCCATTGCTCAAAGTCTTAAAGCTCTTTAAAAGATCAGCTTGGAGAAACACTTAGAAGAACATAAGAGCACCTCACTAAGTTGCTTGAGTTCACTGAAGTTTTTATTGGTAGAGCAGAATAAAGTAGTGGTGCATGGTGAGAATTTCTGAAAAAATGTCTGGCTTGAAAATTATTTTAAAAAGAGAAAAGGAGAGAGATACCTGAGTAGAAACCAGATGACCTATGCAAGAGGAGAAAAACACACTAAGACATATTTGTTGCAATTGTCCTTTCAGCTTCAATCCCTGGACAAATTATATGGCAAATCCAAGTGTTATCATGAGAGTTTTGTAAATCAGTTTCAAGTTATGTTAAAAATTATAACACTGCATGTGACATTACGAAGCCAACCATACATGTCCAGCCCTGTGTCACACGCAGAAATATTAAGCTGGCACTTCCTATTGGATTCAGCGAAATGTGGAAACAAACCTCCATGGTCTTTGCCTGGGTGACAGCAGGGATGACGCAAAGAAGATAGCAAGAGTCATACAACTGCAGTATCACAAACAACACTGAAGCAATAGCCTTGCATTGCTTTAATTAAAGTAGATGTGGTTTATTAACTCATGAAAATAACGTTAGAAAATTCTGATCGTAGAAATATACAAAGATGAAGACAAAGGTAACATAGACATGGAAACCTAGAACATAAAATTTTTAAGAAGAGTTGTAGTATTGGTAAAATATTTAACTAGGTGATATTATTTTGACATCTCTATCTAAGCTCCCCCACCAGCACCAATTCACAGGAAGTGGCACAAAGTTAATGTATCTCCAGTTTCTACTGGTTTATTTTCTATGTTTTGTGCAGTGTTTTTTCGATCAAGTTTTAATTCCTTTAAAAAAAAGTGCTGCCACTAATATTCTCAGTGTTTCTATAATGCTTTGTAACTAACATTTCAAAAGTAGCTAAGTGGAGGAAAAAACATCTAATATCAATGTTGTAATTAATTCTCATTAGGCAGTGGCACCTTATAAAACAGCGAGCGTGGCGACCTCGTCTGTGTGTCCTGCAAACGATGCCATCCCACTGCACCGGCCAGAGAGTTGCTGTGCCTCTGGCCAGCCAGGCATCCTGCAGTTTGCTCAGGCAGTCCCCTGCTTTAAACATTAACTCAAATAAAAGCTGACACAAAAGCTGTGGCAAGGACAGATGTGAAAAGGACTATGAAGAGGAGGTATCAGCAGGTGCCACATCTGTGTGTCGTGGTTTAGGCCAAATTGGCCACTGGGGATGTGGGGGACCCCAGATGGGACTGGCAGATGCTCCCCTCCATCCCTCTTCAAAAAGAGAGGCAGAGGAGGGAAAAAAGAGACTTAAGAGTTTAGAAGAAACTAAACTAAAATACAAGGAAATAATGAAATATATACAAAACCGTATCAAGCTCCCAAGATGACAATCACGACACTGGCTGGCACTGGGGCAGTCCCAGGCTGGACTCAGTGGCGGACGGGAACTGGATTCTGGGTCTGCCTTCAGGATCGGGACCAAAGGCAGATGATTGTAGTGAAGAGAGCAAGAGAGCGAAAGAGCAAGAGAGCAAAAAAGAGAGAGCGAGAGAGAGAGATCTGACCCTCAGCTTTTATACTGAGCATGATGCAGATGGGATGGAATACCCTGTTGGTCAGTTTTGGGTCACCTGTCCTGTCCGCTCCTCCCCGCAGGTGGTACCTCACTGTGCTTTTCCGCTTCCGACCCTCCAACGTGGCAAACAACAAAGCTGGTTGGCCTTGGCTGTTATAGAGTAAGTATAACCAAGAGCCTCTCCGCATACCATGCCTGGGCATCAGCTATAAACATTGGGCTTACCATTCTGAGAGAGTGAACACTGCCTGCACAATATGCTGTTAATTTCAGTAGTTAGAAGAGGCCCAGCTAAGAAGCAAAGTTACTGAACAAAATTGGTCCTGTTTTACCTCAAACCAGGACAGTTTGCATTTAAAAGATCAGGGAGGGGCGAGGAAGCAGGCAGTGGTGTGCACTGCCCAAAGTCACCTTTCTCCTTAGCAAGAGCATCCTTGGTCCAGAAGGGCAGCTACACAGCCACATGACCACTGAGCTCATCAACCGGCGCAGCCAGGCCAGGAGAGCCTGGTAAATCTGTGGGCATCAGAGCTGCGGAAACCCAAGAGAGGAGCTGCAGCAGGGGCTGAGCCCCAAATGCTGCCGGCTCGGGAGCCCCAGGGTGGCTGGAGGAGTCTGCAAGGGATTTCACTCTCAGTGGGTGCCCAGAGATCAGCGCTAGGAAAGAGCTTACCTAAAAACATCTAATGACCTAGAAACTGATAAACTCAATATAACTGGAAAAGTGTTTTGACATACCAGGGAGAAAAGGAGACAGCAGCAATGAATGTGTGAATCCTCAAAACGTCCAGCCAGTGAATCAGCGCCAGCAGGGCCTGGCACTGAGCTTGGCTGTAAAGTGAGGAACGCATACACAGAAAGCCATCGGGCTGACAGGGAGCCTGGAGAGCGGCACGTTTCACAGGGCTTGGAGAAGCGCAGCCAGTATGGTGGTAATTGTAGCACAGGGATACCAGGACATGGGGCAGGTAATGAGAGAACCCATAAAATACTTCACCTCGAACCCTGATGTCAGAGGTGAAAAATTACAGACAGCTTCGATCGCCTAAGTGCGATACTTAGGGAGTGGGGTTGAATGACTTCCAGTACGAGGAATTACTATAAGACTTGCATGCAAGTAAGTTGGCAAGTGAATAGAAAACTTGATGACCACCCATACACGTGTCTACATCTGTATCATCTATCAGAGCTTTGCATATGCAGGAAGAAGGATTAATTTTTCAAGAGAATCCAGAAACATATAAAAAGCAAACCTTTGCAAAGCCTTCAGGGATGCCACTAGAAAACCCCTTGACGGTTTTGTTAGTGGCACAACACACGCTAAGATAAAACACAGCAAGCACACGCTTCTGCGCTGGCATCCTCTTATATTCCTCTCTGAATGTATGGAAACTGGGTAAACTTTGGAGCTCACTGGGGACAGATCCGTGACCACAGTGACCAGGGTAATGCCAGGGTCATGGCTCTGGAGGCCCTTACGGGACAGAATCACAGAGTCAGCGTGGCTGAGGCTGGCAGCCACCACTGGAGACTGTCTGGCCCAACCCTTGCTCTAGCAGGGTCAGCCAGAGCAGGCTGCTCAAGTCTGCGTCCAGTCAGAGTTTGAGTATCTCCAAGGATGGAGACTCCACAACCTCTCTGTGCAACCTGTGCCTGTGTTGAGCCACCTGCACCGTACAAATGGGTTTTCTTATCTGCAGTCAGAATTTTCTGGATTTCTGTGTGTGGATTGCCTCTTGTCCTGTCCCTGGGCACCACTGAGAAGAGTCTGGCTCCCTTTTCTTTATCTCCCCATCAGGTATGTATGCACATGATCACCCTGAGCCTTCTCTTCTCCAGGCTGAACTGTCCCAGCTCTCCCAGCCTCTCCTTGTATGAAAGTTGCTCCAGTCCTTTCATGATCTTTGCAGCCCTTCAGTGGACTCACTACAGTATGTCCCTGTGCAGCCCAGGACACACTGGCTTCTTTCCTGCATGGGTGCATTGCTGACTGATGGTCACCTTGACCCCCAGCGGTCCACCAGGATCCTCAGGTCCTTCTCTGCTAAGTTGCGTTCCTGCTGATCACCCCCCACCATGTACTGGTGTATGGGTTTATTTCTCCCCAGGGGCAGGGCTTGCCTCTTTCTCTTGTTGAACTTTAGGAGGTTCCTCTGACCCTCTTCTCCAGCCTGTCCATGTCCCTCTGAATATGACAGCACAACCACCTGGGGTATCAGCCACTCCTCTCAGTATCATCTGCAAACTTGCATCGTTGTGGAAGGCTATCACGGTTAAGCATGATTTCCCCTTCGTAAATCCATGCTGACTACACCAAATCACCTCCTTGTCCTTCATGTGTCTGCAAGTAGTTTCAGGGATTAGTTGCTCCATCACCATCCCAGGGATCAAGGTGCGGCTGACCAGCCCATAGTTCCCTGGGTCCTCCTCCTTGCTCTTCTTGAAGATAGAATTTGCTTTCCTCCAGCCTTCAGGAACCTCTCCTGATTTCCACATACATATTGAGGTAGCTTTTAATTTTTGTGCTTCTCCATCATAGACTAGCAGAAAGCAAAGAACAAACATCAAGAACATCCATTTTGTTTGGTGTTTGTCACGTGCAGAGTACCGAGACAAGACTTTATATCTAAGACATAGCCATGAGGAGATTGAAACCGTAGTGGGTCCCTGCTGCCTTTCAGTTATGCTGGTCTGAACCCAAAGCAAGTCCAGAATCTCTGGGCAGGCACTGTGGAGGAACGGGTTTCTGAAAAATGTGGTCGGTTTCTGGCCATAGGCCAGCTTTCCCTGTAGGGCCACACCAGAAGTGGCCGGCACTGCGCTGCTGCCAAGCAGCTCTCCAAAGCCGGAGGCATTGAGGGGCAAGAGTTCCTTTAGGTGCCATCATCAGGTGGGACCACTTCCCATGAAGAGTCTGTACCACCTGGGAAAGGGTCCTGTCAATATTTGTACTGTTACTGTGAAAATCCACAGGAGCATTTTGTCGGCCCCAGCGGTGCACGGACTGGATTAGCATAAAAAGCTGTTCCTAAATCCTACTCACAGACTTGATGTCTATGCAGCCATCTCAGGTAAGCAGGTAATTTTCTTTACTGAAGTAGGTGTAAGCCTTCAGCAGAGAAAATGATCACAGAAAAAGGATGCCTGGCTTATTGATTCCCCAATGTGGAAGAGGGTTGTAGCAGAATAAGCATAACTTTGTACTGGTAATTACATCTGCAAGGTTTGCATTACTTTATCTGTATCACAGTGTATTTCAAATGCGTACATTTTTCTGTGTAAATCCAGAATTATTCTCTATACACTGTGTAATGCAGAAAGCGGCTTCTTTGCATGGCTTTTTGCTTCACTGCGGTTAGATTTCTTAGCTAAACCCAAGAGTCACATGCCATCCCGCTGGAGGAAGCCATAGAGTAGATTACGGTCAAGCCAATAGGTGACAACAAAGTCTTTCAACTGCATTCATGTGTGTCCAGTTTCATAATTGGAAATCTCCTAGGTTTGGTGAAGTAACAGAAAACTTAACAGGATGTGTGTAGTTCCAGCCTGGCCTGACTCCGTTGGAAGAACTTGTTGAAATAATGTCTAGAGGTCTGGCTCAGGGGCATTCTGGGGAGGTAGATGTTATATCCTTATTGCTTTCTATGTAAAAAGGGAGTGATTAAAGGCCTGGATCGGAACAGGCTCTTTTACAGAGAAATACAAATGCCGATCGCAATTTTGAAGTTCACCCCCAAAGGGGATCTGGAAACAAATTTCTGAAAGAAGCAAGGCAGTGTTTTATGGACACCTTCCACCTTCAAGACTGCTGAATCCTTCTCCCACCTCTTAATCCAAAAGCAAGCTGGCAGAGTAAGGAAAAGAAACCAAGAAACCAAGCAGAGACCTGGGGATGCAGCACCTCCCACATCGCTCTCCGATGGGGCAACAAGAAGGTGATGTGCGGAGGGCTCAGAGCAGGACAGATCCTCAGTGTCTCTCTCCCATCCTCTGAGCTGCTCCTCTGAGGAGCTTCTTTCCCTCTCCATCCTGCTGTCCAGCTCCATCCCCCAAAAGTGGAGTCTGCCCCCAAAATCCCTACAAGTAAGCCCAACAAATGATGCTGCAGTTCCGGCATTTCTCTCCGAGTTGCCGACGGTGCCCGGGCATCAAGGAAGAAGCCCTTTCTCCTAGGTCCTCAGCCAGCCAGGGCTTCACAGAGCAAAACCACAACCTGAAACAGCAAACAGCAATTCTCAGACAGATCATGGGGCCTTTAACTTCAGAAGCAGTACAAGATATACGTGCTAATTTGTGGTTAAGGCCTATTTATCTGGAACAGCACTGGAGGGTGGCTTGGCCTTTCCTGTAGCACAGCAGTTGGAACCGCCAAAAGTAAGAGGCATTAAAAGTTAATAAAAAAGTCTGAAACACACTCATTAAAATACTTGGAAAACTTCACAGTTTGGCTTCATACCATACAGCAAGTACGTGAGAACTTGACCGGGCTTGCCTGCCTCCCTAGCAGACTGTCTTGACTTAATACTTAAAAAAAAAAATCACCTGGCGCCTGATGCTGTGTTAAAAAGCCCCTACTGTGTCAGAGACTGTTGTGATTTGCCCTGGAAATGCATCTGAAGCAAAGGAATGCGTGAGCACAAGTCCGGAGCTCAAACAGGGGAAATAAAGGTTGTTATACAGATCAGTGGATACAGATGGTATTTTATTTATTTTAACCCTCAGCCCAAAGTTTCAGGGGCTGATCACTCTGCCACCCCACGCTGGTTCATCCAGCCTCTGGATGGATGGATGCTGCAGCTACTGCTCCTGGAGCAGGCTCTTTGGATACCATGGTATTGAACGGCCTGGCCGTATCTGGAGCCATTTCAAGGAAAATCTAGCCCTGTATTTGACCTCATTCTTCTATTTACTCACCACACTAATTAGGTCAGGCGGAGGGAAGGCCAACAAGACAGGTAGGATGGACTATTTGCATAGCTGCAAGCGGTTTCTATCTGATGGAGTGGAGTGGATTGAACCATAGGTGGATTGTGGGTCAAGAGGTTGTTTGAGTTTCACATTCATGGATGCACTCTCCACAGCCAGTGTTTTTGTTATGCCGCTCCACAGCACTCTGCATCGGCTGCTAGGTCATGAACTAAGGCCTGGATCTCAAGCTGCTGAGGATCAGTGGTTATGTATCCATGTGGCACCCCGAGGACAAACCCTCCAGTGGATCAGTGAAGGCTGCCCACTTTCCATCTCGGCCATATGGTTTGCCTGAAAGCGGGAGCTTTCGGGGTGTTAGAGACTCTGACTTATCAACAGCTGAAGCTATCTTTGATCTAGTATTCAGTTCTAGGGTAAAAATTAAAAAATATATGAAGTACCAGCTTGAGATTCTTTCCCTGGAGATTCTTTCCCTAATCCTTGTTCCTCCTACCCCACCATTTCCCTGGATGCAGAGCCTTTAGCCAACATTCCACTATCACATTTGGGATTATCCTGCAGAACACCATTTTTATTCAGCTTCTTTCAAAGTGCAATGACTACCTTGGAACCAGGACACAGTATTGAATTTTGCACCTATCGTAGCTTCTATGAATGCAAGGTGTTGGACTTGGTGGCCTTTGGCCTTTTCCCTAGATGAGTTCTCAGAGTTTTCAGGTATAATATATGGAGCCCTATGGCTTTTTTATGGTAGGGCTTATTTTACCAAGGAAGGTAACTAGTTAGTAGTTTTCCTTTTGCCTAGGCTATATTATGAGTGTATGACTACACAGCACATCTTCAGCAGTGGATTGCTGTTCCCAGACATGCTTCCTTTGGGGACCTGCTGTAGAAGATTTAAGCTACACATCCCCCATCCTGCAAAATCCCAAGGCAGCTATGAGGAGGTGTGGGACAAGTTCAGAACAGGCAGGGCAGGCTGTGCAGCGTTCACATGCATCATGGGATCCATGCGACACCTTATGTAAGGAAGACAGGAGGGAAAGGATTTTCGGCCTCTCCCACCACGTTCTGTGCCCAAAATGACTTCTGTTTGAAGAGCATCCCAGTGCTGAGCAGTCAGCACCTTGTTTAGTTTGGGTGACTGAACCCAAAATCTCTGTGGAGGAAGCACACCTTAGCATCCCTGCTCTTAGGGGAGTCCTACCTGTAAACACTGCCACAGTCCTCTGCACCCTGGAAGCACACAGTATCAGGTACAACCTGTTTCCAAGGACTTCATAAAGAGGAGAGATTCCTGGCAAAACCAAGAGCAGCACCCATCTTCTCCACACCTCTTTGCCCTGTCTTCTTCCTCCACTGGAAGCTCCCTGAAAGACTTCTTGGTAGGAAAAGGCCACTGCTGAAGGGATGGAAAGGAACCCACACAGCAGAAGGTATGCACACGCCTGCCTTCTACAACTTCTCTATTATCAGTAAAGAACAAAGAAATAGCAGACGTGTATCTGATGTGTTTACATGAAAGCTGCAGTGTTTACTGATGCTTTTAAGGTCATATTTTACTTCAGTCAAACATCCAAAAAAATGTAGAGAGTATCTTGCAGTTAGTTAGCTAAACACCTTTTCCTGCCTTTGGATTGGGTAAGACAGATACGCACAATAAACTTTATCTGGGGGACAGTTCAAGGAATTGGCAAAAGAGTTCAAAATCCACTAACTCAAGGTCACTCATCCCGTCGGGGAGTCCAGCCCGGCTGAGCAGTGAACATAAATCACCACGTTTGACACTGATTTGGTGGCCTATGTAAAACATGAGTGAGTCTGCACACAGTTGCTGTGGGAGGAGCGTCATATTGCAACTTCCAGCTACACAGGCAGCAACTGGTTGCTCCTATGAAGAAGCCCAGACTCCACTGGGCATGTAAAGATAACTTTCTACCTAATCACTGGGAGTTCTAGTCAAAGCATACATATATATAGGTGTGTGGCCAAATCTGTCACCTAAGCCCATTTTGATGGAGCCATAAATTCAAGAAATCACAGACTGCAAACACAACCAGGACACACCCCGGGTACTCCTGCCCGTCACACCAAGTCCTAGCAGGGGACATAATGCTGTGGCATTTCCTCTTGGCATCATAACAACTTTCCGGGAGCTATGTGGATCTGGATCACTACGGTATCCCAGTACGTCCCAGTGACCTAGTGAGACAGGGAATTTTACAAATGGGGACTGAGAGACAGCAAAAGTGAACTGCCTAAGGGATTTTTCTTGGCAATCTATGGTTCAGACAATAAATGTCAGCTCTCTTGAATAGAAGTTTAATGTCTTACACACTGAAACACCCCTGAAACACACCTCTCAGACTTAGTAGTTAAAATTCCCCACTCGCTTGCTGGGGTCTCAAGAAATTACGCATACAGCCAAGTTGCTCCCACGGTCAGCTCTGAGGTGCACAGCCCTGGTCAGTGTGAGAGGCAGGGTACTAACTAAACACACCGTTCTGATCCAATAGTTGTCCAATTACTTGAAGTCCCTGCCGAAAAATTAGGAGAAAAAGCGGACAGTTCCTGTTACTTCTTTAGAATGGAAAGCCCGATACCATTTTGCACTGTTGCATCCCTGTTATCTTTCAAGATGGTTCACAACACATAAAACCTACGATGTAGCATGAGC
This sequence comes from Ibidorhyncha struthersii, assembly GCA_013398815.1. NCBI lineage: Eukaryota > Metazoa > Chordata > Aves > Charadriiformes > Charadriidae > Ibidorhyncha > Ibidorhyncha struthersii. Next base: position 800,403 of record VZSZ01001858.1, read on the forward strand.
TAGAGCAAAGCTCATTGGGAGCTACTAATGCAAAAATAGAAACCTCCTACACTAAACAAAACAAGTGCTGTGCATGCTGTAAGACAGGTGTGAGAGGGACTGCTTGTAAATATTCTCTGCAGTCTGCATAGGAGTTGTGTGGAGGCAGCCTGAAGACCTCCAGCAGCGGAAAAAAAGAGATAAATGGGCATTTATTTGGCTGAGCGTCTGGGGAGAAGGGTTTTAGTATGTGCTAGAAGAAACTGGGGATTGAAGTTATCAAATTGTGTCCTGGTGAACTTAAATAATAAAGGTCTGAGCTATGTACTGCTGCCTTGTACAGCTTCTGTCCCATGAGGAAGGTTTCAGAAAGGTGAGAAAGTGTCTCTTATCCTATCTTTTCTCTTTTCACTTGGCAGCTTTCTGTGTTTCTTAGCTAAAATCTCAGAGAAAGGAGTCACAAATTTACTGTGTGTAGCAAACTTCCATTAGCTGGAAATGCCCTTCGTAGCTGAGAGACTCCGTAAAGTACTGGAAAAATAATTAAGCTCTGTAAACAATATTCTTGAGTTTCGCCCAGTCTGGGGTAATCCCAACCTTGGCCCAATAGCTGTTCTCACAAGGACACAAGTGAGCTTTGCTGCATGCACACACAGGTGAACACACGTGCACACACCCAGATGCATGTGCAAGATAAGCGGCGCTGGTAGCACCTTCTCATTAGTGGCTGCTCCACGCTTCCGCCTACACGGCTCCCTTACAGCCCTGCCAACCTCTGCCTCTTCGGGCTGAAATTTCTCTGTGCTGCCTCAGGCAGTTTCATTCACTTTTCTACTTATCTGGTGTTTATATTTTCAGCCAAAAAAGTTCAAGCATTACCAAGAAAGACAGGAGGAGGAGGGGGAGGAAAAAGTTAGTTACCTTCATTTTTCCAAAATTTGGTAAGTGTGAGGAATTTTTTAATGTGACTTACAGAAACGTGACTTCTTCCCTTTCGTCTTTTCCCTTCCCACCAATATCAGACCCTCCAGTTTCCAATACGTTCCTAGAGCCAGAAAATATGTGCTTTTCTCTAGCTTTTTTAAAAAAAAAAAAAAAATTCTATTTGACAATTTTCTTTTTAAAAATCATACAAAACCCAACATTTATGATAAAACATTTCAAGCTTAAAGCTGTATGTTTGTCAGGGGATGACTAACTAAAAATAGCATTATTAAGGAGAAACTTCAGGCATCTCTAGAGCTTTCTCACACAGGGATTAAGTGAGCAATACAAGACCCATCTCTCAGAAAAAGGACTGAATATACATAAGCAAACAGTTTAAATCCCCTGTGTGAGTTTATTTTATTATCTGTAGAAGTTTTATCATTTCAGCAGGTCTGAAAGTCCATGAACATTAATTCTGAACTCATCTCACAGAGGCAAGTGTCTTTGGTTACATTTCATCTTCATTTCGGCACAGCATGGAGAGGACCAGGGGCTCACAAAAGTGTGTCTGGCAGCTGTACAAGCAGCTGGACCAGAGCACTGGGAATATTCCCATTTGGGTGAAAGAGGGTGGGAAAACTGATGCCAGCTCTGGGAAAAAGGGTCTCCACTTTGTGCATGCGACGAATTGTCCATCTGCAATTGTAGCTAGCTACACCGATACAATTAAATTGCCAAGTAAGAGTGCAGCTTAAGGAGACTCCTTAAATAAAACAATGGAGCATTTTTTTGTTGCTGGTGTAGCCATGTGTCACAGGAACTGTGGATTTGGCAGGTTCACTTGAAAGCTGGGTATTTATATATTTATTATATATCCTGCAAGGATAGAGTCACGCAGGATTTCCCCTATCGCAACGCCTGTTTGTCTCTGGGGAGGACTTGAACTACGGGCTGTCCTGATGTCACAAGGGACATTGCCAAGGAAGGATGGGAATGTCCTCCTGGGCTTCATTGTACTAATGCCCGCCATTTGACTACAACAATATAGTCACAGTGGTCTCTCCAAAAGGGGAAGCAGGAACTTGAAACTATAATTCCCTATAATGTAGACATGTAAAAATAGCGTATCTACATTTGAATGTAGACATCTTTTCCTCCGCAGCCCCACACTCATTTTGGATGCCTATACATATAATACATGTGCACAGACATCGATGTACACAAAGATACATGCACAGTGCATACACTGGCCAAAATGGGACTTCAGAAGCACCAGTGTGAACATGTGCAAGTATTGGTATGGAAAAATACATGGCATGTTCCTTTTTCAATTTCTTCAATGCAGTTTCGCTGTTGGTATGACATCCCAGCATCATGGCCAGTGGGCCATTCTCAGCCCTGCACATGTACACACGTATATATGTTTACGTACCCACGAAACAGCACTGGCTGAAGATTGGATAGGATTTACGAATCAGTGGCCATGTCACTCCTTCAATGACACTGAAGCAGGAGATGCATCATTTCCTCCTTGCCGTTGCAATACTCCCAGGCACTTTGGTGTTTCAGGAAGGGAGAAATATTTCTGAAATTTACTGAAGGACAGCTGTAAGCTTTGACTGATCGCTTGAAATGTCACATCTTCAAAACATGCCCAGCTGGAAGTAACAACAACTCACAAAGAACTAGAGGATGTATGGCAGGAAGGGACCTCTGCCCTGAGGCCTGTTGTCAGTTATCATAGGTAAACACATAACATAAACTCTCATAAACAAATCAAGCTCCATTTAAAACATGTTAGGTTGCTTACCCCATACTCCTGTTAGATAGCACTACTATGGGGCACCACAGCTGTTAATTTGCTGTCTGATTTATCCATGGTCAGCTCTGTCCTTTATCTCAGTTCTTACCTCACCTCTCTCCAGACTGTGAAATGCCCGGACCCTTTGATGGGCAACAATCATATCCCACTCCACCTTGTCCTGGTAGCTGAAACAAGCCTGACACTTGAATCTCCTCTTATAAGACAGGCTTTTCCACCCCCTGCTCATTTGTGATGACCTTCTCTGCACCTTCAACAAATCCCTTGTGAATGTAGGTGAACACAGCTTTCTAGATGACATTCAAAAGAGCGTACCAGGGCATTAAACCTGCCCTCACTCTGCTGGTCAGTCTTACATTTTATACATGCTAGAACTTATGCTTCCTGTATATCGGTGGCTCATAGTCATGCTGTGACTGACTAATGCAGCATGATGCAGCTTGTGCACCAGATCCAGCACAGCATGCTCCCGTTCAGCCACTCATCTTCTCCCTGTGGTAAATGGCTGGGTTTGTAGCAAATGCTGCCCAAGAACTGAACATCTTCACCCTTATGGCAGCCAGCTTAGAGCCCATAACTATTACTCCACCTCTGTGCATCGGAAAAGGAACTGGGAAAATGCAGTATCTTCTTGCGGTGCCCGGCTAGAGTTTCTGCCTCATTATGAGAGGGAGAAGGAGCATCCAACAGAAGCTGGAGCTACTGTCATGTCCTTTTGTGGGGTAAAGGAGTGCTTTTGGAGCAGCCTGCCCTTTTGCAAGTGCATTTGTGTGAGGGGTGACATGGTGTGGTCCGCAAAGGCCTTAGTGACAGCTGTTACTGTCGCAGTCTATGAAGTGAGGGGAAGGACGAAGTGTCCCAAGTCTTAGTTGCAGCTGAGTTTGAAGTGCCCTGGACCAATACATACATAGATCTTCCCCACCCCCTATTTCCAGCTGAGGAGCATCGATCTAGCTGATGGCAGAGCTTCTTGTTAGAAATTCTCAGACCGGGCCCTATGCTCTGCACTATTATGTTTCACCTCATTTCCATCACTACTTACTGCTCAAACCAACAAGAATTCTGTGGGTAGCATCTCATGCCCCCCATTACTGACAGTACTCAACACTGTGTCATCAGTTAATGTCACTGTCTCCTTTTGACTTCTGGCGCCACAGCTGCGAACGAAACATTAAATAAGGTCCATTCCAAGTCCAGTCCCGGAGGAATTCCACCAGTAATTGCTTCTGGCATGTTTGTTCTCATTCCATCATAACCCATTGTGATCTTCCCGTCTGTCAGTGCTTTTCTTATCCTAAAATTTGTGTTTCTCCAGTATAAGAAATAATTTATTGGGTTTATTTCAATCTCTTAGTGCAGACTGACTGCATGTGCCTTGTCTAAAAAGGTCAGTTATCTTATAAAAGAAAGACACCATGTTAATTTGGTATGATCTACCTTGAGCAAATTCATGTTGTATTTCATCCCATTTCCAGTTATCTCCTGTCTCTCTCCTTCAGCACAGCTTGTGTGTCCAGCAGATCCACGTATCTAATACATAAGCAGGAGGGGAAAAGAAAGAGTTGGTGCTCAGTTCCCCTCTGTACTCTGCTCTGTGTCTGTGACATTGCAGCTTCTGGAGTCCATGCAGGCAGTCTGAAACAGAAGGAACAAAACAAGGAGTAAAGTCATGAGCTCTCCCATGAAGCTCTCCCATGGAGCAGGGACTGCGCATCCTTCCTGACAGAACCTGTTGCCTCATGAAACTCAGAGCCCGAGGGGCTTAGTCAAATATCTCAGGTAGAGATGAAACACTAGCAATTATTAAAAGACAATTAAAAGGATTATTTTTCCTCATACTCCATAAACTGTTCTCTATCTGGGCTAGGAGGACACGAACTCCTCAGTTGAAGAGCTCTTGATTAGGTGCACAACTTAAATTTAACAACTTTCTCTGTACTGTTTGGCCATTGTCCCAGAGAAGATATCACTGCTGATGAAGCATTGCTCTTCTCCACCAGGGCCACAGCTGCATCTTCATTATAACCTCCATGGTGTATCATCTCCACTGCAGAGACACACTGTGTCTGGCGAGTGTGGGGGTGTGTGGATTCCGTTTGCTTTCCACACACTGAATTTGGAAGTAGACAGCGTGGGAAAGTTCTTGTGTAAACTCCATGCCAAGCAAGAGCGTGCCTGTATGGCATGGGTGCCGGGTTGGGTGAGCAAGGAGGCTCTGTAACAACTTGTTGATGCTTAGGGATAGGATGGTGCCTATTGATTATGGATGTAGGCAGATGAGCTGCAGACATGGAGCTGGGTTTAAGGATCTGCAGCTCGCTGGGAGTGGCTTGCTTATGAGAATGCACCTGGCAGATGCACACAGATGCACGTGTAGCCAACTCTGCACAGCGGTACAGCACCAGTGCAGCACGTAACCTGGGCAGGCTCTCCTCGCTCTTCTCCTTGGGCACGCAGGCATGCGTGACGCACCAGCAGCATGGGGAACTGCCAAGATGGCAGGCATCGGCGGTTAGCACACAGCCAGCTTCCTCCGTGCTGGAGGAGCCTGGAGTTGAGCGTTCAGTAAGGGGTGCAGCCCAGACAGTCAAACCCTGCATGCGCCACAGGCCTGTTAGCGGTGTCAGAGGCAATAATCACCCTGTCGTTACCCCTGTTTCCCCACTGCTCTGACAGCCCAGATGTGGGCCAAGCCTTTCAGGTATGCTCTCAGCCTGAGCCCCAGTCTGCTCTGGCTTTTTTCTTTGCCAAAGCCAGCCCAAAAGTCTTGTCCTGGCTGCCATCCTGTTCCCCTCTCCAGCAAGTGGAGAGGGAGGAAGAACTGGTGAATGGAGGGTGCAGGAAGGTCTCAGGGCACAGTGTGAAATCTTTTCTCTGGTGGACATAAGATGGACCCGCAAACTGTGTCTCCTTTATGCTGGGGAGCAGGCCTTGGTGTCCTGTATCAGGTAAGGATTTTGGTGAGCTAAAGATTCAGATTTTTAACTTAACCTTCAGGCTCTGTTGCTCTGAAGCCAACCTGGCCCCTCTGAAACCGTGAGGGAGGCAGTAAGACCCTCACTGGAATGTGATGAGTTTGTTCTCCCCTCTTCCCACCCCTACTCCGAATCTCCACCACAATTCAGGAAGATGCTGCTATACTACAACAAGAAGAGGGCAGGCCAGCTGATGGAGCGAGCTGCTCTCATGAAGAGTTTAATAGACTGAAATGTGGAAATCGTGGGTGTCGGTCTCTTTTCCCAAGTAACAGGCGATAGGACAAGAGGAAATGGCCTCAAGTTGCACCAAGGGAGGTTTAGATTGGATATTGGGAAAAAATTCTTCACTGAAAGGGTTATGAAGCATTGGAACAGGCTGCACAAGGAAGTCGTTGAGTCACCATGCCTGGAAGTATTTAAAAGAGTGCAGACATGGTGCTTAGGGACATGTTTTAGTGGCGGGCTTGGCAGTGTTAGGTTTACGGTTGGACTCGATGTTCTTAAGGGTCTTTTCCAACCTAAATGATTCTATGATCCTGTAAGAGAGCTAAGTGGCCAGCACAGTCTCACAGCAACTGGATCAGAAAAGCAGAGGATTGGGAAGGGGGAACAAGAGAGAAGCCAGCTACTGTCTTGCCAAGCATGTTCTACTCCAGCCTCCTTTGTGTGTGCAGCCACTCGGGGAAGCACTGCCTGTGCAAAGCTTTGTGCTCTGACGGCCGATGTGTAGAGCACTGCCTCAGGAACCTGCCCCTCGCTGAGTAACACAGTTGTGCCAGCCTCTCCACTGGTTTGTACATACCCAACTCTCCCAACAGCTGCTGACACAGGAATTTGGAGAAAAGGCAATGGGCCTGCTTCCAGGCACCTCCTGGCTGCTGGTGGAGTCAGGTCCTCTCCAGGAAGCAGACCCCCAGGAATGCTGCAATGGCATCCTTTCACCCCATGTGTTGTACGTTTCTTAGTCTCAAGCTATCCGTGTATCCCACAGATCGCAATGCCCAGGGGCCTACAGTGGAAACCAACATGCCTGGGAAGGGCAGTTTAGGACCAATTAGTCCTTCAAAACTACCCCACATGTATTTATCTAGCTGCTGGTTCCTAAACCGACAAGACTTTCTATGAGTGCAAACCCTTCTAACATTCAGTAAACTTCAATCAACAATAACAAAAACAAATAAAACCCCAATTCTCAGTTAATCTTTTTATGAGCTTGAATTTTACAACTGACTATCACAAACCAGAATAGAACCTTTGAGTGTTTTTGATATTGGATAATCTATAAGACTTTTATTTTTAGACAAAGAAAACCTAAAAGATACTGAGAAGAGAATATTCTCCTTCCTGCTGTGAAATTAATGTACTGGCTCCCTCGTGGCCGAGTGGGAAAGAAATATAAAAATGATTTTGCCCAAATACTGGTTTCTGTGTCGCACTTTGTTAAGCAGACACATCACTCATGGTGTTCTCTTCAGATAATGTCAAACGATAATGAGGCAGAACAAGCAGCCTTCAAATAAGGCAGGACAATAATACTAAGAGAACTCATAAAATTGGCTCTGGGTTTCTTTAACAACATTTATGTTTAAACAACTGCATTGAAATCCACCCCAGTTTACTGGCTTTTAAATGAAACAACGAACAAATAGTCCCACAACTGCTGACATTTTGACTATGACTTTTAGTAAAAGAACATAAAAACACATTCATCTCTATAAAGGTTCATCTAAAACACCTTGAGAGCTCCCTCACTTTATTTCAATTTGTTCTAGTCCCTCGACAACCAGGACTTAGTCACTCCATATAAACTATGACTCCTAGGTGCTAGATTTGCAAGAGGATCTTGCCCCAGAAGATATTGCATAGGGTAGCAAGGGACAGTCCTGTTTTTCTCAACATTTTCACAGCTTGGCATTTCAGAGAAAAAAGAGCTCATTAAACAGCTAGTTAATATGCTGAGAATGGCCTTGCAAAGAGAAAAAAGCATGAGAATAAAGTTCTCACAAAACTCATATTTATGTACATCAGCTTGGGTAAATTGAAAAAGGATGAAAAACAAGTTGGGGGTGTCCACAGTCCCAATCCAATTCCCTCTGGCTTCACCCAGGCAAGCTGCCTTCCTGTGTAAAGAAAGTGTTTTATGACCAGATCTTACCTAGCTCTGTACTTTGCAAGAAGGCTGGTGTCACATGATGGCCACCCTGGATGCTAGGCTCCAACTTACGGCCTTCATTTCAGTTGGTGACCCCCAGTCTATGCTGACCACAGCAACAGAAGTTTCTCCGAGTACACGATTTGGTGGCATGAAAAATGGAATTCAGCATGTGAAAAAAAAAAATCCTTTAGAGAAGAAAACATAGCTGTGGACTGAGGCCAATCAGATCACTCTGGCTTACTACCACTGTTCGAGTAGAGAACATGCCCTACGCAGAATACATCCTGTCCCTGAGGACTTAATGCAGATGAAAACTTCAGAGACCAGATTCTCAGCTGGTATAAAAAGGCATAATCTCATTAATTGAACCAGCCAGATCAGGAGCTGATTGAAAAACCTAATCTCTGGTTGCTGCAAGCTACATCTGGGATACTTCTTTTCCTACACTTTGCTAGATGAACGAGCATCCTTCTGTCTGACCATCATTATGTAAACGACAGAATGGTGTTTCTTCCCCTAGACATGCTTCTCCATCTGACCAAAAGGCTACAGAAGAAAGAGTTGACAGGATGCTCAGGAAATCAGCTAGCCCATTGTCTACACTGCAGCGGGATTAGCTGTATTTACACTGTGGACTTATTCCATATCTTCAGATCCCACAGCTTGTGGACATTTCCAGGTGGTTTGGTTTTAATGACTGGGCAATCTTGTCCACAGCAAGACAAAAAGCAGAGGGCATCTGAACCCCTGCAGGTACAGAGTAGGTTTTGAGGCAGCTCCTCGCCAAGATCCCACTAGGATGTTAGAGTGGGATTAGGCTGGAGAGTAGCAAGGAGCACAAACTGCAAACACGGGGATCCACTAACGGCATATTTTCACATGTGCATAGGCAAGGCTAGCGAACAGGCTCTGGCTGCTGGTGTCAGTGATGATCTGGAAGCTTGGAAGAAGTGGAATATATCCTGTATGATTGGGTCAAAGGATTATTTGGGTTCAGCTGATGTGTATGGCCTAAGGACTCAACAGAAGTCTGAAGCTGTGGGCTCCTGCACCCTCCATGTGGGAGTTTAATCATTCTCCATTCTTGTGCATGCCGTAAATTGTTTGTTACTCCAGCTATCACACATCTGTCTCTTAGGTCTCTCCTGATCTTTTTTTAAAATGTGGTAATATGTTCCTAATGGATTAATTCAATGATTTATCAAGCACAAACTAACCACAAGACTGAGATTTATGAAAGACAATTTCTTCAAGTAAAACCCATGAAACTGAATTACTGAATGCAGAGTCCACCAGGGAGAATGTTTCAGAACAGAATAAAATAATTGCCATTTTTCATTTGTTCTACTGACATTTTTACTTCATGTTCAGCCACAGTTTACATGCCTAACCCAATACAAAGGCAAAAAATCAAGTGTCCTGACCATCCTATGCAACCTTGCAGTAACACACCCACAGCTGAAAAATAGAATCCAATATGCTGATTGCACTTATGACAGAGAAAGAGACAAAAAATAAGTCCTTCTTGCCATTAGAACCACCAACCGTATGCTTATTAATTTACTATAAATTCAGCAAACCACCCTCCAGTAATTTCTAGCTTAATCTAATCTTGCTTGCTTTTTAACACCCAATTAAAAAGACAGATACCACAATAAGCATAATAAATCAACCAAATTGCAGCAGCACCAAACACATAAACACATCCGCAAACCTGAATGGGGAATAACACCTGACAGAAGTTCTCAAGAAGATGATGTTATCTGTCATTTCTGTTGGAACAACCTCCCTATAACTTAAATCAGGATAGAGCATGCATGGACTTAGGCATTGTCCCAACATATACGAGGGCACCAAAAAATTTCAGAGTCAAATTTTTCTGAAGCATCCACAGGGAGATGGTATTGTGTTTCTTCACTGCTCTAAGGGCTTGGCAGAGATATTTTGGCGGAATTGCTATCCTTCAGGACTTCTTGAGCCCAAAGGTGGACACAGCTAGTGAGGTACAGCCTACAGAGGCTCACTAAGGACCTGGATCTGGGTGTTTGTGTGAGCATGTACATGCTTGTGTGTGGAAAGGGAAGGCAAATAAAGTCAGAAAACAACATAAGGTCTCAAGACATTCATTAATTTTTCCAGCAATTACACAAAGTCTACACCTTTAATTAAAATTAAACTAGCTCTAGACCTCTGACCCATGTCAAGAAGGAGAGTCAACAGCTGTCCGATGGGGTAATATCAGAGCAGACAGGGGTTTTCTGTTCTCCAAGGGGTCAGCTGTAAGCCGAAGATCTCAGCTGAACCACCACTATCTACTCCTTGGAAAGGAGCATACTCCTCTCTTGGTGCTGTAGAAATATAAAGAATATTACCGCAGCAGCTTCAGAAAGCTTCAGGGCACAACTAGAGTGCAACGCCCCTGTTCCTACTGTGTGACATTAATGCCCTGTAAGAGAAGACCCAACTCTGCACGCCAACCTTCATGAGAAGATTGCACAGCAGGACAGGGTGCATGGGGCAAGCTTGAGAAGCCACCTCTCAGCACCCACCACAGGCAGTGCATCCCCCACAACCTGTGTGCCCAGGGCCACCACAGCGACTGACAACATCAGAGTTAGGTGGGCCCCTGGCAGGATCAGTGGTGGGAAGGGGGTGTCTTTGCAGGTGATGCAGTGCTCCCATACACTAAGCAAGGATCACAGAACCACAGAATGGTTTAGGTTGGAAGGGACCCTAAAGATCATCTAGTCCCAACCCCCCTCCCACGGGCAGGGACACCTCCCACTAGACCAGGTTGCTCAAAGTGCCATCCAGCCTGGTCATCCAGGGATGGGGCCTCCACAACTTCCCTGGGCAACCTGTTCCAGTGTCTTACCACCCTCATAGTGAAAAATTTCTTCCCCGTATCTAATCTAAATCTACCCTCTTCCTGTTTGAAGTCATTACCCCTTGTCCTATCCCTACATGCCCTTGTAAAAAGTCCCTCTCCAGCTTTCTTGTAGGCGCCCTTCACATACTGGAAAGCTGCTATAAGGTCCCCCCGGAGTCTTCTCTTCTCCAGGCTGAACAACCCCAACTCTGAGCCTGTCTTCATAGGAGAGGTGCTCCATCCCTCTGGTCATTTTTGTGGCCCTCCTCTGGACCTACTCCAATGGGTCCATGTCCTTCTTATACTGGGGGCTCCAGAGTTAGACACAATATTCCAGGTGGGGTCTCCCAAGAGCGGAGTAGAGGATCACAAAGCACAGCCTGAGACCCCAACACTCTCCTCTTTGCTGCACTTCTTTGCCCTGCTGACATTCAAACAGAGTCTTCTCCTAAAGAAGACACTTGGCTGAGCTGAGCACTGCTTTTCCCAAAATAGCCAAAGGACAAGGCAGAGATGACCATCACCCTGTCACATGATAATTTACTGACTGGAGAGCACTTGCCCACAAAATGGAAGACCACCTCTCAATTCCCCCTCCTCAGCACAACGATAATCCAGGCTTTCCTCCACCCACCTACATATACCCTCAGGCTTCCTCTCTTCCTGCTCCAGATCTGCCTTCCTGGCTGAGCCCAGCTCTGCTTTTGCCACCCCCAGTCCTGGTGGTTAGAGAATATAAATCATAATGGAAACTGTGGGTTTGAATGCCTTCAGGCTGAGAAGAGCATTGGATCCAGGTGCTTCCCAACGCTAAGCAAGAATGCCAGCCATTATGCTTATTCCCAGTGGCAAGCAGAAGTGCCACCAAGGGTCACATTCTTACAATGGCAGCTACAGTGCTTTGTGGTGAACTCAGAGTTATGCGTATGGGCAAAAACAGGCTGGAAATTGGTGGATTTCAGGTTTCTTCTTGTTAGAAGTCAAGATTGGGAGGGTATTTACATGTGCCTACTTTCTCAGTGTGTTCCCTTCATTTCCTGCATGCCAGGGGAACTGGGGAATATAGGTGCTTTAGATTTAGGCTGTGCTGAAGAGAAGGTATTCTGGAGGTAAGGCGCCTACATTTCACCAAAATCCAGTTTCAAGCACCCTGACTCTCATTGAAAGTTGCTAGTAAAACAGATACCCAAGACCCTTATGTCACAGTAGCAATAAAGTGCCTGGTTTTATTGGGATAGGAATTAGAAATGACATTAAATGGAATTTTTAATGAACCCAAGCTAAACATGGGAATATAAATATTGTCATTCTTCCAGTGTGCTTCAAATTGTGTGTTTCACGCCTGGTTTTAAGCCTTGGAGCTTAGGTGTTAAAGACAAAGGTATATACTGCCCCAGGAGAGCTCAGCAAATCCCTTTTTCTAAAAGGTGGTTCATATAACAACCTAATTTAGCCCTGGTATAATTCTGCTGCTTTCAATCCCAAGAGTTTATTTTACTTGCTGTGTGTTTCCAAGCTGGGAAAAGACTCAGGAAACACTCTGAAAAAAGCCTTTCCATGTGACAGCACCTGTCTATGTCAAAGCCTAGGCATATACACAAGATCTGTGGCATATTTAGTGTACTGTGGCCCAGGGAACTGTATCTTTCAACGGATCTCCCAAGATTAAGGCTCAAAACATACTACATGACCTTGGGAAAAGCACTTACTTTATCTCTGGCTAGGTCTATTGTATAAATTAAACCCTGCCAGGGGATGTTCCAGGGCATTGGAATCCAATCCTCTATAAACTGTTGACATAATCCTTGGCATCAGTTTCGCTGAAGCCAGCTGGCAGTGTCCCAAACAATTCCCCACACAGCTCAGAAGTCAGTGCAACCCAAGGCCATTCCCAGCAGACACGTAGAAGGCAGCCACTCTGCTTTGGAGGGAAACGCAGTGAACACATTCCGCTCCATGCCAGTCAGCCTCCATGCTCAGCAGCGAGCCTGGGCATGTTTTGTTGACTAGTATAAACACAACTGATGCACCTAAAATGGAGATAATGTATCATTTCCTTTATAAAGCGCTTTGTGACTTAAGGATGCAACTACCGTTATAATCCTTGCAGATACATAACCAGAATGTCCATAAGATTATTTGAAAGCACTTGTAAGTAAAGGTGTCAAGTAAAGGTGTCTTTCCCCTCTCAGAGTACCATATAGGGAACATCTGCCAGAAAACACATACTATAGAAAGATCATGCTCACATGTACAGGTAATGTCTGCCAGAAAAAAAAAAAGAAGTAGCATGGTGGCATGGGAGCAAGATTTCTAACTTCCTGCTTTTTCAAGGGCAGAGGAAAAGGTGTTTATGCATTGCACCCTTCCCTCTGAGAGAGCAAAGCGGCCTTGTCCATCTCCAGAAATCCTTTGCTTTAGCTGGCACGCTCTATCCCACCTGACAATCTTGACATGGCCACAGAGCCAGGCCACCTATGCTTGTGTGATGGACGTTAACAGGCCACTCACTGGTGCTTGTGTGATGGATGTGCTTTCAGCACTGGAAGAGCTTTGAGCCAAGCATCCTCTCTTTCTAAAAGGGCTCAACTGGAGAGCACTTGATGATGCTACAGATTTGCTCTAGAGGCCAGTGAGCAATAAACAGAAATAAAGGTTCCAAGAGAAGGTAGAAGCAGAGAGAAAGCATCCTCCTCCTACAGCCACTGCTTCCCCTTATCCTTGCCAAGTATGCTGGAGCTCGTCACCCTGTTTAAGCCTTTCACTCGAAAACATTTTGCTTACAATGCCCCATTGATCCTTCCAGCTGCAAAAGCAATTGACGTCTCCTCCAACTGCTTTGGACTTCAGTGGGTTAGGAGCTGGGTTCAAAATACAAGTCATATTTCATCCACCATATTTCAGCCCTCAATGAAAGGCAGTCACTTACAGCATGGGAAGTTGGATCTTTGTAACAACTCACACCGACATTACTTACCAGTCTCCACAGTCAAGGGCCACCTTTTTGGCCAAACAGACAACAAATGACTGCCAACACTAAGCCTCTTCTGTTTGCTCATCCTGAAGCAGCAGGCTCCATCACTTCCCCACACCCCTCCTGCCAAATAGAATAGAATTGGTTACTCTTGATTTAAATTAGTGCAACTTTATATGTACGCAGTCTTTCTAATAAAAAATGCATACATGTATTTGCTTACTAATGTAGGATAACATGCTGTACAGTACGACACAGATACATTGAGGGTAAACAATCGTATTTTGGAAATGGGCTGAAACTTTTGTTCACAACAGCTTACACACAGTTTCCTTCAGAGCTCTTAGCCCACACCTCTATGCGTGCTCTGTGTGCAAGTGCACTATAGCCCACAGCTGGAGCTGTTATGTATGTAATACTTTCTATGTAAAAAAAAAACAACAGAAAATTGAACTAGTGATAATTATTATAGCAGCTATTCTTTTTCTAAGATTTTGGAAGAAACCAATCTCTGACAAAGCGAGGTACTCAGATATGTCTTCACCCAGTAAACAGTGTTGAGTAGCCTTTTTTACAGAGGTGAGGTGTTTGCAAGAGGCTTTCATCCTGAAATCATGCCCTCTGCATAGATGATCCTGTGGTTTTCATCATCCACTGCTCTCTCATTTCTGAATGAAGGAATAAAAATATACTTGCACACTTGGAAGGACCAACTTCCAAGGAAACATTACTGCTGCAGAGAAGAAAGAATGGTTCAGCTGGCAGAGAACTGATGGGCTGGCTGTAGCAGAATTTATGCCATTATCACACCTCTCTCTCTTCTGATGTCAACGTAAAAGTAAATAATGACCCTACAAAAGTCTAGTTTTGGCAGTAGCTTTGTACTAAAAAATGAGGATGCTTCACTGCTTTCAGTAATTATCAAATTAGATGGATTATTAGCTACTAGGCTACATTTTTTAAAGTGTTCTTTTGGCCAAGTGCCCCTGCAGCCATCATGAACTGTCCAACTCCAAAACCTTCTTCTGCTCACTATTCCCAAAGCTGCAACTTTCTACAGCATTTACAAACAGCTGCACTTTTCAGAAAGGCAGAAATACTCTCAAATTTAGCTACATATTTGGCAACATCTGTCTTGGATGTTCACAGGACTCCAGACACAGTCTCTCCAACCTCTCAAATGGAATTGCTTTAGACTGACAGAGCTTGAATCTACACTCCTGACTCAGCTCTTTCCACAGCCAAACCACTGCGCAGGTACTTAAAACACATGGCCAGTTGGCACTAGATCACTCCTGCAGCTGATGGTACCTGCCCTTCAGATTTCCCAAAGGAGACTAACCCCCACTCCACACTGTTCAAGGCCTCTTTTGTTCTGGTTTCAGTCCTGTGTCCAGCCATGGGCTTATTTGGCTCTTGAACTGCTGTTGGAAGAACGATGCCACTTGGTACCATTCACAAGAGATTCAGCACCTGCAGGTTCAAGCTATGAGTCAAGAAAGACAATTACGGGAAAGTAATTTAGGGACAGAACCAGAGAAGCAATTGGTGGTACGTTGGAGCAAAGTGACTGTTTTATTCAGAAAAAAAAGATAGTGAGGTGAGTGCAAATACATTGCTAAATAGGTATGATAAGAGAAGGAGAGAATGTAGGTATATAGGCTAAAACCAACTCCACTTTTATTCTTTAAAAGGCCATGGGAAACAAAAATATGTTTTGATTTTTCATGGAAAAAGGAGACACTTGGTCCAAGTCACACTATTTTCATGAAGCATGAAGGTTAAATTATGTCACTTGTTTTTAATGGACAAACTATTTCTACTCACTGTGGAAGAGGATGGTCAGGGGTGGCTGAATTGGAAGCAGCTGACCCAGCCAAGGGAGGGCAGTCACCACCACCTCTCTCCCTCAGGAAGGGCTTCAGAAACGCACCAGGGCTGGCTGGGCCTGGTGGCCTCAAGGGGACCTACTTCTTACTATCCCCTGATGAGGGGGTAGGGAGAGGAAGAAAATGGCTTGCTGAAGGCAAAGCACAACTATAAGCACATCTCAAGGCTTCTGGCTCCCTGTTGGACTCCGTGGGCCACACTGCTCAGGGAAACTTGGGATGGAGGAGGCCACTGACGCATGACCCCATGCCCTGAAGGCAGTGCAAGGCCCGCCTTGGCTTCACTCCATGCTGGGCCCTCAGGGCCTCCCCTCCACCCAGACGAAGCCATTTCCTGATATTTCTCAAGCCTCAGCTCCAGGGAGCCTGCACAGAGCTCGGGAGCCACCTGTGAAGCACTCAGGCTTTAAAAGGCAGAGAAAGGGGCCGCTAGCGCCTGCCGCAGCCGCCATGTTCGCCG
Source organism: Ibidorhyncha struthersii (assembly GCA_013398815.1). NCBI lineage: Eukaryota > Metazoa > Chordata > Aves > Charadriiformes > Charadriidae > Ibidorhyncha > Ibidorhyncha struthersii. Next base: position 816,456 of record VZSZ01001858.1, read on the forward strand.
CGCCGCCCGCTGCCTCTCCTCACCGCCACCCCCTCACTCCCCAGCGACCCCCGGCGATTTCTTTGCCCGGGTGACTCCCGACTGGGACCTGAGGTCGAGCGAGCCACCTCGTTTGCGGCATTACGTCCGCCTCCCCTTTGCCGTTCACCCCGCGGCGGCGGCGGGACCGGCGGCGGCGCAAGGCCGCCATCTCGTGGCTGCGAGAGCCGCACGCGCCGCCGGCGGCAAAATGGCCCCCGCGGCCGCCTCAGCCGGCGCCGCCCGACGCCGTGCGGGAGCTGTGCTGAGGGCGAATAACCGCGTTTGTGGCGAGCTGTGGGTTGGGGCGGTCAAGGGCTGCGCAGGGAGCGGGAGAAAAGGGACCGGGGACAAAAAGGGTGATAAAACCCACGCAGGTAAAGGGCGTAAAAGTGCTTCATCGAGTAAGTGGTGCCGGGTTGTGCCCGAGGCGGGCTGTGAGAGGGGCGTGCTGCTTTTCATTCAGGTGAGACAAGCAGATCAGCTTTCTTTTTCCCTCACGGAAATTAACATCTTCCTGGGAAATTTAGTAAGGGAGGGCTTGAATTTAAAAAAGGTGAGGGGAAATTTCAAAAGTGTAGAGGCAAATCTATGTCTGATGGGAAAAACGAGGACTGTCTCGCTCTGTGGTTTTGTAACAGCCAGATGCATTCTGGTGTAACTTCGGAGCTCGCAGATGTCAGGGAGTAGAGAGAGGGCTGCTCCACCCCATTTCCCTGCCAAACTTCATTTCTTTGAAATTTCTCATACCGCTCGCCTGCCTCCGGCTGAATTTCAGCTTGAGATTTTCCTAAAAATAGTTCAGCCAGGACCAGAACCGATTAGTGGTGTAACACTTGTTCTTGCCCATGCTAAAATCACATGCAGTCATTTTGTACCATCAAAACACACAAATTTGTGCAAAGTGGCCTGCCTCCGTGCAGTGAGGCAGGAATTTGGCAAGGAGCTGGGGATGTAACTTCAGCCCAAACTATTAAAACATAAAAAGCTGTTCTTCTCTGTAAGAACGTTTTGGAATTTGGCAACTAAAATCCTTGAAGATGCATTAAATTCCAGCATAGGACCACCATGGATAAAGGAGACTTTCCCTGTCAGTGCTGCTTGTGGCTGCTGCAGGCTGCTGCCATACTGTCGGCTGCCTGGAATCACTCCATGTGGTGTGTGTGTGCTGCTGCCCTTGGTGAGGGTTCACAGAGAGCCGGGCAGCTCTGTCCCATCAGCCGAGGGTCGCTTGCACCCTACGCTTAAGCAGAGGTAGGTACCGAACAGCAGATGTTTCAGTCCCACTCATGATCCATACAGGTGTAGACAGCAGGGCATGTGGTGGGTTTGTTTTCCATTTGTTCTCTAAAAACCTGGGCAGTTAAACATTCACAGAAGTTAATGCTAAGGTCACAAAGCCACATAAACCACTCCAGAACGCAGAGACTGACTGTGCAACCATCATTCCACCTCTTGTGCATGTGCACTAAGGTGAATCTGTACCACAGGCTTCTTGCTTCAGTCAGATGAGGTTCATTCATATCTGTGGTACCTTCTGTATCATGATGACGGAAGCCCTGGGCATGTAAAGATCAGTGCTGTAGCAGTCCAAGTGAAACTGAAGTGGCAGAGCCAGGGAGCCAGTGCAGCTTAGTATTGTTCAGTGACAGCATCAGGAGCTCAGTGTGCAGCCAGACCGCAGTCCTGCCTGACAGCTGAGCATGCCACTTCCCCCCCCCCCACCACCCTTTTTTTTTTTGGCTTGGGAGGCTTGTATGCTTCCTGTGCATGAGCCGGACTAGTAATTTTGCAGTCTGTGAGATGTCAGATGTTTGCAAACCTGACATGGGCATTAAGAACCCAGCATTTTCTGCTGTTAAAAAAAAAAAAAAAGAAAAAGTGCATCTCCAAAATAAAAGAGATTACTGTAATTCATACCCAAATTGCCTTTTATTTTCAGTTTGCACTGAGCTCTGCTACTAAGACTTCTGTGACTTATCCCACAGGACATTTGACCTCTGTCAGGGAAGCCAGCTTTCACCCACTGCGAGCACACAGCGGTGCAGCCCGAAGAGGTGTGGGCCAATCCATCCCACTTCTTTTTCCACCAAGAAATAACTCAGACACCAGGAGGGATTTCCCTTTCTCGGTAGCAGAGCCCGCTTCTGCCGGAGCCGAGGAGCTCCGTCCCTGCGCTGTCGGAGACCACCACCTGCTGGGGGCTCGGCTCAGCTCTGCCAGCGCTGCCGCCGCAGCCGCATGCTCTTGCCTCGCCTCTCTCTTTTCAGGCTCACGGCATTTGTATCCGCATCACACAATTTCCGTCTGTCTGCACAGCAAGCAATTCTCTGGAGCTAACAAATACAGAATTTATAGTTCACAGCACACTGCTTTCCTACGCCCGGTCATGCTCTGCTGTCGACAGCAAGAAGCAAGAAGAGACCATAGCTGTTACATCCCATTTTCTTTACTCCTCAAGTGATTAATTTTGAGGACTTTTGACTAAATTTATATCAAAAGAATCCTTCCCTTCCATCCTTTGTTATATGCATTTAGTTGTGGCTTTGGTTTGTTGTTTTTTTTTAATATTTCTGCTGCAGTTTTGGAGTTCACTTGAGATGTATGGGTATCAGACAGCATTGCTATGGCTCCAGCAGGGAAGCAGTTTATCTGGAGGGTCAGGAAAATCACAACTTCTGATTGCCCTGGTTTCTCTCAGTGAGGAGGCAATGCCAAGTCAATGAAAATAAGCTGCTCTTTGTCACTGGAAATCTTATAGTTTTGGGAAGTGACTGTTCTGTGTTTTTTGGGAGACTGCCTTGTGTAGATGGATAAGAAGAAAATTCTCGGGATAAGAAAATTCTCAATTTGTGTGAAGTTGGAGATGGACAAACTGAAAATGACAGCTGATCTCTGGAATACCTCTGGAGTGGGTTCTCTGTAAGGGCCAGCAGGGTGGAGAGCAGGCACAGCAGATGGTGGAAACATTTGCTCGTGTAGGTTTGGCTTCTGGGATTGATTTTTCCCATAAGCACAACAATTTCAAGCCCTGAAACCCAAGTTTTTAGTGAGCTGCAGGTTTTCCTTTATGTACAGTTGTGACACACATGAAAACACTGCTTGGGTTTCAAGAACAGATTAAGTTGGCTATGGCAAGGTAGTCCAAATATGCTTCATGGGGCATGGAATGAAGATCTTAATAATCCTGTATCTAGAACAAACTAACAACCAGAAAATGCTGTCAGTTGACCAGTTTTCTTTCAGACAAATTAATATAATCATGTTACCATGCAGTTCTCATGACAAATCAGTAACACACTGCGCAGAGAGCTTCTGAGAGTTCCCGTCTTGTCTATCGCAATAGCACAAGAAATCTCTCTGGGAGTGTCTGGTGGGGAGACCATTTCCACGGTAGCCCGAGATTGACTAGCGCACAAGGCTTTCAGAAGAAACTGCTGCTCCAGGAGGTCCCACAGATCAGCTGTCTAAGCAGAGTGAGTCTTTCTGCTTTACTTCTGTTTGCAGTGGGATTCAGCGGTGCTCATGTTTCTGCCAAGGCTCACTGAAAGGAAAGCCTGCAAGGATTTAACTGCAGGTTTGAACTGATTTTGTGCTGACGCTTTCTTGGACCCACAGGGTATAATTTCTGGTCAGCTGTAGCTTTTCCTGCATGCTGGCACATTTAGTGGTGGCTTTCTGTGTCTCTGAGACCCATAGGTTATAATTTCTAGTAAAATAAACAATTCTTTTTTACAGAATGAATCAGTAAATGACTGGAGCTCCAATGTCAGGCACTGCTGTACAGTGCCTAGAAGCCTGAATTGGCAGCAGTGAGGAACTTCCACCTGCAGGACTTGTCTCACCTTCTCCTTCTGTTCGCACCTTTGGCTCTTCCAAATGTAGTACCCCTGGGGCAGGAGCTGACTTTTGCCTTGTGTTCGTCCCACACCCACAGCAAAATGATCCCGCTCCCCAGGCTTAAACGAAAGGGCTTCTGATTCATTTACATGTTTGAATAACCCCATGGGAACCTTCAAGCCTAACTGAGGTGAGAGGTGCCACATTACCAAACAGCCTGCAGGCTATGTGATGGCTAGTTTATTGGCACAAAATTACAGGGTGAGCCTGGCTGATCTGAGCCGTAGCCTGCTCCTGCGTATCCAGGCAGGAGATCTGTGGTGTTCTTTCCAAATCTTCTGATTTGCTGGTTTGGCAGGGTTCAGCTTTTTTGATAAAGTTACAACCTCAGTTGACAGACTAAACCAAAATAAGGTCAAAGCAGGCCAGAAATTATAACTGGAAATAAACATTGGCTACTCTGAAATAAATATTACTTTTGACCTCTGATTTTTTAATAAAAACAAGACATTTAATTCTACCTCACTTCCCACCAGGGCAGTACATAACTCGGATTAGAGATATATGCACATAGGTAGGAGCCAGATATTGAGCAATGTTCAGCGTATATCCCAGTGGGATGGAAGCAAGCCTTCAGCCGGGGCTTCAGGGTACTGCTGTCATGGAAATTAGAAGTAGTTACATTCCATCTCCACCTTAAGTGATAAACAAGCCATGGAAGGAGTAAGGTTGAATTAGTCATTCTTGAGCACTGTATGCTCCTTTTAGTGCTTTGAAATTTGTACTACTAGCTTTGGAAGTTCGAATGCAGGTATTTCACGCTCTCAGCTAACTATGCATTTGTTAACTTCTCAGATGTCATGTGAATGGCCTGCTCTCTGCTGCCCCTTCTCTGTCTTTCACGGCCATATAGGCTGTGCCAAAAATACAGCCAAGACAAACACTTTGCTCCAGATGTAAGCTGCCCTGATTATAACTCCTGCACACTGTTAACGAGCTTCAGTAAGTTTGGAAACCAGCATAAAACACAGATTTCTCTGAACTGCCAAACTTTGCGGTTTTTACAGTGTGTTATGTTTCTGGCAGGAAATCTGGATGAGATGCCAAGTTGGTAGAAAATTCAATATCCCACTATAAAATGTTTATTGTTTGACATGTATATCTAAGGGCACCTTTCTGTTGCTCAGTTAACATGATTAAAAAAATCCCCCATCTGAGAATCTATCATCCAGCTGCGGAGTTCAGTGAAATGACTTTCAATAAAAAGTACATGGCATGAGGGAGCCATTCCTATAAGCACCTCAGATCCAGAATACCTCCAGGTGTCTTCTGCAGGACCTCAGCATTTCCTGATGTCTAGACCTGAAGTTTTTATTTAGTCCATCCTTTTAGTCACAGGACCGTTATTAAAATCATGATAGGACATGCCATTTGCTTTCACAGTATAAACCAGGAAGACAGAAGTTTGATCCTGCCCTAGCAAAGCCAGATCCTTAGTAGATCTTACATCACACGCATAGCAACAACTAAATGACAGAGATCAGATTTCTTTTTTCTGTCACAAGCATGTGCTTTAATAATTTTGAAAAAGTATAAAATTTGTGTGTGCATTTGTAAACCATGCGTGTGGCTCAGTTTCACAAAACAATGCATCTTCTCATACTAGGTAATATATTTACATTACAGTATTACTGAAACTATAGTGTTGTAAAATATTAGCTTTGCAAATTTGCTGTCCTCATTCATATCCTATAAGGGCATGCTGAAACATCTCCATTATGTAGTTTACAAACATGAAACTGGTGTATAACTATACTGCGTGGTTAGATGATATTATTTCAAGAGCAGGAAGCATATGATCTTCCTTACATTAAAATAAACCATTTTATACCTATTTCACTCTTACATCCAAAAATACTTGCTTGTTTGTAGAAACTAAAGTAAGTTTTAGTGGGCCATCTCAAAAGCATCCTTGATTTCCATTTGTTACCCATTATTGCAGAAAGCCTTTTTATAAACAGTAAGTATCTTAATCAGGAGGCTCCATCAGGCTCACCCACGGATGGGTGAAGCGAGCTCTCCTACAAAGCTGCTGTGTCTTGCTGGACAGGCTAAATCTCCACCAGCCGTTGGGACTTGCCCCAGCTCCAAGTATTTTTTAGTTTGGGTGCCTTCAGGAGTTCCCACCTGCTGTTCAGTGTCTCAGGCCCTGCTGAAGCGGGTTTGATTGAGGAGCAGCTCCACGACAGCTGTAACCCATGGCTGTGTGGTGGTTGTGTTGCTGCCATCCCATAGCATGCATGCTGCTTACAAGAGGTTACTGGTGACAGTGCATTTGGTCCTGTCACAGTCCCTTTTTATGTGTCTCAACCCCCCACAGAGCACATAAAGCAATCAGCTGAGCAAATTAGGCCCAGGAGTGCAGCAGAGCATACTGCAGATCGAGACAGCAAGCTGCTGGGAAAGCTGCATGTGTGACCTTACACAGCACTTGTCCTTTTATGGCTGGCTGAGGCCAGCGGTACTCTCATGAGGACAGCTGCACACTCACTTCTGGGGGGCTGGTGCCAAGCTGCTGGAATTCTGCCACTGTAAGTAATGAACTCGCTTAGGAGTTACGTTTCACATTTTGCAAAGTGCATTTATTCCCAAATGCCCTGGTGAGGATGTCCAGCTGGTCTGGATACACAAGACTTCACAGCACACAGACTACCCAGCCAAAGGTTAATAAAGCTAAGGTACAAACTCAGAATCACATTAATTCTTAGAATCGTTCACCAGATAATGTAATTTTCCACCAAATTAGCAGCAGATGAATTATCAAGGTTCTGCTGTCTTGTCTGACATCAAACCTGTGCTTGAGGAAAGGAGGAACCTTTACACATTGTAAGGATGCTAGAGAAGATGCAACTAGGGAGCTCTGCTACCTCACGGTTAATCAGCTGAGACAACAAAGTGAAGCGAAGAATGCCCCTCTATAGCACAAACTCACATTCAGCTAAAACACGCGTCCTAACAGTCTTTGCCAAGTTCCCTAAATGCCGGCTGGAAGAATGATCAGTAAGCACAGGATGTGGAAATCAACTGTGCGCATTTAGTCTACTGTGTGCTTTTAGAAATCTCTTACAGTGCAATTAGTACCTGGGTAAGGTCCTTTGTGACAATCCAGTCCATTTCCTTGGCACCAAACAGGCACTAATGCCTGTGCAAAAGAGCACGTAGGTAGTTCTGTTCAGCTCCAAGCAAGCAAAAAGCACTCTGCAAACACAGGCCACTATTAAAACCAAAGGGAGTTTTGGTGTTGACTTCGACGGGCACAAAAGCAGACCCTTTACGTGAAGGACTTGCTCCATGGTGAAAAGAAAGAGACCTCCTGGCCCTGCTGCTGCCCCCTGTGGATAAATTCACATCTGTGTTTTAGCCTCTGCGTAAGCCAAAGGCTTTAACTAAAGAGTTCTACTTTTTTACTCCCCGATTTAACTGCATCCTTAGGTACTTTGCCAGTAGCTTCCTTGGAGTTTAATATACCATCTTCAGCCTCCCGTTGGCAGAATTCCTCAGTTGTCTCTCGAAGTTCATCAATAGAGATGTCTATATATTTGTAAAACATTACAGTGCTTTAGGTAAGTGAAAAGGTGAATATCAGAAGGTGGTCTTGTATGTAACGCTATCTCTACATGATCGTGTTTATCTTTTCAGATAGCTGTTGCAAATTCACAGAACAAAGAAATACTGCCTTTCCTGCTCTGGCTACACCAGAAAATAAAGCTAGAGTGGCTGGCTGGAAAAAAGGTGGAGACACAGGAGTAACCATAAGTGAAGCAGGAGAGAAGCTCACAGCATTCAGTGTGCTCAAACTGAGAGAAGAAACAGAATGATCTACATCAAGAGTTTTGAAGAATTGGTGTATAAAACTGCTGTTCCAGGAACAGAGATTTTAAAATTTAGGAGTGCTCTAATCTGTCAGCAGAACAGTAAGCACTGTACCCATGCTTATTAAAAAGACAAAGATTATCTTGGCAGTCAGAGACTTATCAGTCTTTCTACAATCGTGGGCAATCTTTAGAACAAATTGTGAAGAAGAGAATAATTAAGACCTGAAGGTAAGTAGAAAATGATGTAGATAAAATGATTAGGGCAAACTCGGCTGGTACCTCTTGTTGATTTTCCAAGCATAACTCATTTACTTGGCTGTTAAATTGACGAGCTAACTTGCTAAGCCAGGTTGATTTGATGACTTGTGATGATACGTGTCTTGGACTGGACAAGGTACCCTTAGAACTGGGTATGAAAGCCAATAAGGAGCCAGCGTGAGTCAACTTGGGCAAAGAATTACTGAGTGGGAAGGAAACAAATATTGGAATTCCTCAGGTGTTGGGCCTGATCCTCTTAAAGATTTTCATTTATTACAGTGGCACATGCTAAGGAAGTTTTGAGGTATTGTCAGCATGGAAGAGGGATGAAGTATTAAAAGCACTGCATGGCACTGGTGGCTAAAGCAGTGGAAATAAGGTGGCATTTGCTAGGGCAGCATACAAGCCATGTATGACAGTAGGAGCTATTTGGATGTTAGATGTCAAAATCGAACAGTCATTGAGGCTTCTTTATCAGTGATACAGAAAGAAAAGCACTTCTGGAAGTTCAGTTTTACTACTTGAGACAACGATCTGGAGTGAATCACCTGTGGGAGGTGTCTCTTGTGCACTGAAGAGGTAGCTGTGAAGCCTACTGTTCAGTCAGCTAAAGCTATGTCAGATCAGTCAGACTTTACAAAGGGCGTCTGCTCCAAAAAGGCCATCCATAACTCTGAGAGGGCTGCAGCGAGGAAGGAATGAGGGTAATAGTTGATCATATCACGACTGTGATGGGATGCTCTTGAAAAAAGCAAACAGATACTTTATGTATCTGAAGAGGTCTTTCTGAAGCAGAGTATTGATATATTCCTAGGCATGTATACCCAGAACTCATCTGTGTGCACTTCAGGTGACCTATGCTCAAGGAAGAGGAACTCAAGATTGCACTGTGTGCAGAGAAAGCTGCAAATGTCAGTGTGAGAATGGAAAATTTATTTTATTAACAGTGCCTAAAGGAACTGGGATTGTTTAGCCTCACAAAGTGAAGGTTGAGAGGGACTCTGTTGCCTTTTTAAATGTACCAGAGCAAAGGAAGAGCATTCAGAATTCTTAACATGATGCTGGTAAAGGATTATAGTCTAGTTAAGAATAAATTTGAACTCAGAATACAAAGTTCTGTAACTATCAGAGCAGTTGGTATTGCCCAGGAACCATTTTCAAAATGTTTCTTGATGTATTTGTAATCCAGGGTTTTTCTGGCTTGGATTTTTCTCTGAGTTAAATATCATAGTGAAGAGTCCTACAGGAACAAGAATTTTTCATATTAATAAGACCCTTATAATGAGATCCCACTATCTCCTCCATATTTCTGGTTCAAGCTTCAATGTTGTACATTGTCTAGCATGTTCTCAATATCACCCTATTAAAGAAGTTTTAATTGTAAAGGTTATTTTCTGATAATGGGTGAGTCTTGCTGAGCTGCCAGTCTTACCTGAGAAGTACGTACCAATAGCTCACTCCCAGGAACTCCTGTGCACAGAGGCAGGATATCAGGGGAGTTTTGGTGCTTGGGCTACGTAAACAGCAAGGTGACAGACATTAGAAATCCTTGGTTGGCAGTAAACTGGTATTTGTCTGTGACAACATAAGTGTAAGGGTAAAATTCCAGTCCGTTTAGATTCTCCTTTACCCTAACAGCCAGGAGCTGCTTTACAAATAAGCCTGTGTTGGAAGCTGAATGAGTGAATGATGCTTCTTGACTGGTTGCAAACATGCCGACTTGTGGCTGTCATTAGGAATCAGTCGCACATCATTAGTCTGGCTTCAGTGTGTAAGAGGTACTTCGTATTGTGATAGCATTTTTACAGCATCCGCGGATGGAAATTTGCAAGTGCAAATGAAGTGCAGGGAAGAACAGAAGCATATTAAAAATTTGCTTTAAAGAATTGCAACTGAGACCTTTTCAGAAGCTTTTAAAGATCTTCATTTCAGTGGTACAGGCAGTGCCTAATGTTTGATTAAAATGTAACATACAAACAGATTAGAGTTGTGAATTCAAAGTGGTTGCCACAGATCAGGAAGTGAGGACTGTGTCCTCCCGGCAGTACGGTCCAGTTGGTCCTTTCTCCTCATATGGGGAAAGTCAAGGATTTGCAAAGATAAAGAAGATGGAGGCAGACTCTTCTCAGTGGCCCCCAGTGAAAGGACAAGAAGGACCACAGATTGAAAAACAGGAGATTCCACTTAAAGGTAAGAAAAAAGCATTTTAGTGTAAGGATGGCTAAACACTGGCACAGATTGCCCAGGGAGGTTCTGGTGTTTCCATGTGTGGAGATACTCAAAACCTGACTGGACACAGTCCTGAGCAGCCTGCTGTAGCTGACTCCACTTGAGCAGGGCATTGGAAACAATCTCCAGAGGTACCTGCTAGCCTGGACTGTTCTATGATTCTGTGAAAGGTAGTGAGACTCCTAAGTGAGCCAGGTTTTTCTGCAGAGACTGGTGAGAGCAGTGTACTTTAACATCAGTTTCTTACTGTGGGTTAAGGAGGGTATATTGCAACGCTCAGTCCTGTAGAATAGAAGCAAAACCGAAATGTCCAAGGACAAGATCAATACAGTTATGTGGCTTCCCTATGCAGAAATTTACCTGCATCCACTGAGGGATTATCTGCTGTCAGCGAGGGTGTTAGGCTGATAGTCAAGAGACATGGTACTCATCACCCAGCACAGAGGGGCCAAATCACGTGGTGTGTGATAGGGCTGTTCTGAACCAATGTCCTGGTTTGAGGTAAAACCAGCTCTGTGTGTCTCGGGGCTAGGAACAGGGTTTTACGTAGAGCAACCAGGTTTCTCCACCTTACGCAGTGATTATCTCATCATAAATAGGGTGGGTAGAAAATATAGCAGCTCCAGTTTGGGGACTTTTCTTTGACTAAAGTTTATTTTGTTTCAGCCCCAAAACTACAGATTAACTTGGCTTCCAATGAGTAAGTCTACCTTCCACAGTAGGAGTAGAGACTTTTGGACGAGCAGAAGAGTTGGATCTTCAGGGGAAAACACCATAGATTTTTTTCTGAAATTCTGATAGGGTATTGTTTTGCTGTAACTAAAGGTTCTTGTTTGAGGGCCAGGTAGCTCTGAAAGGAAGGATGAACTAGGTGGGATGCAGCAGAACAAATCAGTTCACTGTTGTTTTCCCATCACTCTGTTCCCCAAGGACCATGGAGATATGGGCAAGTGTGCCTTGCCACCTGTAGGGTTAAAGTCTGCAGGTTGGATCATGTAAGAATGACACCAAAGTGCTATTTACATGGCAATTACGGGTCTGACTATGAAAAGGAGAAGATATAGGAGGGTCCTGTACCATGAGGCCATATAAAGGGTGGGCTCTCAAGTTTTCAAGTGTTGTTCTTGATGGGTCTGTTGTTGATGCCAACATCTCTGGGTAAGTATTGGTGGCACAGTGACAGAGCTTGGCCTCTGAGCAGTAACGGAGGCCCAAAGTGGAGTTTCCAGAATACTTCTTCATCCTTTCTGCACCATTGTTTTCTGCACAGAAATATAAAAGAACATTCTGCCTGTTACACTCCTGTGCGATTAACAGAAACTCTCAGATAATGCTCTTTCCCCACCTCACACAGCCCAGACTCAGCTCTTACTCATGCAAGGAGGAGTGCCAGTGAAAAGCGTTGTCTGTCATCTTTAGATTTCTCTTTGTATAGCTGATGACTTAATGAGTGCTGTGATAGTGCAGGTTGCTCAGAATTGCTGTTGGGGGCATTATGAGAATGCAGTGAACTTTTGCAGCTTTCCTAGAAAGTAGGACAGGAGCAAAGAGGCAGCAACGAGCAGTTCTGCAAAGCAGTAAGAGGTGTGAGACTCCTCTGCGGGGGCTCTTCCTTAGTGACTCATCTGAGAGCTGTACTCCCACTTTTCATTTGAAAATGAACCTCTACCCCTCCCTTGACTGTAGTTGTCCCTAACAGTGTTGGAGTCACCTCTACACCTCTTTCTCTCACAAGCATGTGTGGGTGGTGCTAGCTTTGCACGCGGAAACACTGGGGCGTGCTCAGCCCTGCTCTTTTGTTCTGGTAGTGGTCACCATTGAATACACTTTCTTTTATACTGTCAAAAAATGTTTCCACCACAGCAAACATAAGGATCAAGACTGCTGCTAGGTAAGGTACTCCTCCTACCATACAGTAACTAAAAACAGCCAGCAGAGCCACTAGGTGAAGGTCTCTGCTCTGGAGTGCTAGCAACTGCCTTGCTATTGCTTTTTAAAACACCCGTGAGACAGCCTTTCATTACGTGTGAATTGAATCCATCAAAAATGGTGACAGGGGAACATGGATCAAACTGCCAGATGGAGGAAAAAAGACATACTTACAAGACTCCTTGCTAATCATACTGAATGTTTCAGATGGGAGCACGTTGACTCACAGGAGGGAGGTGCTTTTCTGCTGTCCTCCACACAGGTGTACTGATAGTGACAACATATTGCCACCCCAGGTGGGTGGCAGCTCTTTCAAACATGAAAGGAAGGAGTAAAAAGACCTGGAAATCTGAATTCTGCAATTACGTACCCTTAGGTTAATTCAGTCCTTCATGCTTTCCATTGCCTTCCTCAGGAGTGGAACAAACAATCTGGTTTTATAGATGAATGTGATGGCCAAGCCCCAACTTGACGAGTCTGGCGCTACCCATACTTAATGATCTGAGTCCTACATCCTGACTGCAGGCACATCACTTGCAGGGAGAGCCTTCGCATAAAGCATCAACTCATGTAAATCTGTCATCCCTTGGAAAGTTCCTGAATGGTGCTTAGCCTTGATGGATCAAATCCTGTATGAAGATTGGAAGCAGGGATTCAAGGCACCTCTGGAATCACAAATTCCTGCTTCTTAACACAAGGCCATTTCACACAGGGAGCTGATAACGAAACTCAGCCCATCACTCCTGCACAAACAGGTTGCGGCAGCAACACATCCAGCAAGATTTAGCAACAGCTCACCTGAAAAATGAGTCAACAGATCAGCATTTTGAGGAGTGGAAATTTTCTGTTCCCAGGACAACAGCACTAAGCAAGGCTGAAAAGTGATGTTTTCTGTTATTGTTGGAAATGCAGTGTAGTCTGCAGCACTCAGGATGGAGTCAGGCTGATTCCAGCATTACAGTCAGAGCTGATTTAATCCGTGGTAGTTTAGTATCCTTCTCAGATGCTATTGTCACTGCTGTTGCTTCACCTTGGCAGGGATATCGCAGCCCAGTTCATCTCAGGCCAGTATGGTACCCTGCAGGATGAGCCCCTTCCAGACATATCCACTGCAAGAAGTGGTATCACATGTAAAGAACAAGATCAGGGCTGCGATACCCGGCGTGAAAAGAACGCAAGAACTCAATGGTAATTGGAGAGCTATTTCTGTCCCCAAATGTTTCATGGGTGTTTATTTTCTCTAATTTGTACAAATAAAAGGCATGATGGTGAAGAAAGACCTGCTTGTTTCAGGCACTGGAGAAATTATGCGGCAACAATTAGCCTTTATGCAAAGATTAATCCTTAAGTAGGGAGGTATGGGTCTCTTTTAACACTGCTTGACTTTTCCACAGGAGGTTTTATATTTATAACTGAGTGTTCCTGCTCACACAGAAAACTTCTGTCTCTTCATCTGCTTCCCTGGAGACTTCTGAACTTGTCATCAACCTGATCTCCCAGCCAGAGGAACACTTCCCCACTGTGCAATGAAAATTTATCAGCTTGTCCTTCAGCATGTCTCAACAACTCAGAGATTATTAACTCATCTTTCAAGTGATTAATACTCCTGGGTGTTTGAGAGGCATAACTGTGGTACTCGTGAGGTGCTTGAGGGCCTGGAAAAGAAGGCAGAAGGGGAATGCAAAGTACCACAGTTTGGATTGAGAGGCAGAGTAACCTCGGTCTTGCTCGAGTCCTGTACCCGCTCCACTTGGGTCGCATTTTGGCTGGCTGCTGTAGGCCCCACAACACGAGCAGTGAACAACCCTTTTAGTCTCCTTCCTTTGTATGACAATCCAGCTCTGCGGATTCTCGAGGGAGTACATCTGAGAAGAAGTCATTTCACTTAGCGCTGCCTAATTATAGCCATGTTGACAGCCACAGTTGTAACTCCTCTGCTAAGAGATTTTTAGTATTCATCAGCAGGCTCCTCATTGGTCGCTGCAGAGTACCTGTCAGTCATGATAATTACTAATTTGTTTTAACTTGCCTCGGAAGCATTCCTAGAATTTATGGCTGTGCTGTGAGTCGGCGCAGGCCTCATTATTCTAGCTTTGCCTTCTACTATGACAGAGGTATGGCAGAAATGCAACGTATATAAAGTCATCACGGCCTGTCTCTAAGACAAGTGATGCTCTGAGAAAATGCATGACCATGGCGCATTTGTGTTTGTGCCACGTACAACTCCAGCAGCGCCTCAGTATAAAATCACTCCCGGGATTGCTGTTGGGGCTCTGCCCGCATTTTGAACATACACACTGATAGGTGTACGTATATAATTTTCCAGGAGAGCTGATCCGTCTGTCTTTGCACATATGGCTGAGGCAGCTAATAGGGCTGCTGCATTCAAATAGGGTCAGGGCAAGCAAAAAAGAGAAAGGGGGGACAAAGGATAAAGGCCATATTTCACGGCCAGCCAGGCATGGGTCCAGTGCTTTTGTCCAAAAGCTCTTGTGTTGTGTCCCTAAACTGACCCTGACAGCCCTGCAGGAAGCAAAGTTGCTTCAGAAGATTGTCATGCTCCCCATTACAGCAGGGGATGTCCACAACATTGCTTTACTGGAATGCATTGGTGCCAGTAAAGAGCACCCAGATCATGTAACACACAGGGCAAGAGTAGCATGAACACAATAGTTTGTGCTTTAATAAAGGGCTAATGTTCTAAGCATAAAGTTGGAAGTGAAGCAACATTCCCCCTCCCCCCTACCCCATAACACAAGACAAGCATAGACCACGCTTCACCCCAGCCTGCACCCCAGGACTCCCCCACAGCGTGTCCCCGCCATGGAGTCCAACAAGCCACCCCAGCGACTCTGCTACCCGCGTGCTTGTCCCACAAGCCTCCCCCTCCACTTCCCACGAGCTTTCTGCCTCCCACGGATACTGGGTGGCTTTCTGAGTCACAATGAACATGAATGAATCTTCCCAGCTTGGTCCAGGAGAGCCCCTTCTCCATTTTGTCTCTAACTTCTGCACGCCTGTAGCGCTGAGACATGGCTGGCAGCCTGGAAAATGCAGCCTATGTGAACTTTCCTGACTCCCTGCGCACGGCAGAAGGGGATTCATGTGCAGCACCTCAGCTCTGTTGTGCTGCTGCTCTCAGGAGAGTTCCCAAAGCACGTACCATAAATTGCTTTTCAGTGTGCAGCAGTTGCAGTTGTCTCACAGCTCGGGAGCCGGTTGCCCTTCCTGAGGCAACCTTGCCGGTTGTCCATCCTGACTGGAGGAGGGGGTATCCTCACACACCCCGCTCCAGGTCCTGAGCTTTTGGAAGTGCCCTAGGCATCTCAGTTTAGACACAACAACTCCAGCAAGTGGATCATGAGGTTGTTCCAGAGGCTGGGCAGAGAGGGGTGACTGGCAGGGACAGCAGGGTGACAGTAAGCATGTGAGTGGCCCTGATGCAGTGATTCTGCCCAGGTCAAGATTTCCCTCTGCCAGCACCAGTCCTTTGCAGGACTGCCTGCGCCATAATCCCCATGGAGATCAGTCCCAAAATCCAAAGCATTGTAGCCAGTAAGAATTTCTGAGTTTAGAAGAGGTTCGATAACCATGCCGTATTACAAGTATGCTAATAATTACTTTGGGTAAGTATTGAAGCAGTAAGACTCTGCGTGTTCCCTGCAGGAGGAGGCTGCTCCAGCAGCACCACTCTGGCTTCTGATGCTATTGTTTTAACTCAGAGACCCATCATGCAATCGGTTCTGCTACTAGTCCTTGAATCCAAATAATTTCCCTTCCATCAAAGAGAGGCTTTAATTTGATGAACAGATGGATGTTTCAAAATGTGACCTTTCCCAAGGTGAAGCACTCAGTGGATGTATTATTTATTGGTTTTCAATTTTTCCACAGGCAGACATGTCTACTCCGTCAGGAAGGTTAAACAAGAAGATGTTTAAAAATTCATTTAAGTGCAAATGCAGTCCTTACTACTGTAGTAATTCTTTCTCTTAACTACACATTAAAGAGCAAGATGCGGTTGTACTGGAGGGTAAATGATAGCTTGTCTGAGGCAGGACTGACAGCTTGTAGCTATCCACTGCTGGCTGCAGGTGCAGCTTAAATGGTCTCCAGCCTTTCCTCAGGCTCGCTTGCCATCCATCTGCTCTCTGAAATTGGACTGTACTTTTCTTTAAGCGTGGAGTACCTCTGTGTGTCTCACTCAGCAGCTAAGCTCCCGTTCTTTGGAGGGGACACCATGGAGGTGCTCAGATCGGCTCCAGCCGCCCCGGCTGACCTTGCAGGGGCCTCGTTGGATGGGGCAGGGCTTTGTGTGGGGCTGCAGGCGGAGGAAAGGCTCTTCGGTTTGGAAGCGTTGCTCTTCTCTCCCTCCGGGGAAGGAGCAGAGGTCACTCTGGAGGTCACATTCAGACTTGTGTCTTCTGGCTCGTAAAGATCTTGATAACTGAGTGTGGCTAATTGACACAGTTCTCTTCTTTTCTTCCAGACCAATGTAGCTTAAATTTTTGCAGATTGGTTAAATAATAATTCCAACAGATGCAGGAAAAAAAAACCCCACTAGTGGATTATGGCAAAGCAGAACAATTTACTGAGAAATTAGCTCATTTGATTGGAAATAGTACATTATATGCCCTAGTGAATCCTTTAAAACTAGAAAAATGTGCATGAATAATGTAAATAAGAACAGCGTTTTGTACTCATCTTTCCAGGAAAATTAGTGCTGACAGCTTGTTGGATTTGCCTCTTCTGGCTATTTGTGACAGTGACTTAGAAACTCTCCTGATTGACTGTTCAGCCAAGTAAAAAGGAAGAATAAAACCAGTGTAGGCTCTTACATGTTCTTTTACAAAAACTGACAGTGCCTGGTCCTAACACAATGCCTTGTTCTCCTGTGCCAAACCAAGGCCAGGCCCCCATGCAGACTTTGTTCCTGAGCTTTGGCTGCCGACACCATCCTCTGATTTATGCTGTGCGACACAGAATCATTAACATGTGTTGAGCGTGTTTAAATTCCTTCATAATCGGGAGTAATCAGTAACACGGGATAAGAATAGTAAGTAAAAACTGCAGCCCAAGTGATAAAAATAGCCTGGCTGAAGCACTGGAGCTGGAAGACAGCAGAGCTTGGGGCTGCAAGACCAAGACCTTAGGGTCCTCCTCCTACACCTCCTCCATACGCATTTATAGTCTCTGCACAAGATGCCATTTAACACCCCATACTGCATGAAATGGAGTTTTCTGCACCAGTAGAAGGATTTTTCTGTAAGCTTTCAAGGCCCTGGAAGAAAGGGCAGATTTGACAGTGTTTACATAGCAGGCATCGCAGCCTGGATCCACCACCTCACTTTTGGCCATGGCTGAGCCCGTGCATAGCCAGCCAGGCTGTGAGTCTGACCAGGTCCAGCATGGCTTTCTTGCATACACTCAGCACCCATATCACCTCCTTCTCCCTTGACAAGAGCCTCCCTGGTGCCAGCTGGCAGGTGGGTGAGCCCAGGTCCTGCACCAGGGAGCAGGGAGCCTCTCCAGGTGCAGCACCCTGCCGGACTGGGTCGGTGTTCGCGTCCTGGGGCAGAGCTCCACTCCTCTCCCTTGAAGCCCTCTCAGATGTACCAGCAGCACTCTGAGCATGAAGCACTGTCCCAGAGCCCACGGCACAGCCCTCATCTTGCTGCTTGCAAAATCTCGTGGCACCGCCACATCCTGCTCTTTGGGCACATCAATCTGTGGGAGCCAAGCGGGCTGCGCTGGCGACATCCCCGAGGCACAGGAAGGAGCACCTGGCTCTCTGCACTGCAAGGGAAACACGGTTAGCGGGGCATGGAACATGTAGGGACTTCCAGTCCTTTCCAGTTCTTTCCCACACTCTTAGCACGGCTGTGCAGGAAACTAAGAAGTTAAGCAGCTTGCTCTCCTATTTTTCCTCTCCTGTGACCCTAGAGACAGTGAGTAAGTGTAATGCCCATGATATACTCTTATTACCATAGTAACTCAGCTGGGAGCTGATGATTGCGCAAGTAGACGCTGAAAGGGAAAGACTGCCTGAGGAAGAAATCAGCTCTCTGCTACCTGGGTGCGTCCATATCTGCACTACATACTCCTCTGAAGACAGTGGGATTCCGCTGGCACACAGTGAGAGCAAATTACAGCTGAGGTCCAAGTCTCTGCTTGCAAAGCAATTCTCCCAAAGGATCCAACCATTTCATGTCTAAATGAAAAATAACCCACCCCTTATCAGAAGAGGCTAATTTTCAGCAAGGCTCTGCACTGCCCTCTCTGCACTTCTCCCGTAGCCTTTGAAGCAAGGACATGGGGTGCAGCTTGAGCTGTGCCACCTGCAAGAACGCAGGCATGCCTGCAGCTCTCTGTCATGGCAGCTGCTCAATGCAAAGAGGAGGTCAACGTTAATGCTTCAGCTGAGTGAGAGCGGCTGCAGCCTCCATGCATGGGATACCCTCAGCTGCACAGTGTCTAACCTCAGAAATCTCTGCTCCCAGCTCCGGTGCTGTGGGGTGAAAAGGCCTTTGACTGGAGTGTGGCGATGAGACAGCCCCTTGCCCCAGGGTATACCATCTACCTGAAAACCTCACAACAGCAGCTAATATTTCATGCATTTGGCTTCACAGTGCCCCGAGGGGTATGAAATTGCTGTCACACACACTGCACAGGCAAGTAAGGACTGAAATACAAAGAAGCCAGTCAGGAACCAGGGCCATCGAGGGAACATGCAGCAAGGCCAGGATTTGAAAGCTCATGTCTCAGGTGAATCTAATATGGGTTCATAGGTGATCTCAGGGTCACCCCTCCTTGTCTAAAGCAATAAGACCAAAGGAGACTACTCCAGGTACATGGAATTTTGTTCATCTTTTCTTTCTAGTTTTGCCTATTGGGTAGTAAGCTTTCTAACAACATTAAAAATGCTGTTCCTCTAATGTTCACCACTCTTATTGAGGGCCATCATATTTCTGCTCTGTATCCAAGGGGTGAGAGGGACGCAAAGGAGCAGGCCAAGACTATTTTGGCAGTCACAGGCACCAGGACTCTGTGAGGGTCACATTAGGTGGCGACCACAGGTGAACCCTTCATTCTCAGCAGCCCACGAGACCTCCCTTGATAACGCAGAAAAAAACATGACCGTCACTCACATTATGCCATGGTCCAAAGTAACAAAGTTCTGCCACACAGTCCTGCCTAGTTGCATAAAAATGTTTCAGGAAGATTTTCATAACCTTTCCACTGAGTGCTGTTAATGGCTACAAGGGCCAGGCTCAATTATGCAAGGTTTCCTCTTAAAATTTCTGGTCAGCAATAGCTCAAGCCCCTAGAAATCTGCAAAAGGGAAACCTTCTCTCTGCAGCAAGCTTCTCTTGAGTCCTGAAGCTGCACGGAAAACAAAAATGTATATATTGTGCAGGGGAGGGGAACCAGAGCATTCAGCTGGGAACACACAAAACATAACTCATGTAAATGAGGTAGACATATGTATTTATGTCTGTATATATATGTGTGTATATATCTGCTTATGTGTGCATATACATCCTGAGAGCTCTCTCCTCTCCCTGCTGCTGTGGATAGCAAACCTCTGTCATCCTGGGGCACGAGGTGGCAAGGCTGTCTATGCTTCTGTCCCCGTCTCACGCTTCTCCACCGTCTTTGGCTGACAAAGTCCCAGTGCCCAGAAAGGCGCCTGCCGATATTAACGACCCATTTGAGCAGAATAACCAAATTGCTGCACTGGGAGACCAGGAGCAAGTATAAAAGAATCCTGCTGCCCTGTTGCTGGGTCTTCTCTCAAACTTTACCTGGGACAGGCACGGGCTATGTGGATGGGCAAAAGGGAACTTTCCTGCTTCCAGTGCTGGCTACTCACCAAAACCAAAGCCCAAAAGCATTGCCATCGTTGGGACCCTGGAGAGCTGTGCCGGGGCGGAGGCTTGTTTCAGCAGGGATGCTTGGGGGAACCCACAAAACTTCCCTGAAAGCACAGACCATGCCTGCGCCAGGCATGGGATTGATAGTCACACCAAGAAGGAAGATCTGCTTGGCCAGAGTAAAGACTGCCGTCACAGGGCTGCCATTGCAATCGGTAGTGCATATGCTGAAAAGTAAGAGAGTAAATTGAAAGAAAGATGTGCCTTTTATTTCCCCTGTACCTGAGCTGCAAGGAGAATATTTTTAATTGAAAGGGAAGTGAATAAATTAATGAGCTGCTGCTTCTGTTACAGGAAAAATTAATAGTGTTGTCATAAATGTCTCCACATATCTCAGTGACAATTCTGGGGGAACTATTAGCATTTGACCTTCCTTGTCTCACATCTCTGTTTCTGGGTAGCGCACACACCGCCTGTGTGCCAATGCCTGACACATCGCCCACCGCCCAAAATGTACAAAGAGGAGTATTTAAGTTCCAGGTTAACTGAACTCTGTCAGATGAAGAAAGACACAAAACTTTTGACTGTGTGTACAGCTTGCTGAAATAAAGACAGAAATAGTGTCAGACCAGTCTGCGCTCAGGTCAGGAACTCCTAACAAAGATCCCTGTTTCATTTACCTCCCTCTTTAACAGACACGAGCCTTTGCCATTCTCCTGAACTGTCAACCCTTTTTTTTTTGCATTCCCTGAATCTTGAAGGCCATCACCTCTGCTACACTGCAAAGAGGACTTGTTTCATACAGATCACCAAGGTGATCTGAGGCTGCATAGAACTCAGTTTACACAACTCCTACAGGGTGTAAAACACTCTTTCTCTGTGCTTGTTGCTCATGCATGAAACTCAGTGGTGAGCCATTGACCTGCATCAGTCCAGAGGTGACAGCAGGGGAGAGCAGACACACCTGATGGCCACTGCTGGCTTTCATAGCAAAATCCAAGGGGAAAATAGACATCACCTAAGTAAATGTGGCAGTGAAGGGAACTCTTGCCCTCTGGCAATACAGCTCCCATGATGGGAGATCTGCCACCACTGCTAGGACATCCAGCAGTTGATCCCTAGGCAAAACCAGACTTGGACAATTAATTTTGAAAGCTAATGCCATATTTTACCTACTCTTCTCTTGAGAAGCTAATGGGAGAGTACTTGGGGGAATGCCTTTATTTCTAATCTAAAGCTGATATATAAATCAGAAAAGTCTTGCTGCAAGCATTTGACTTACTAGAGATGGAACCAAGCTGACCATCTAGCTCGCACCTCCCTTCCCACTGGGGTCAGACACCAGCAGGTGCTGAGTGTGTCCAAAACCCCAGTGCACCTATACCGTTCCCTTCACTGAAATCTCTTTACCACAGGAAAAAACAAAAGGTGATACATGCCAATCCTTAGCTTGCTGCTAAAATACTAATGGAAATGGAAAATTAGGTCAGAGACAATGCTACGGCTTTATATGTGACAGCCTGCACTTAAGGAAACAGACTGGAAAGAGTCCAGGGCAGAGGAAAGATGAAAAGGAGAAGAAAGTGGAGATAAAAGTCAGTGGAGTGGCTGGAGCATGTGCTAACGCTGGGGGAGATTCTGCAGCTAATGATGAGATGACAGTGTGCAAAGAGATTTGAAAGTGGAAAGCCAAAGTGGGAAGCCAGATGAAAAGCTGGAAAAGGCAGGTACTGAAGTCGGTGTGATCATGGAAAAGAGGCTGGAGGGAACAAGAAAGTGGGAACAGCAGAACAGAAAGGTTTTCTGAAAGGAGAAGAGACATCTGTCATCTACTTTGCCAGGCTCAAAGCAAAGCAAAAGGAGTCAGTGGCATTTCAGCCCTCTCTGCAACAGGTGGCTTGCAGGCTCCATCCCCAGCCGGAGCTCTGGGGAGTCACAATTAGATGCAATGACACGGAATAAGATAGGTTGGAGCATTGCAGCGTGGCAGTGCCTGAAGCCTGGAAGGTATTCTCTAAATCCACCTGGGCATTGTTCCTCTGATCTGCAAGGAAAGTTGTGCTCACAGTCCTTCTAAGAGCCAAAAAAAGAAAAAGTTCAAGTTTAACTGTATGGTGATAAAACATGGAATTCAGTAGTAGCAGGGGAAGGATCCCTGAGACAAATCCAATGTGGGCTTCCAGCCCCAGACCTCACACCTTTCTGGCTCACTCTAGGGGTCTCGGGAGCATTGCTGTCAGGGTAGTCTTCTTAGGAACTGTCTTAACAAGCGTGAGGACTCTCCAATCTTGCAGAGCTGTTTGCAGGCTGTTTTCTGAGGAGCAGAGGGCACTGAGGAGTTGTGCATGCTTTGTCTGCAGCAAGGCAATCAGTCTCAGGTGTGTGGAACTGGATATTTACGCACTCACACCCTCTCCCACACTTTCAGCTCCATTGGTTATCCTCCACTCTCTGCTTCAGCCCCACATGAGAGGGAAACACAGCCCTTGAGATCTTTCCTGGCGTGGAGGTACAAAGATGCCTGCCTCCAGCCCGTGTGCTGGGATCCACAAAGGGCCTGTTTCCATCGAAGCCAACAGCAACCTGCCTTCAGGCCGGACTCTGAGTGTCCTTATTCCCATCTCACGTGGCGATGGGAGCAGGAGAGGTGTGAGCCAAGTGCACCCAGCACTGGGGAGCCAGGCACCTGCATCCCCAGCTCTTCCTGCAGGCTCCACAGCTCTGCAAGCCTGGGTCCCTTCCTGGATCAGGAGTCCAGGACATCCAGCGGTGGCTTCACCACCATCAGACAGCATAAAGAAGAGTGAAAGGAGGTTGAGTCCTTACGGCCGAATGTCTCGTAGTGGCCAAACCCACACAGAGCCTGTACTGCAGCCTGCCAAAGTGAGCAATATGTTCAGTCACAGCGTGCAGGTTAGCTGCTGGCATGGCAGTGTGTGCTCATGGCCATGAGGAACCCCAGGCACTCCCCAGTTCAGGTCTTCCCATCTCAGCCTGGGATGCTGTTGCCCACTCTCCATGAGGAATCAAATACGCAGAGATTACTGCCTTATCTGTGTACTGGCACTCTTCACTGACGCTTCAAAACTTCCCATACACATATAAAAGCAGCCCAAATTGAAGGCTTCAGCAGTATGAGTGACGGGAGCCTGACGGTATGTTTGAGCACCCTCCTGAGCTAAACTTACATGAGCAACTGCTCCTGAGGATCCAGTAGCCAAATTCCCAACATGATATGCTGCATTAGTTGTACTTGCTTTTGTTTCTTTCAGACAAATGTTTCTATTTGTTTCATTACGTGACAACACCCACAAAGCAGCCAAATAGCTTTTGCAAGCTGCTATTTAGTTGCTTCACACCAGTAAAGACTAGTTACACTAGTCTTAGGAAGTCGACCTACATCCTTTCAGCTGTTATTATCTCATCAAACGGGCCAACCTCACACGAGCTAGTTCTTGCCCTGTCTTGTTTCAATCAGTTGGCATAGTGGCTCTTTTTTTCAAGGATTCATATTTCATTTGCATAAGAACGTTAATGGAGTAATTTCAGAAATAAATGCCCAGCTTAATCCTGCTGTTAACCCTCTCTCCTATGAAGGATTTTGGCATTTCCATTCTCCTCCACTGGGTCCCAAAGGCGCACGCAAGAGAGGTCAAGCTTCTCTTTGTGCCACTTTCAGAAACAGTGGCTTTGACAATAAGAAAACACAGCCTTCCTGTCTTAGGCTAAACTCACAAATCTTTTCTACTAGAGGGAGCAAAAAAGAGTAAGACCAGAGCAGGCAGACCGGAGAATCTTACTGCTGGCAAACATCTGGACTTTGCATTCAGCTATGGTGCGGTTAGCACATGTGGCTGGGGGCAGCGCCATGTTTAGGGCCCTGTTTGCACATTTCACCTGAGGCAACAACAGGTATTTAGGAAAAAAAAATAATTAGAAGTGGAAAATCCCAAATCTGCCTGCACAGGGCACAGAGCCCAACTCCTGGGGTGCAGAACCAAACTCCTGTTTTTCCTCTTTTTGTTCTCTGGGATTTTTGCATCCACGGCCATGCTGTAGTGTGTTCTCAGTTCCAGCAAGGAAAGAGTAGAAAATCTTTCTTTATCCTTGAAATAGCCTGCAACTTTCTGGTTTCTGTGAGGAGGTGGCAGATGTGTGCTCAGGCCCATCCAGCTGAGCACATATTCCAAGTGCCAGACGCCACTCTCCAACACACAGGGAAGCCGATGCCTGTTTTATCCCACCCTTCACACTCACTTTCTATTTTGCTATGAGCTGTGCAGAAAGCTTGTGCTTTGTCAAGGTTAATGAGATATTTATTTTACATTTGATCTCTCCATTTAAAGCTTAATTACTGCCCTACAAAGCTCCAGTCCTCGGAAATCCGCATCTTTGTGCAACAGAAAGATGGAGCCCTCAGCTATTTCACACGACATGAAAGGAGCACCATGTCAGTTCATGTTATGAGATAGCTCTGTTTTCTGTGAGTCAGTCAATCATAGGTTTTCCTCAAGCACTCTCTACCCTCTGCTCTCATCCTCCTCCTTCGTTGCTGTTCCATTTCAAGCCTCTCTCCTCCCTCACTCCTTGACACCCCTGTACGGAGCATGCATCTGGGGTGCATGGTCTCCAAGTCCTCAGAGATCCTTCAACCCCTTGGGGAAAGGTTTCCTTCCTGTGAAGACACTTTCCCATTTGGTTGACAATTCCTCTCCAGAGATGTTCTCAAGCTGTCTGTATGACTTCCTATTTGTCCATCCCCGAGCCTGTCTCCATGGGTATGCCTTCCCCAGCACATAGCTATGAGCCTTGGGAGAAAGAGGGAGAAGGCCCAGAAACCCAAGAAAAGCAAATGATGCAAATGTAGGGCTAGCTGCATGCAGAACATATGCACCAGCCTGGCACAGCACAAGCTGGGGTGTAGGGAAAACTGAGCCCCGCTGCTGCTCCCGCTGGAGCCATCGCCCTACACCAAGACCTGGTAATGAGATGGCAACATCATCTCTGGCACCTCTGTCCAACCTGGGTACCATGGCAGAGCCAAGCCCTGTGGCATTGCACTGGGTGAAGGGTGCATTTGAGCAAGAAGAGTAAATAACGCATCAGGTCAGAAGCTTCTGCCAGGCAGGATGCAAAGCAGCACAGGCCAAACCTCCAGACTGCGTCAGCAGAGCACCTTATGCTGAGCTGCACTAATTAGTAGCCTAAAGAGAAACAGCACCAGCATGGATGAGTTCTCTCTGAATCAAGTCTCCCCACAGAGACCTGCTTGTGCATCAGCCCTTTCTGCAGGCCTTGCACCAGCTTCCAGCTCTGGCTCCAGGTCACTGTTTTGGTCTTCTCCCATGCTGAGGTCAGGCACACCTGGCAGGCACCTTCAGGGGGGACGAGGACAGCAGTAGGGTCCACTCAGGCTCATAGTGCTGACATGTGTTGGGCAGGAAGCTGAATGATTTTTTGGAAACACTTCTGTTCTGGGCCATGCGATTTCCCAAGGAGGCAGGGTAAATGGGTCACCAGGAGGTGCTAGCAGTGACTCCTCAAGCGTCAGCAGGGAACATTTGCACTGGGATGTGTTTCTGAAGTCAGGATTATGTGTGTTCTCTGAGCTTTATATAGTCACTTCTGTTAAGAGAGGAATAGCCATATGTCTAATGCGGTTTAAGATTTTAACAAATTATTCACCAGACAGTTACTCTGAACAATAATGTTTTTAGCATGGCCTATGAATATATAAATATAAATGTTCATATCATAGAATCATAGAATGGTTAGAGTTGGAAGGGACCTTAAAGATCATCTAGTTCCAACCCCCCTGCCATGGGCAGGGACACCTCCCACCAGACCAGGTTGCTCAAAGCCCCATCCAGCCTGGCCCTGAACACTTCTAGGGATGGGGCAGCCACAACTTCTCTGGGCAACCTGGTCCAGTGTCTCACCACCCTCATAGTGAAAAATTTCTTCCCAATATCTAATCTAAATCTTCACTCTTGCAGTTTAAAACTGTTACCCCTCATCTTACCACTACACTCCCTCATGAAGAGTCCCTCCCCATCTTTCCTGTAGTCCCTCTTTAAGTACTGGAAGGCCACTGTAAGGTCTCCCCAGAGCCTTCTCTTCTCCAGGCTGAACAATCCCAACTCTCTGAGGCTGTCTTCATAGGAGAAGTGCTCCAGCCCCGTGATCATGTTTGTGGCCCTCCTCTGGACTCGCTAATAATGAAAATACTTGGGGTCCCTCAACATGTCTCATTCATGGCTCTTTCCAACACACTGAAAATAATGGAGCGGTTACAACTCATCAAACAAACATAGATACTACTGTGGGCAAGGTAAAACATTCCTAAATGTAGCTGCATGCCTCTTACTTGTTACATTTAAGAGGTGAGTGTCCTTCCAAGGCCAGTGCTACATTGCAGTTATTCAGAAGGAAAAAATACTCAACCTCTGTGTTTCAGTTTGAGACAACTTGGTGAAAGCAAATACAAAGAATATGCACAACTCAACTTTGCAAAACTTAATTTTTAACATTTACTTTGACATAACATAGTTGTTCTATTATTGTTTAGCTCAAAAATTATTCAAAATTTCTTGATTACCTAAAGAACAAGTAAAGACAACAGCAGTCAGCCTTCTTCCAGCATCACAGAAGAGGAAGAGCTCTTTGGCTGTCTGTACCAACCTGTTGTCTTCCCATTGCAGGAATACCCACTGCTGCATAGTTGTACTCAGTCTTACCAGAAGAGCACCAGGTTATGACACTCCACATTTTCCTGATGAAAACTGCTCCGTTTTTGGAGAAAAACTCTTTTATAATGCTTCTTTTAAGTATCTTTTGTTGTGCTATACTATTAGCAGCATTTCCTTGAGCCGTATCATTTTGAGCAACCTGTGATAGATAGTGCCAAACCCTATAATGCAAAGAGAAACAAAAATCTTTCTTCTAAAGCACTGTTTTGGAGTCTGCTTTTAGTTTTATAACCTACGTGCCTTCCCTTTTCCCATATTGCTGAAGTTTAGCTCAGTTGTAATTGCTCTGAAGTCTGAGGTGGTGGCAGGGCTGTGTGGTCCAGCTAGCTGCAAGCAAGTGCTCTTGCCTCAAGGAACCTGTGACAAGGTGCCTAATCCTGTCTCTCCTTTCCCATTCCTTTCTTCTGCCCATCTATGGCTACAGCCTTTCTCATAGTGGCATTTCCTCCTTCCTTTTGAGACCGGAGGGTTACATGATATCAGAAGCTGGCCCACAAGGGCAGCGGCTGAGATGATAGCTGAGCCAGCTGAGGAGGTTTAAAGCTGAGCTTCCAGAGCTGTGCAGAGGGAAGCTGGCATCTTTTCCTCCAGCAATACTTTTGCTGTTTAGTTTGCATTTCTAATTCGGGCTGAGAGGTTACATTTTCTCTAAAAAGAAGGTGGCAGCTCAGTGGCAGCCTTCTCAGTGTGAAGGGGCTGGTGACCAAAAATGTTTGGGTACAGGCTTTTCCGTGGTATCCCAGAAGAAGACAGTAGTGCTCTTTTGGCAGGCCTCACATGTAACAGATTTATCCAAACTTTAAAACAAAAAAACAAACAAACCAAACAAACAGTAATAATAGAGGTGAGTCTCTCCTCTTCTGCTGCAATAACAAGGTTAAATCATTCAAGATGTCGTCACCACTCTGAGAGGTGCCTCTGGTTACGACAGCTCTGACGCAGGGAGGGGAAACTCCTCTCGGAAGTGTCAGGACATGCCCAGCAGTGGCAATGCGTAATGTTTCCTGTTATCATGGGCTCTTTCATTAAACATGACGGGAAAACAACATATGTCATGCTAGAAAAGCCATCCGTGCTCCGTGTACTGTAGCTGCAGCCCGCGAGGTGGCAGAAGGAAGCGGGTGTCATCACAGGCTCAGCCTGCTCAGACTGTGCTTCTCTTCAGCACTGGTATTTTGAATTTTGAAAAAGAAGGCAAAAGACAAAACAATTGAAAAACAGAAGCATGTTTACCTTTCATGTAAAAACTTCCCTGAGTAGAAGAGGATAAGCTACTAAGAGGGTTATTTATATACATTAAAAAGAATCAAGAGAAGCGCAGAAAATAAAGTGCATGTCTTAGCTCCCTTTTAGCACCATGTATTTCAAAAAGGTAAGGCAAATAATAGCAATGGCCAGGAATTATTTTATGCCTCCTCATGAAGCAATGACTGCCAAGAAGATGCCCACAGACAGCTCTGATGCAATACAAATTGGCATTTTATCAAACCAACTCCCTACCAAGCCCACCTGGCCTGTATGTTTATTGACTTGTTTATTGACCAGATTTATATCTGGTGGTAATGAGTTAAAAAAAAATGAGCTTGTTCAGCTCTTCAGTCTAACACATATTAATATCCTGAAGGAAAGCAATATATTAATTTATTCAGGAATCAGCAATTATCCTCTCAAGCTCCAAGAAACCTGGGTCCTAGTGAAGCTTCCGGGGGAATCCCAGAATACAACTTACCCACACAGACTGCAGCTCTGTGCTTCCCTTTTTAGAGAAGACACAGTGGTAGCATTACTGAATGGCATCCCCTATAGCCAGGTACTTGGTGGATTTGCTTCCTGGCAGAACTGTGCCTCACATAGAAGGGTCCTCTATATATATATGTTAGACTCCTGGATGTCCTTTTGCTGGACTCCCAGCATGTCCTGCCTCTGCTGGCATTTTATGCTGAAGGAAAGGAAGCTCATGTAAACACCCAGTCTCATCCTATATTGCAAAGGACTTTTGACCACAGCTGCAAGATACTACTCTGCCCAGTGTGATAGCACAGCAATATGGCTTTGCTATTAGTTTCTTGGAAAAAGACCACAGAAAACAGAATAATAATCCACTTAACTCCCCCACTTGGCGGGGGGAGGGAGGTCAACATGAGCTCATCACATCTCAGACAGCAGAGAACCCCTGCAAAAGACCCTCTGTGTGTCTGCTGCCTGTGCAAACCTGTGCGTGCCCCAAAGGAAAGGCTGTGATGAGAGCTCATGCTGGTGCACCCGACCCCAAAGCACAAAGTCCGAGGAAACCCAGGTTTATTCCATCTGTCCCTCACTCCTGTGTTGCTGCTGGGCTGGGGTCATGTGTTGTATTTCCCACATAAAAGTGAGTGAAGTCAGCTTAGACTGTCTTTATAATAGATCTTAATTAGACTGCCTGTGGACTATGTACCTTCCTTGCCACTGTTGCAAGTTCTGATGAACTTGGCTCACTGGCCATCACTCAAGGAATTTTGCTGGCTGAGCTGCCTCTGTTCTGGACTCCCCCAAAGCAGGGTCCACAGCGCTCAGTGCTCACCCGCTCACCCTGCGACACCAGCCCTGCTTGCACTCTCTGCAGAAAGCACTGGAGGAAGGGGTCCCTTTTGCTACGAGGCTATTGTGTTATTTCTGCTCTGTATTTCCTTCACTAACTTAAATCTCAAAAAAACTCACCCACCAGCAGGCTCATACCACCTCCACAGGAACCTGCAGTGCTTCTCGCAGATCCAGCACAAGCATCAAGCACACACCACTGGAAAATGTTCCTGCTCTGGTGCTCTGTGGGTACCAGCTTGGGTTGTTCCACCTTTGGAAACAATAAATCCTTCCTAGTGGGGCCTGCCTGGTGCTTTATCACTACACAGCACAGTACACTTATAGCACCACTGTTTGATTAACATGATATCATTTGCTGATGATCCTCATTTGTTTCTCTTGTACTGCAGCTTTGGGCAATTGCGGATATCCTCAGGAAAAAGATGACTGTAAGGTCATTTGCACCTGAGAATTTGTCTGGATTTAGTGCCAGTGATCTCAGTCATAATAAAAAGCCTTACCCAAAAAAGTTAAAAAGCAGCTGAGCAGCACAGCTAATCTATGTTTTCCCATGGATTTACAGTTGGATTCTCTTGTGTCCAGCAAGACACAAGCTCCCACCAAAATTTGTGTTGGTGGGCTGCAATGTCTCTTCCATGTGGGTTCTGTAGTGTCGGAGAGCAAAATCTGCACTGCAGCTTGCAGGGCCCAGGGAGGATACTCTGTGCACGGATGGCTGCCTCTGCTGATTAACTGCTCCCTCAGATTTTGACTGAAATCAGCCAAAGGGCCCAAAATTGCTAGTGGGACAGACTGAATGGTTGCATAAGCCTCCTTTCCATGGGAAAATGCTCCGGAAGGATACATGGTCAGACCAACTGTGTGTATGTCACTAACTGTGCTCTGAGTAAGCCAATTTACCTCAACCAGTCTGATTCTGTCAACAAAATATAACTACTAAAATAGATGTGCCAGTAAAGCCTAAGTACCTCTGATAACATTGTGTATGGAACAGAAAGGTTAAGATAAAGTCGATGGAAAGAATTTAAAGCCGGGTGAGATCTGAGGCTGAAGCAGAGCCCTGGCATAGCCAGGAGTCCTGTGCTCAGCTGAGCTCTTCCATTTCTGCGGCAGAAGTACCCCTTGCGCTTGTAAAGGCTCCCCCTGAGAGGAGAGACTGCTGGGGACTGATCATAGGGTGCTACGCTCCTCCTGAAGAGAAAGTCCTTAAAAATGCAGTCATCATCTTAATTGCTGCCTCTGTCTGTTGGCAACCGAAAAGAAATAGGAGCTACTTCTGAGTTAGTGAGCTTGCACAAGCTGGGCCAACGTGCTGCAGAGGCAACGCCAGCGGATGTTGTGCTAGAAATAAATTGGACTCTATAGCTTGAATAGATGCCAAGGAGCAAGTTTGATCTCCAGAACAGCAGCTAGCAGACCATGAAGAGAAGCTGGCAGGAAAACGCAGCAATCAGCTGTCAAAAGCTGGGACACGTCCTGCGGATGAGGAGCTCGGGGCCAGGTACTGCATTCTTCTACCATGTGCAAGCTGCAAATGAACAACTGCACCTCCTGTAAATTCACTTGTGAGCCTTCTCGAAAGAGTCAAACACAGGCAACAACATTCAAACCAGCAGAGGTGGGCTGCATTTCTCACAGTATTTCTAGATCATATATAAAACTTCATTAAATTGAGAGCAGAACCACAGAAGAGGCCAAGTACAGCTGTTGTCTGAGCGTTTGCCATGCACCTAATGCTAATGGAGGTGTTTACGTCAGTGCTAGCGAGCAATGCAGTCCATAGTATTACATAGGATTAGCTCTTAGGATGCCTTGCAAGCAAATCAAAGTTCAGAAATTCCTAGTTGCCCCTTCCTTAGATGTTAAGGAATAATGTTATTCATAGCTGACATTATCTGTCATGATACTACTACTGTCCTTGTTCAGACTAGGGCTGGCTAAGGCTCTGCTGTGACGCATGCCATTCAGTTGCTGTTAGACCCATTCAAAGCCAGTGCCTGAAGGGCAGCAGTGGAGACTTCACTGGACAGCAGCTAACCCAAAGGGGTCAGGGTTTACCTTCTGTAGGCTCTGCCATGTCTCCACTAGAGACTTTCATGGCAAGTTGGAACATGTTCACTAACACCAGGCTTGTCGAGCCTGGACTTAGCCTTTTCTTTGAAGCGTGGATACTGGATCCTTTTTGAGGATTACTGGTATTGTGCTGGATATCATTGCCATGGTCTTTCTGTCGCGGCACAATGGAACAGCTGTTTCCCCTTTGGCATCTGAGTAACGGGATCTTGAGGCCTTATCTAGAGGCCACCTGACACTTTTGGTCAGAAGGGCCATTACTAGACTGTGCCAGGGCAAGTAACCTTAATCCTACAGTCTGCTGTATCCCTCATCACAAGGAGCTTAAGAGCTGCAGGCACTCAGGAGCAACGTTTCTACTGTGTGATCAAGTTGGTTCATTTCTTCTCTAGTAAATCCTACCTAAAATTCTTCAGGATTCACTAAGGTTGGATGAGACACAACACGCAAGTATGCTTACTGGTTTAATATCCTCTCACCATCATGCTTTGTCCTCACTGCTAAAACCAAACATTTTGCACCAAGTAAGTTGTTGGCTGAAGTGATCACAGGTTTCCCAGCCACAGTGCCTTTGCCCAGGGCAGGATGCTGATGTGTCAGGGTCTCTGTGTGTTGTGCAGCACATCCAGACAGACTGCAGGCACATCTAACGCCACCGCTGAGATTTAAGAATATAGATGTCCCATCATGAGACAGATGAGGGCAGGGGATCCAGCATCCAAAGGTGGTGCACTCCACAGGATCAGAAAAAAAAGCGGTGAATTGTGAGCCTGCCAGCTGTGCCCTTCACCGATTCTACAGTGTTGTCATATAATTCTCCCCAATAGCCCTGAACAAATTCACAGAGACTTCACCAAAGCCTTTTCTCTTGCCTGGGCCATGCTAAACGCAAGGGTGGCTCCTTCCACCTCCCCCTCTTTCCCAAGACCAACATTTCCGCTGTCTTTGCAAGGCGGGTGTGGTAAGAAGCCACCTCCAGTGCTGAGCCAGCAAAGCCATATGTTCTTTGCTTTATCATCACTGTTTGCCCAGGCACCTCACCCTCCACAGCGCCTCTCTGAGCAAGGACAGCTGCAGGCTCTCGAGCTGCCTAGAGCACAAAGGTCGTTTCCTGACCTAGGCCTAGGTCTAATTAGTGGAGTTAAGAGATGCAGTGCCTGTGAGGAGAGTTAGTGAGGCTCTGTGCCAGCACAGGGTTGCGCGGTTGGAAGGTATTCGAGCTTCAAAGTAGCTACATCAGCCTGAGCCCTTCCATCAGTCTGTTTTACTTGCACGGCTGCATCTGGATACTGCTGGAGGCTTCCAAGTCAAAGGTGGTATCAGGATATCCATAGTGGTTACTGAATATCAGGCTTTGCCTTTTTCTTCGTGGAAACTTTGCCTGGCATATGGGAAGGGACATCCAGAGAAAGATTTGGGGAAGATCCTCAGGACTTCTGGGCACCCAGTAAAGCAGTCAGGACAGTGGCTCCAACAGGACTGCTGGACACCAGTGACACCGGGGCCTCGTTACTCTGGGGAGCAGACTGAGTATACAATGTATGTCCACACAAGTCCTGCATGTCCACAGCACAGTCTTAGGAAGCCAAGAGAGAAATACAGCTGTCCTATTTATACAAACTAATAGAAACCATGGGAACAGACTGGGATCTGGCTATACAAAATTTCAAAAAATAATTGTAAATAGGAAACCATCCTCAGTGCTGGCCTTTTTACTAGGGTTGGTCCCACAGGGACCTGTTCTTAGCAAAGCACGATTCGATACTAGCTCAAGCCCTTTGCTTTATCAGAGAGAAAGGTAAAAACAGGATCTGATCCTGATTTTAAATATCTGAGGAAAAGATTTCTCTCACCAAAGAACTCTTTACAGTATCAGAGAAAAATATAGAAGCAACAAGCCTGGGAAGAGATTATTTCCAGTCTAAATTTATCTTGCTTAAAGGTGCACATTTTTAAATAGGGAACAGCTGAAGTGTGAAAGGGCTCAGGCTGTGCTGGCAGCCTTTGGTTTGAGCTTTGCACAGCTGGAGTTATTTGTTACTGTGGATGCTGGGACACGGGACAGTGCCAAGAAGAGCCAGGACAGCTGGTTTGGAGAAAGGTACGCTGGAGATGTGGGAGAAGGCTCAGGTGCGGGATGGTAAGGGGTTGCAGTCTTGGTTTGGGGATGGGGAGAGAGTGCAGCAGGCAGATCCTGAAGCTCTATACTTCCCTAAGCATGGGCAGGATCAGGCCTTTGTTTTCTATCCTGGTCTTTTTGCCCATGGAAGCATTGTAAAAGACACTTCCCCATTGGGACAGACATGTGAGTCTCCAGCACCAGGCATTTCCACTTCAGTTCATTGTAATTTTTTAGCCAAGTTGCAAGAGCACAATTTTTCAAATTAGCTTTACAGACAAGCAATAATGTTAAAATTAGTGATTTTTTTAAAAATCAGGTAGTTTAAATGAGAGCTTTAAATTCATCTAGCCTAGTAAATACTAATATGCAAAATCTGTACCTAATGTGACATCATAACCAGCTCTTGTTTCTTTTCAGCTCTGGGACTCTCCTTTAAGTCTTATTCTGTCTTGCCTGATTAGAGATGTGCACTGAGTGTTTTCACAGGAGCAGAATTCATCCCCCTTGGTTTTCTCCTGCAGTTTCCAAGCAAAAGCCAGGCTAAAGGACAGAGTGAAAAAGCAGCCCTCTGCCTGTGCTGCTCAGACACCAGCCATATAGCAGGAAAAGGGATTTCCGTTCCTCCATCCGTGGCAGTCTGTCTTAAGAGTAAACTTATGAGCATCTACTGAGACATGACTGTGGCCTTCATATATCCACAGTAACTCAACTGCAGTAATTCTGACAATCAGCACGTACATTCCACCTCACTGCCCCACAAGTAATGTCTTTTGCCTCTACTTAGCTGCAGTCTTTTGGCATTGCTGGCTGCTTCCAGAAATGTGTTTTCTGTTCTGCTCCTGCATCCCATAGTGCATTGCTCTGCTGCAGCTCTCTGGGATCTTTTGCAGAAAGCAAGGGGATCCAATGACCTGGTGCAAACCAAATCATTCCCCTGATTTGTCTTGCCAGGTCCTATTTATCCACCAGTGTTTGTGAGCTAGACCTTACTATCTTCAAAGAGCTGTCAGCAGCTGGCAGGAAACACTGGCAATCAGAGCAATCCTCACAGCTCAGTTTGCAGTAGGCTCTTTGGATTCCTGCCTTTAAGTCATGCAGTGGCTTCAGAGTGAGTGTAATGGGGCATCTGAAAAGGAAAAAGCTGAAATCCAGCAGATGCTTCTCGTGGATCTCTTCCTGAAGCAGCAGACTACTGGGGCTGAGCCAGCACTGCAGATCTGGGAAAACCAGCAGTGTGTGTGTGTCACTTTCAGATGTCCAAGGCTGCTTTCCTTCCATGGAGAATGTCCTGCAGCTGCAGAGCCCTTTCCTGTGTACTGACTCTCTGTGTGCTCATTCTGGGATGTGTCATTCTGGGATGCACACTCCGCCTCTGCTTCCTTGCCCAGCAAGACTTCACATGCTATTTGGAGAGCAGAAAGAGCTTTCCGCCCTGGCCTTAGCAGTTCCAGAATGGCAATGAAATCTGCAAGTAGATGGCTGAAAGACGGATGGAGAGGCTGTCAGTGGATGAGAAGTAACTGCCCCTTCTGCAAAGTACAATAAGCAGCTACCAAAATACTTGCTAGTACAAGGGTGGAGGCTTGCAGATGGGCTGAAGAAGGAAGCAAGCAGAGCTGGTGGATGCTTTGAGCCACCTCAACATAGAGGCATCTCTGGGATGTGCAGCCACTCAGAAGCACAGACGAGGGGGATGTATTGCCCTCCTTGAGGCTAGAGGCAAGTTGTCAACAATGTTGGCATGTTCGTGAGAGGTTTTAATCACAACTGCTGCACATGTTTTAATGTGCACATGACATAATGCAAGGATTTTTTTCATGCTTCATAAATATATTAAACTGTATTGGTAGAGAGGAGGCAAATCTAGGTATTCTGAATTAATTAAAAACGTATGGATATATTGGTTTTCATGATAAGGCGGGGACTTGAACATGTACAAGACTCAAGCATGAATGGAGGGCACACGCAAAAAAGGAATGAACACATCAGATTAATTAGTGTGCATTTAAAAATAGTAACTGCATGTAATGCTGTGCAAAGCTAAAATCTATTTTAGACTGTTTATACAGAACGGAAGCGTATGTTCTCAAGGTCTCCAGTTTGTCTATGTGGGTTGGTCAAAAAAGTTGTGACATGCTGAGAAAGGCATTTGCACCTTGTTGTTTTTAGCAAGAGTCACATCCAACAACATGGATTTAAAAGAGGAGAGACTGCAAAATACTTAGAGGTCACAAGGCAATCTTTGCCCGTGCTCTTCAGGAGGTGCACGTGCCTTGCCAACCTTTGAGGAACTGTATCTCCAAGCTTCTGACTGCCTCCCTCACTGTCATTCTTCATTTTTTACTCAAGCCCTCTCCTTTTTGTCTCTCAGAGGATGTGGGCAGCTCCATGTCACATCCTCCCTTGAACAGTTTTTTGCCATTCCAATGGAGAGGGGTGTTCACTGAAGCAGCTCTGTCCATGCTTGCCGGAAAGGGTCAGGAGCTATGGGAGGGGAAAAAAAAAACAGAGAAAGGATAATTAGTTGTAGTCTTTGTGCCAGCAAAAGCAAACCAACACAATACAACCTACCATCAGCTTTGGGACACCCTTCCCTGGAGTTGTCCTAACTTAAGGTTTGGTAGCAAAAGTATTTCCATAGGCTGCCTCCTTGCGCAGGATCCTAGGCTCCTGGTAGGGATGAGGTAGAAGTGACTATTGTATCCACTTTTGGAAAAGGTCAACAAATGCATGGGCACCTGGCAGGCTGCCAGCTCACTGGGGGTGTGGAAGAAGGGGGGCGAGTGTCCTGCTAGGAAGGATAATATCACTCTTGTTTATGTGCCTCTGAAGTCTACTGATGGGAGCATCAGTATGGTGAGCAGCACAAGGAGGCTGGCGATATGGTGGACATCAGGCGAGGCTGTCCTTGTTCTGGAGGATGTCACTTATCGGGTGTCTCTGCAACAACAAAGCTGTTCGGAAAGGCAGCAGGCAAATTAGGAAAAGATGCTGCATTGCTTCTAATGGGGCTGGTCCTTCAAAGTTAATGTGGAAGTGGAAGGGTATCACAAGCTTGAGGAGCCCTGCCAAGAGAGCTGCATTGCTCTGCCAGCTTCCTTCCAAAACAGAGCACAGTCTTTGGCTTTCCTTCTCATTTTGTTCACTCTTCTTTTTTTCCTCCTTCTTTTTCCATTTTTAAACCTTGCGGATGAGCATACTGTGCACTACAAAATACCTAGTTCTACAGTAAAATGCAGAAAGAGGCATACTGTCACATGCCTTAAAATACTTTTCTGCAGTATATACATATTGTGATTTGGTATCATCTCATACCAGTGCAGAGCTAAGAATCTATTGAATCTGTGAACCAAATATGTGATTTAAGATCTCACTATTTTGTATTTCCCACAACAGTAATATGGGGCAAGCGCATGAGGTGCCAAAACCTTCAGTGTGGAAAATTAGCACACAGCAACCAGGGTCTACAGAAGGAACAGAGGTTAATGTTGTGTCAGGGAAGTGTGAACTGTATGTATGACAACTGGACCAGTGGTTGTGAAAAATGCATTTACAGGGAAAAGAATGGTATGCTAACGCATGGAAAAGGGAGGAGGTAAAAGTCCATAAAGCAGAGAAAGGGTAAATGAGCAAAACGCTACTCTGTCAGGCCCCTGAGCTAGGTTAAGTATTGTTGCATGATGTTTTATATCAAACAATACTAACTGTAGAGGATTCCACCCTGTCTGGT
Organism: Ibidorhyncha struthersii; assembly: GCA_013398815.1. Lineage (NCBI taxonomy): Eukaryota > Metazoa > Chordata > Aves > Charadriiformes > Charadriidae > Ibidorhyncha > Ibidorhyncha struthersii. The sequence goes on from VZSZ01001858.1 coordinate 853,730, forward strand.
GTTCTGCCTGCGACCATGTCACCCCTTCCCTGAAATTCAGCGATATTGACTCTGATCTACCATCGCAATGGTTTTGAATATCCTTTCAAAGGATATTGGCTTCAAATTCTGTGTCTTATGACCTTCGACTGCAAAGCCAATCTCTGCTGTTCTGCGTTCTTGTCAATGTTGGTCTGCATCCACAAAATCTGGTGTGAAGATCTCTGTCACTTGCAGGGCCCAGGGCATGTCCCCTTCCCTTCCCCTAAGTTGTTCAGACATGCCAAGAGGTCATGGTGGGGCACCAAATAAAATCGATCAATAGCCAGGAACACGATATCGGCATGTGTACTCCCTGCAAGTGAATAGCAAAGGGCAGCACTCAGCCGTGAGCCAGCGTTTAGCTGGTGAGATGATGTTTGATCGATGCAATGCTGGATCAATAGCAAGCACAGAAGCAAACGAGCAGGAAAAAGATGCAGGCAGTGAGCGTGGTAGGGAACAGCAGTGGGAGGACCTGGCAGGTGGACAGGAGTTGATTCAGAAGGGAGATGCAGCCCCACCTATGCTTCTGTGAGCAAACTTGACCTGTACCTCAGAACAATTGCTTTCAAAATGGGTTTAATAACACATGTCAAAATGTCAGCTGGTTCATGGCAGGGAGTTGTGTTGGGGACACCAGTCACACGAAGGTGAAATAGCTCAAACTGACTTGCAACAAAATTCAAGTGTCAACAACTTGCTGCTGAGCAGAACAGATATTTTGATCTAATGACAGAAATTGCACCTCTGTGCAGGAACAGAAAATAATGGGGGGCTGGAATCCAAAGAGAGGGGAAATAAGCATGAGACTAACGAACAATCAAGACTGTTTAAAAAAAAAAAAAACTAACAAATAATGCTGCCTTACAGCATTGCTCCTTCCAATTTCCTTTACTGCTTTCCTCCTAAGTAGACCAGCATTTTGCTTTTTCTGATCATGTTCACTGCATTCATGCTTGGCCTTAAATCGGAGCATTGTTTCTCATTGTCTTATCGTGAAAAGATAATATATTTTTTTTAGAAAAAATGGACTATTCTTAGGGGCTCCATAAGAGCTAAAATGCCTTTTCCAGGCCCATATGGAGCTGTGTATGATGCCGCTACAGATTTCCGTGAACTGTAACCACCGAAACATTTTTGTAAGGCTTAGCTTGGGGATAACTACAAGCTCCTTGCAGCTGGTCTGCCCTTAACTACTGAGAGATATTCTTGATTTTCACTCTATTTTAATGCAGAATACTTGGTAGTATCTGTGAGGTTTATGAGTTGTTTTAAAATTAGAAAACAACAATTAAGCAAGAAGCACGCAGAAAAATGCTGCAGTGTATTTCTAGCAATTTAAAGATACAACATTTCAGTTCTAAAGCTTGCATTTTTCATTTTAACTTCTATTTATACTTTCACTTATATACTCTGGCTTACTTCACCTCCTATGGGAGGAACACAAAGCAGAGGAAGTCCGTAAGCCAGATAAACTGCAATTATGATGGGTTCATTTTGTCAGAGCTATGCAAAGCATCCAGCACACAGACCAGTCTTGTCTGTCCACCATCTCACCATATCCACCCTGTGTCTCTGTTAACCTGCACACATGCACGGAAATATCTCCTTTGGTGTGATAAATGTTTCACATAGTGAATGAATTTTGGAAAAAATATTTAGAGTGAATGGGAATTTTTCCTTATTCTCGTCACAGTAGAAAGCTCAACTATGGGAATTTGTATTCTTCTTTCACACTGGGTTTTTCTTTCCTAACAGTCTCTTTGGAAGCATCTAAGTAGCAGAGCCATAATTTGGACAATACAGGGACCAATGCTGTGACCAGGATCTACAGCATAAAGGGACAAAAGTCAGAGCAGCCAGAGGGAAGGCCACAGTCCCCCGTCCTGCAAGGAGATCCTCTTTTCTTCCAAAAGCAGAAAAAGGTTCAGAGACCAGCCACAGCTCAATGTACCTTCAAGAGATTGGTTGTATTTAAAATTCTCATCCAGCCAGGTGTATAGCAGCGCTGTAGTATGGGGTCATGACCCTTAAAAGCCGTCTCCAGTCCCACATCCAAGGCCAGCAGTCTTCCTAAAATAGTATCAGCCAGGAAAGAGGCTACTTTTTCACTCAGCAGTCTTCTCTCCGATCAAAGTGAAACCTCATTCTGAAAGCCACCTGCTTCCAAGCAGAGAACCCAAAATGCCCACCTCTCCCCACTGCCCTACAAGCACACACACATGCACTTTCAGTGTTTTTTATAGTTCCCCATTTCCATAAAGTTCAGAACTCATTGACAAGATCATTTTAAGGCAGTGTGGATTGCACTGCCTGGGTATAAGCATTTCCAGCATTGTCAGCTTAATATGGAAGAGATCATTGAAAACAGGAACGTTCAGAAAACTAGAACTTCATTTGTTATCATAGACTTATATTTGACTGTCTTAAATGTTGTCACATCAGACCTACTTCCAGTGACTTAAGTGTCAGTAATCTGCTACACAGTTCCCCTGTAACTGCTATCATGCTCTGGGCATGACTCATAATGATGGCCCAAAATGTTCACTGTACTGCTTTGAGGACTTTTTTTTTGTTGTTTTTCTTCTCTCTCAGATCAGAGGGGGAATATCACAGCCTGAGCCCCCATAAAACATCTAGACAACAGCTAGTAATTCCTCCAGTAAGCGTATTATGTTTGCTGTTTTGCCCCAGACACAGAACTGTTCAAGATTCCAGGCTTATTTTAACGCCACAATTGCCCAAAGAGGGGCAGAATGTCATCTCCAAGCAGAGATGCTGCCTCTATTTTCTCCTTTTCCTAACAGGTGCATAATCTGAGAAGGCACAGACATTCAGCCTTCCTTTGGGATATATGAAAATGTTGATAGAAAATAAAGTGCTCCTTTAGCCTTCTTTACAGGACCTGCCTACATCTCTATATTCAGGCAAGGCAATACCTTTCAAACCACTTACATTGTGAACACAGACTGTAAACGACTTCCTCTGCGGTCCTTGCCTTTAACGCCAAAATAAGATCTAGCGAACTTTTAACTTGAAGCAGTTCTGCTTCTCATCTCTGGCTGTTTCCTTCTGCTTTCAATTCATTTAACCCTTCCAGCCTCTGCACGGGCCTTCAGCTTCAGCTGCCACCTGAACAGGATTTCATCCTCTCCAGGATCCCTGCCTGGCCTCATCTCCAGCCCCTTCCCTACACCCTCTCCACAGCCATTTTTCCGGATCCCACTGAGGAGGAACAGCAACTATTTTTAGGCGGCGTCGGTACGCTCAGCACAGAGGAATGTGGCCGAGAGCAGGGCTTGCCGGGAAGAGAGGAGACGGTCTGAGGGTTGGCGCCTACCGCAGTCCCACCGGCGCTGCTGCGCAACGCTACCCACAGCCAGGCAACAGCAGACGCAGCTCGTCAGACATCTACCTGCGGCTCAGCCGGGGCCGCGATCCGGGGCAACAGCGCGGTCACACAGCTCGGCTGCATCAGAGAGCGAGCCAGACAGAGCCTGTCCCGGCTGCGTCCCCCTGACCGCGGCCTCCTCCTGTCCCTCATCTTTTTCCGAGCACCAGACCCCCGGCAATGCCAGACGTTGGCCCCGAAGGCGCGCCACAGCCAGCGCAGCCACCTCGGGGCCGAGGCGGCCTCCCCAGGCCTAACCCGGCCCCCAAGAACGGCGACTGGCAGCCCCAGCCCCCTCCCGGCTGTCAGGGGGAGCCTTCGCTGCCGGGACCCGGGGCCGGGGACAGGCGATAGCCGCGGCTTTCCCGCCTCCTCCAGGGTCCCCTCACGGCGGGGCGGGGCGGTCAGCGCGCGACTAGGCCCAGCGTGCTGCTTCCCCCTC
>VZSZ01001858.1:858037-932718 GCA_013398815.1 Ibidorhyncha struthersii
GGGGGGGGGGCGCGGCCGCCCTCTGCCCCTTCGCGCTTCAGGCTGGGCCCAGGCCGCGGGCTTCCCTGGCGGCGGTGCCGGGCGAAGGCCCAGCTTGCTGCTCCCACGGCCTTGGCCACCTGGCCGGGGAGGCCAGGGTACCTCAAGCTGCCGTTTGTTTCTGGAAGTGACAGTGACAGCAGAAGCAGCTGTCGGTGTCCAGTTTTAGGACTCGAAACTCTCTGCCTAGGTCCTCCTTACTTACAAGGAAATGACCCTGCGTGAGGCATTAAGGTACTGCAGGCTTGAGCCTGGCTGCCCGGTAATGCCCGTGCTGTTGCCATTGTGATTTGGCAGTAAATTTTTCTGTGGTGTTAGGCTTCCTATGCGCTCACGCATTTTTATTTCAAAACAGCAGGCCGGTTTGCTGGACTCACTGAGGGTGTGCCTGATAAGGAGAACAACACTTATCTGTGTTGTGCAACTGGAATACAGATTTAGCCTTGTGGATGGGCTCGTCGTTCTTTTAAATGAACTTTGTGATCATTTTTGTCACTTTCTTAGAATACTGATAGCCCAAATAATCTTATTTTTCCAGTAATTGAGTATTTACTCTGTGCGTTTCAACTGTATTAATATAATTTGCAGTATTCTTTATATTATCTTGGATTTCTGGTCTCAGGCATCATATGAGGGTTGATGTTTTTAAGCAGATGTTTTTGTTCATGTTTTCTTGTTTGTCTTAGTTAAGACCAGCAGTTGCCAAATACATACAAGCTCAGTGTGTTCAGCTGTTGCAATGTACTACTTAACAGGCTCTTAGCAAGGGACTGAAATACAAAGTAATATGCACACACTTTATGAAAATTATTTTTTTATTACATCTGAGTATTTTCAGGAACCCCCTGACTTCTGGAGGATTATTGTAATGCTAGTAAAATAGAACAAAATTGAAATCTACAGTTCCTTCTAGTGTATGCAAAGCTATTGGCAACATCTATTTCTTTTAGGTGGTGGTGGTGGTTGTTGTTTTTTTTTTTTTAATGGGAAGTCAGTGTTCAATTCAGTGTTCTCATTAAGCCATTGCTGTACATAAACAGTGTGAGGCCCTGGCTGAGATGTTTTGGGGTAACTAGCATACAGTGAAACACAGACTGGTATTTTTAGTCTTATAACATTCAATGCTGTATCTGATGGAAACTGTTGAATGCCATGTGTATGCTTGTTAGTAGGATCTGTTTTTTCTTGCATTCAGTTTTGTTAGCCATATGGACTTATAAATTCTCCTTTAGAGAAACCGGTGGGGGAAGAGGAGGGTATGCTGAAGATGTAGTGTTATACTTCTGCAAAAGGTTACATGGTGGTGTTAAATACCATGAAAGAACTGGACTGTGGCCTGAGAGTTGCCTCTCAATCTGCAAGAGCTGTTTTGGGTCTCAGGACCGTCTTTCTGCTCAGTGTTAAGTACTGTGATGCTACATGTCCAGAAATCCTTGCCATACTACTGAATTTCGAGATGTAGTTGATGTTTCATAGAACCTTCATTTTCTTAACGCTTTTAAGGGCTTTTCACACATGTTTACTGTAGGTCAGTCTTTGGATAAGCCTTTCTTCTTGCACTGGAAGGCTGTCTGTCCTTGTGGGAAGGACTGCATGACAGACCTGTTGTAGCCATGACCATGTCTCAAATACCAAACTTAGAGCAAATGCCCAGGTTGGGTAGAGAGGCGATGACCAACCAGCCAACCTCCTGGGGACATTGGACTTTACTAGTTGTCCTGAAAACAATGGACTTGGCTAGCTGTCATGTGCTTGCGTAGTAAGTCTTGTTCTTCTGTGAGAGCTGCACAACTGGATTGTGCGTGGGCCGTGAGGGACTGTGAGAAAGCTAATAGCGGAAAGTGGGCTGCTGTGTGATATAACCACACTCTGAAGCCTGCTCTGTCGGTATGCCCAAATCCTGCTGGGCGCCTGCTCTGGGGGTGGGGTGCAAGCTGAACTGGGTGGCCTAGTGGGCTGAGTGCAAGTGGAGCATTGCTGTTGTAAAATGTGGTGTTCTGCTGCTCCCTGAAATGTGATTTTTTTTGTATCTCATTTCTTTCTGTGGTGGACCTTCTAATAGCATATGGCAATAGTGTTTACTTCCTTTATGCTGCTGTGTTACATAAAGTAATAGCTTCTGATGGGGGTAATTTTACTTCTTTTTAAGAAATATATAGTCATGTAAAGTCAGCTGAAAACCAAAACGAACAGCCACCTGTAAAAATAGGCTTGAATAAAGAGGGATGACCTATTGTTCTTGACATTCCCAAATCCAAAGCAGCTCACAAGCACATACACCAGAAGACAGTAATACAGCTTGGGTAATACTTCGATTTGTCTTTCTTGGAACCTGTCTCAAGTTCCAGAAATAAAGGTTAAGTCTTAAGCTTTAAAAAAAAACAACAAAACAAACAAAACCCAACAGCTAATACTTAAATCAGTGATAGCGTGTAACAGACAAAAATAACTTTCAGAATTAAATTTCACCTTGCTCTTCCANGAATAAGTTTCTGTTAACTGTAAAGGAAACTTTAATTATTCTGACTATTGAAAACACTTTTCAAAAGTAGACCTTGAACCTTTTTGTAGAGGAAGAAACCTTAGAATGGCCTTATAATTCTGGTGTGTATTTTAGGAATGATACTAAAACCAGAGTCTTTACATAGCAAAGAGCTTGAACAGATGTCTGTTGTGTATGAATTATGGGAGTTTAGGCCTTATGGACAGAGCGCATGATTGCTTTATGCTCATGGTTATGGCTTCTGAGTCAGCTAGCAGCAGTTGTTTCTCACATTTGTAGACTAAATGTCTTCTTTTTATTTGTAGATATGGCTCGTGGACAGCAGAAGATTCAGTCGCAGCAGAAAAATGCCAAAAAGCAAGCTGAGCAAAAAAAGAAACAAGGACATGATCAGAAGGCTGCAGCCAAGGCTGCCTTGATATATACCTGCACTGTCTGTAGGGTAAGACAAAATATTACTGTAGGCAGGTCCGTCTTCCAGCCTAGAGCAGAATTTTTAGAAGATTATATAGTAGAAACTAAAATACTTAAGTGGCTGTCTATCTTGTTGCTATAAGCATCCGTATCTGTTATGCGACTTGCTTACAGATCACTCAGCTGTATTGATAGTTGAGATATGAGAAGATCTGAGAGGTCATGTACGGATCTCTTTTGGGTAGTTATCTTGCCTTTTGAATTGCAGGGCTCTGCATGTGCTGTTAGTATGGTGTATAAACTGTAAAAAGTGTGAGATCACTTCCTGTTTAATTTCCAAATGGAAACATCTTTTCTTTGTGGTGGAATTTGCCCATCTTAGAATTGCTGGTTATTAATGTTAATGTAGAGGGGAAAAGTGGTGGTGCCAAAAGCTTTAGTGTAGGTTTGATGTACAGTAACTTCTACTAGAATAAATGACTTGACAAGAGAACAGAAATGTGAGTGCTAATCAGACTATACTTTCCTTCTGGCTGGTTTTCCTGAACGTGCTTGTTTTGGAGCTGAAGGATAAACTTGCCATTTTCACTTAAATGGTCAGTCCCAGAATAGGTTTGTTACTTTGAATGTCTTAAATAAGATTCCAAATTAAGGGCTGCTTGCTTAAGTACTTGTGACCAGCTCCTCTTCTTGTGAAATCAGGCTGTAGCAGCAATCACTTTGGGCAGTTGATATCTGCAACTGTGGAGTAGCAATGGTCTGAGATAGCTTGTGCCAAGTAGAGAATCAGTCTATGCCACAAATCTTTGGCCTATTGGTAAACAAAAGAAACATGTTTTGTAAAGATTTGATCCTGAAAAGGATGAATGTTTATCCTTTAGGTGTTGAAAAAGAAAATAGTGAGGAGGTAGGTTTTCCACTAAACTAGCATGTGAATTGCAAGATCTCCGGAGAGATTTCTAGCACGAATAATACCATCATCAACATGCCAAAACAGTGTGATACTAGTGCTTAAAAGCAGCTCTCTGAAAATCTGAGGTTAAATATTCTCTCTTAATCTGCAGCTAAATTAATGGTGCTTCTGTCACTAGAGCAGTGTTGTTGAGGAGACAGTTTGCTTCGGGAAAAAGAAAATAAAACATTGGGGGGAACGGGTTTGGTAGTATCATTTAACTCTTGTACTGTGCATAAAGTTAAATGTCTCTCTTTAATCAGACACAAATGCCGGATCCCAAGACCTTCAAACAGCACTTTGAAAGCAAGCATCCTAAGACTCCACTTCCTCCAGAATTGGCTGATGTTCAGGCGTAAAGTTGTCTACAGGTCATTACCTTAACTTTTAAATGATTGTGTGCGAAAGGTATATTCTGAATCAGTTTGTTTTTACGACCAACAGCTGAGATTTAAAACTTGCTTCATTTCCTTTAATATGAAAATTAACTATAGGTTAAATTTATACCCCTGAACTGTTACACAGGAGAAGCAAGCTAATACTTACGTAGGTGAAATGGCTGTGGCATTTCACCGTGCGTGGAGGTTGTTTCAGAAGGGATTAATGTTACTTCAAATGGTCATCCTTAGGGTTGTCGGAATGCTTGATTATTTAGTTCTTGCTTTGAAATGTTAGTTTTACTTTGAACAAGATACGTATAAATACAGTCTGTTTGTTGCTACAAAACATGTAATGGAAATAGTTGTTTAATATATTTCCAACAATAGAGCCTTTTTGTTTCTGAAGCTATGCAAGTGAATGCAGATTTTTCTGCATTCACATATAAAACTTAACCTCTGCATTAGCTATAGAAGAGATTTCCTGATAGCCAGTTGGTAGGCTGTAACTGAAAGTGGTTATAATCAAAGGCAGAAATGAGGTAAAAAGTAGCATTATGGTATTTTATTCACATAAATGTAAACAGCATTGTGTAACAGTTCAGCTTAACTGAGTTATTCTTGTTTTTTATAGGTGAAATCATGGCACCTATTGACTCTTCTACTGTCAGACCTTACATAACAAACCTGCAGCTGCTTTTCTAAAACTGTTGATCAGCAAAAATGAAGGGGCTACAGAAACATTCATATTTTTATGCTGTTCCCTCTTGGGCTTCATGCAAAGACAATTCTGTGTAAATGTACAGTTGTGCCCTATTTGGAAATCCTGAAAAATCAGTCCATACTTGTTATAAAAAATTTTTTACAATTGTAATTATATTGATGTTCATATTGTGTAAAATAACTCATTTAATAAAGTAGTACTTTGATTTTACAATATCACAGATTAAATCCTTGTAGAAGTTCTGTTTCAACTTTCTGCATTATCTGCCTTATAAAATAAAGAAAGACAAAGTGGAATTTTTCCCCATCCTGCCAAAACACGAGCAGTGTCATTCCACTGAAAGTAATGTACATTACAGTAAAGTAATCTTAAGTGAAGGGGGAAGCTGCTCAGATTTACCGTTCAGTGTGCTGTCTGCTTGAGCCCAGTTACTAGTGGTCAAGTTGTTGGCTCAAGGCACAGCAGACTCCTTAGAAGCTGCATGAGAATCATGAGACTTCCTTCTACATTTTTGTCCTGTGTATTGGAGTCTAATACTGCAAGTCATTTCGAATGGGATTCCTTTACTATGAGGCATCATGTTCCTTGAAGTCACACACTGGAGAGACTCCTGTTATGCTTCATGTTTGGTACACGACTGAGGAAGCTGAGAGGTGGCAGGATTGAATGCTTCTGGGTATGCTGGCTTGAAAAATGCTCGCAAATATTAGGTTAAAGCAACTCTGCTCTTAGTTGAAAAATTGATTTGAAAAGTTTTTTAATGATATTTTGAGCAGTCAGCCACACATGTTCCCCCACAAATGCATCTGGGCATTTCAGTAGCAGCTCTTCAAGAAATATGTAAAATAGCCAGCCATTAATAACCTTTTTTCACAACCAGCTTAAAATAAGCCTGTTGTAAAAGAGCCAAAGTAACTAAAATAATATGGCTACTTTAAGAAATCAGATGTGATTAAAGTTGCATTGACAAGGAAAAGCTGGATAATAACTCTCTGGCCAAGAACATTAGAGCAGATAAACATAAATACCCTGGACTCGGTTCTAATCCCAGATGTACAGCACAGAAGTAGTGGAGAAACATCTGAATTGTGCTAGAAGGTCTGCTATATAAAATCCCATCTTTGGCATTTGGAGGGAGCTTATTTAAGAGCTTTAGTTTTGACCTTGCAGTAAGAAACAATACTAGAATTGATGTGATTTACTGAGGTTACAAAGGATGTAAAAAAATTCTGGCAGTCCAAGTAACCTTTGCTACACAACAGGACTGTACATCTGACCTTCAAATGGCTTCCTAAAATCTAGGACCATAGTCTTGAAGACTCATTCACTTAAAAGAATGCACTTGGTATTTTATTATATAAAGTCAAAGCCTTTGTCTTTGTCCGCTCATTTGCTCTTTATTGAACTACTCCTGTGAGACTAGCTTCCTGTCCTCTTTGCTGTGACAGTATCTCTGTAAATACTTACTTTGGCATAAAGTTTCTCTGTATTATAGTCACTCCAGGATAACCTGTATACCACTTAACTTTTATAGCTAATGTTGTACTCCTCTGAGAGTAATCCACTACTGCACTTGTACACCTGACATCAGAATGTAACACTTCATTTATTTTTTGTTGATGTTATCGATACATTTATCCTGACAAACTGGCTCCCACAAGGCAAGACATCTGCTCTCGACCTTTGTGCTGTATGGGGGAGAGGTACTGAAATGTTCTGATGCTGTAGTTTGTCAAAAAAACACTCTGAGTGCAAATGGATAAAGATGTTTCTTGCACTGATTGGTATTTGGAAATCTGGTTTTACTTTGGAAAATGTTCTGGGATGTATCCCTATAGCTTGGTCCTGAGGTGAAATATATGTTCTATTCCTTTAATTCAAATTGTGTAGCATTAAATAAAAAGATTTTGTTTCATAAACAATCTCTCTTAATGAGCACTGAAGAGCTGGAAAGCTGCATCACTAGTGGGATGGTTAACTTCAGGTAGAATTGTATTTTCAAACTTTTATGATGCTCAAGTTGAAAATACCCAATGAAGTGATGGGATTTTATGGATTAGAAGGCAAGGGTGATCCTCAGCTCAATAAGATCCCTAGCTGGAGTAGCTGCAGTCTCAATTAGAAAAATAAATGAAAGCTATGACTGAATTGTTACAAGGGCTTTGTAAGTATAGGGGGAATGCTGTACTAAATGGGGGAATCATCCTCATTTAGAATATCGGCAATATTCCTTGTACCTAAAAGGCCAGAGGAAGGCCTAGGAGTTCTCCGTCATCTCTCCCTGATCTGAAGGATGGCACCCTGTTACCTGGCTAAAGACACAGTTGTGCATTGTAATGTGTCTGATTAAAGAGAATTAAAAAACTAAAACGTAAAATGTCCTATTTCCTGCCTGCTTTTAAAAACAAATATTATTGCACTTATGAAATTCATTTCCTGGCTGTGGACAGTCCTGGAGCTTGAAGCTGTCAAAACTTTACAAGAAAGAAAAATAGGCATGGAAAGTTTCCCATGTTCCTTGTGCAGGGGCAGCATTTAGGTAAAGGGTTCTTGTGTTGTCAGTATGGGCATCAGCTGTCGTGGATACTCGTGGAGCAACTTTAAAAAATTGTTTTGGATTTTGGGAAGCCCACATCTCTTCTGGGAGTCTCTTTAAATAGCATCTGAAATAGTATTTAAAGCAGAGCTTAAAATGTTTTGAAAAGCCTTGCTCTAGATCCCAGAGTAAAAGTTATCACATGTATTATGATGAGGCCATCTCGAGGACTGCTGAGTAATCAAGAAAAGTTTTGCAATTTGCGTTACTCAGGCTGGTTTCTGTACCTCTACCAAACCTCTCTCTAAGGGTTTCTGGTTTCTTGCTATCAAAAAGCTGTGTGAAAAATGTGAAATAGAAGTTGAAGACAGTTGCTATGTAGCCTTAAGGAAATAGTTGGCTTTATGCAGTGCTCTTGAAACGCCCCTGGAGACTATCCCTTTTGGTTGTTTGCTGTTGAACTGAAAACACTTCAGCTCAAGTAAAACTAATAATGACCACGGGCTGTTTGCAAGCCACATAGTAATGAAGGAATTTGTAGCATTTCTGTAAGCTATATCAAACTGTTTTCCCATCTTGATAAGAAGAGCTAATAGGTGGAATTTCTTTTATCATCAAATACTGATAGGCTTGAGGTCTGGTTTTTTCCCTGTTTTTTCAGAAACAAGTAGGGGAGTATTTGGCTTTACTAAACGCGGTTAGCCCTGCAGAATCCATAAACAAAGTAAAGGTCAGCTTGTATTTCTGTCTGCTCAGCCCCATTCTGATGTGTGTAATTTGGGGGCCTTTGATTTACCTATTTAGAACCTCGCAGGTTTGCAGTGGACTTTGAATTCAGCCCAAAACTCAGCTTTGGACTGATATTCAGTATGTGATTTTCCGTATTCTGTAGCATCATCAGCGATGTTGCACTAGTCCACACAGCGGGATGGTGTAAAGTTCTGTCTGTGGAATTTTGCTATCTGTTTTGAAAATAATTTGGAATTTTTTTAATGCACTGTCAATTGTGTTACAGTTTTTATATAGATAAGGCACAATAGAGACTCACTGAGGGAGTTATCTTGGTAGCTTTCAAAAAAGGGTGGAATAGGTTGGCTGTATGTTTTACAATTCTCCTATATGGCTTTTAGCACTGGGGTTTCAGGCACAGGAGGAACCTGTAGTTGTCCCAACACTCTTATCCAACAGGAATCTGTTCAAGCAGTGTCTCAAGTTTTTCAGGAAATATGGCACAGCTTTCCTCTGAAAAATACTGTCCATTGAATGTATCAAGTTAAGGTCCATACAGCACTTTGATGGCATGGTTAACATATTTGTGTGTTCCCTGTTTTTAGCTGTTACAAAATCACAAGCAGCATGTGCAAAACATCACTAAATACTGGAGAACTTCGAGTGAAGCAAGGACTAAGGGAAATCTGAAGAAGTCCTCTAGTCCATCTCTGTGCTCTGAGATTGGATCAAATCTGCCAAGGCTGTAACAAACGTGTTTCTCTAACTTGTTCTCGAAAGCTTCCAACAAAAGGGATCCTGTGCCCCTGTAAGCAGCACGTACCACTGTTGAACCGCGCAACTGGAGAGTTATCACAGCAAGAGTTTATCCCTACAAATTAAGTCAAGTACTTATTGTTCTTATTGGCAATAGATGCGGTGAATAGTGCCCTCATTGGAACATTACTGTCATGTTCTTGTAGTCCTCTCTCTTAAGTAAACCCAGTTAACTGGATCCTTCTTCACGTCTTCTAAGTCTAGCGATTTTTGGTGCTCTTCTCTGGATCCTCTGCTGTTTGATTGTGCTCTTAAATCGTATGGTCCAAAGCGTGGCCCAAGGTGCTGCCTGAGGCTAGTGCAGAGCAGCTGGAACAATTAACTCCTGGCACTTGCATACATTAGTACTGTTAATGCACTCTGGAATGATACTTGCCTTTTTGCAACAGCATCGCATTGACTTGCGTTCAGTTCCTGGTCTGTGAACACCACAGATCCGTTTCAGTACCCCTAATAATCTCCATTTTGTGCCGATGTATTTAGTCTCTGCATACCTGTCTCTAATGGATCTCAGACCAAATCTATCAAGATACCACCAATCTAGTCCTGTCTCCTATGCTGTTTACAGTTCATTCAAGTATGGTATCATGGGGAAGTTTTCCGGATGTCCTCTTTATAGTCCGAGTTGTTCATGAGCCCACTTGAGTGGGATAGATCCCAGGCAAAGCCTCAGAGAACCCTGCTTGAGTATCTTCCCAGGTTTCCAGTGAGCCTTTGGTAACAACTCTTTGAGAGCATTTTGTACTGCTGTGATTCTCCTTATGGTCGGTATGGATTGGAGTCCCCTGTTCCACCTGTGAGGACTTCACAGGCCTTTACAGCAACAGAGAGATTTGGGATCCTGAGCGCCTGTGGCCACCGGGCAGGTTTTCATGAAGAAGCAAATGGATGGTAGTGGGGTGCAGTATACTTTGTTCCTGACAAATCCATGTGGGCCTTTTTCCAGGTTTAAGTTGACTGACAGAGTCCCCCCAATTCTTTTTAAATTCCTCGTGCTTGTCCCACTGCTGTCTTGGACTCTTCTGTGCTCTGTGAGTTGTCAGAGCAACACTCATAGTCCACACTGACTGATGGCCGGAGCATCCTAGGATAAGAGTAACGAGCTATTGCCAACTTGAACACCATCTGAGTCCTCTGAATACTTCAGCTTAACATGCTTTGTTTAGTTAACTCTTGACTGAAGTCAAAAGTGCTGTTTATTACTTATTTGTAAATAATTTTCTTTCCTTCCTCATCAAGTAACGTACCTGCAGCAAACTTTATCTTTCCCTAGATATTTATAGGCTTTGTATCTGCCTTTTAGAACCTCAGCTGTTTTTTAGACTCTGCTAATGAAGCTGTTACTTTGTTAACTTTTGAGCCACCTAAAACCCAGTCGGTCACCTGTCTGTCTGTCTCTCCAGATCCACACTCACTCTTAGATTTACAACACGCTGCACAACCACTGGGGCCAACTCTTTGAAAATCCTTTTTAGGTTTTTTGTTGTTTTTTCTTTTTTGCGCAGTTTGCCCACCGTGAAGCTATCAGAAGCTCCATATACTCCGTCCTGATCTGTTCGTGGTCCCAAACGTGCCAGAGCTGCCGACTTGCTCATTCAAGTTTGCGCCGTGCTGAGGATCAGTTACTTACCCGCAGGTTGGCAGTGAGAAAGATGCTACGGACCAGGCTGGCCTGGGAAATCTCCTGAATGTGCAATAGCTGTTATGCTGTATATAAAACTATATAGCACTAATTAAAGTCAATACTTGAGTGAGTTTTCACCAGATGTCATTCTGACCATTTTTTCCTCTGGTTTTCAAGACTGTCCCTAAGCTTTAACCATTGCGGTCTGTTCCTTTCCATATGGGTGCTGATGCCGTCCAGCCCCTTACGGCAGTAGACGGTGTCTGTCTGCTTTACCTTTTGTTTTCCAATACCAGGATAATACCCACGCTGCCTTTGTGTCTTATGCGGTGCTTTGCAAAATGAAAGTACGCCTGGAAAACAAATGCATCTTAATTGCACAGCACACTCTCAGGCCGACAGGATGGGCCCTCGTTCTTAGCTTCTTATTCCTGATGTGCCATCAAGTTCCAGAAGCCGTTACCTGCTGGTAGTTTTAAGTCCCTTTTGGTATACAGGTTTTCTTTAGCTGTAAATGGTCACTGCGTATTTTGCAATAATTGTTTTTAATTATTTGTGGATCTTTTGAAGGGTGAGAACCAAGTACTTATTTCCAACCCAAACCATAATTGAAGAATGATGTCTTCTGAAAAAAAAAAAAAAGTCTAAAATGTTTAGATATGTCCTGCTGGTACTCAGAATTCTTCTTATGGTCATTACTCACTTTCTGTTACAGTAATGCTTGACACGATGGCGCTTTCTGTTGTTGAAGGTGATACAATTCAGTTTTCATGTCACAGGGTGCGCTGTATGAGAACGCACCAGAATGGTCTCTGTGCAATGGAGCTCCTTTTTCTGCCCACACAGAAACAGAGGGGAAAATAATTTACATTTGTGACTAGATTTCACTTGCTGTATTTTGTATTCAGAAAGTAAATTTAGATTGTTTGTGACTTTAGAAAAGATTGCTTAACCCTTAGATACATTTTCTAAAGGACACCTGCTACTGCTATCAGCTCTTACCAGATCAATGCTAAAAGAGAATATTTTTCTTAACGAGGTCTAAGAAATACTGTTTATTAAGGACCGTGTTAAGAAAGGTTAAGAAATAGTACACAGCTGCTTCTTGCTGCTACAGTAAATCATTCAAAGAATTTGCTGTTATGCATCTGAAAGCATAAGCTGTTCGGCAGCTGAAAGAATGTGACACTGTTTGGATCATAACCGCCACCAGTGAACGAGGACAACTCCTCAGCTTCTGGACTGCTTTCTAAACGGACAAAGCATGCTTGTCTTTTTCTCAAGTAATAATTGAATTCTACATCACTGAAGTCAGTAGGAACTTGATTTTGTCATTTGCTAAATATTCACGTGCATGTGTGGAAAGCTGCTACTTTGAACACCTTTGTAAAATCTATAAATCACATATGTTACTAGAATCAGTTTAGCTGACCTCTGTATCAATGAGAAGACACGACTTCTGTATGTCTAGGAGACAGGTGCACTAGTCTGTCTTAGAAAACATATACAGTGCTGTACCAAGACAGACTTCACAAACTGTAGTTGATAAAGTCATAAGATGGTTTTAGGCTACAGGCACCGTCAATCCTCAAAATTCCTTCTGCTATTTTATCGTAAGCCTTCTAATTGGAAACGCTGTGTGGGCAATATGACTCTGTGGACCTCACACACACTAGTGCCCCATGGACAGAGATTTGGAAACCAGTGTCTTAGACGCTTCTGAAATTAGTGGTCTCTCTTGCTTGCTCTGCAGCTCCAGGCTTTTTCTCAGGACCCGAACATCTTGGTGTCACCCTCCCTTCCCCAGTTGGGGTGGGTAAATGGGTAGGAGCGCAATCACGTAACGATAAAACTGTCCAGTGTAAAACTACTAACTGCTAATACTACCTTGATTGCACTATTTTTAGTCAGCGGTGGGCAGATTTCACCTTTCACTCCTGTGAAGGGATAGAAGCAACCTGGCATCTGCAGAGGTGCTTTCTGGCGCTGCTACTCCTGGGGGCCAGCCTGCCTTCTGCTTGAAATGAGGCTCGTGGGGCCACACCAGCAGTGTAACTAGCTGTGTCTAGTTGGCCCTAGGTCCGAACTGTTAAACCCCTTGGCTGAAGATGGACAAATTTGACAGAAAGGGAGGTGTCTTAAAGGCAATCCTGGCACTGTAAGCATTGTGAAAACAGGCAGCTGGTAGAGGAAAGGCTCTCTGTGTCATTATGGGGGAGCAGGGTGGGTTAGAGCTGTAAAATAACCTCCCACAGTGCTGGACACCAGAGGAACACCTGAGAAATGCCCAAACCACAAGCCAAATTTCCTTCAGTTCTTGTATTTCTTTTAGTCAGGAAGGAGAATTCAGGCTGAAGCACCTGATACCAAGTGCCTGCACCAAACTTGCTCAGTGTCAGAGCGTTGGCCATGGCTCTGTGGGCAGCAGAGCCATTTTTAGCTCTCGCTGCCGGAGACAAGGTGGTCCTTCTGCCTCCCTCTTCTCTTCCCTGCTCCCAACGGTGAGCCCCGGCATCACCCACATCACGTGCTTTTTGGGCACATTCATGAGCCAAATCAACCCAGCAGCCCGACAGAAAACAATCCCTTTGACTTTTGCTGGGCAAGTGAGCGAAGTCAGCCCCTGGAAGAGTCTGACACTGAGGTGCCCATGCCGGGGAGCTTGTGGCTGGGAGCAGGGAAGCGGCAGGGAGTCCGTATTTCTGTACAAGATCAGCAAAGACAAACAGCTTTCCCTTGATAGCTGCCTTGTGTGAGGGAAGGAGGAGAGGGAGAGGTGGGATCCCAGTTAGAGACTGTAAGAACGGTTCACTGTGCGTTTGCTTACATGAGATGTTTGCTTTTGAGCACTTTGCGGCTGGCTCAGAATTGATTGATTGCTAGTGATGGTCAAGGTCCAATTAAAGGCAGTTAAACTAACAATATCTCAGGGAGATTGTGCTTTATATGGCACCCATGACAGATACTTTGCAAGTACTGACACACCACCCCTCTAACTAATGTGGTAATGAATGTGCTAAGTGCTTGGGTGGTTTTTTTTTTCCTCTTCCATCCCTCCTTGTTGTGGGGTATGTCTATACCAGACCTCCACATGCTGCATTGATCCTTACCCAGATACTCATCTCTCCAAGTACTCTTGAGCAAGCTTGTACAAAATTGGTGCCTCAGGAAGGGAAAAACTGGATGGAAACTTAAACAAAGCTGATGCTGAGACTTCGTTCTCAGCAGGGATGTTTATGAGGGATGTTTTGACCAGAATTTGACTCCAGCAGATCACATGCTATAGAGCTGGCAGGGACAGAAAGGAAGTCCTTCCATTTCCAGGGAGCTCCACAGGAGGAAATGAACAGGAAAGCCCAAGGGAGCGGTCACCGTCCAATAGGAGACTAGAACAGAGGAACTGGAACATCAAAAAGTGCCACCAAAAAACCAAAGGTCAGCCATGAACTCAACAGCCAAAAAGAGTGCTGCTCCCTAGAATTTCTTTGCAAATGGCTCTGGCTCTCAGGCAGGTACAAGCTCTACCAAGAGCTCGTTGGCTTAGTTGCTAAAACTGATTGTGAAAAAGTATTGAAATGCTATTCCTGCTGAAGGTTAGTTGTCCAGCTTCTTAAAACAAGTAAAGCTATTACTGTCCCCCTGAAGAGTGAATGGAAGCGGATTATAACGAAACAGATGGTGTAGAATTTAACTTAAAATCAAGATTCTTCATTATTGAGACTGGTCTGTCTCAAGCCACGCTTCAGGCATATTGGTATGCGGAGACATTAAATAAATAATCCCGGTGGTTACCCTTAGTTCAGTTTCTCAGTTAGCAGATTTCAGAGTGCTAGACACGTCGCTTATTTTTGAGATAGGCATCTCTTGTTTTTTCTAAGCTATAGTAAACCCCACCAGTTTTAAGAGGTGGATCCCAATCTGTGGATTCATATTGCGTAGAAACAGCCCTTCTTTTAATTTAGGAAGGTGTATCAAAACCACCATTGTTTATATTATTGGTATCCAATGGCTACCATTTTCTGGTCTCTCTGTTCTTATGGCAGACTTTTCCTCATCCCCATTTCCAGCCAGCTTTCTAGCAGAGCTGTATAAGTCTTTTCTCTTCAAAAACATGAGTCAGCTACCATTTTTACTCCCAATAACTCCTCAATCTGCCTCTTTACTGTGGAATAAGTCTCAGCCCCTCTTTCTGACATTTCCACGTGCCAAAAGCTGTAGTTCCATAATGCTGGCAGAAAACTCTTACCTTCTGCCCACAGCTCTTCACCCCTTACTCCTTGCTCCATTGCTACCACTGTCTTGTCTTTCCCTTTGGGCTGTACGTGAGCCCTTGGCTTGGTTTGGGTCTCCGTGTAGATCACCTTGTCCAGGTTGGAGTCTTGCTGATTCTTCTGCCTTCCTTAGTGAATGCTTTTTTCCAGGTCCTTGACATCTCCCCCGTGCAGCATCCCTTCCTCTAGTGTATAGCCTTCACATACACTGCCTGGCCCTGCTCATCGCTTAGAGAATGGCCATCCAGAGGCCTGCCCAAAAGATCATTGTCCTTGTCTGTTGCTTTCCCGTATTCACCTCCTCTCTGTACCATCCTCACTCTCTCTAGACCTCACTGCCTTCCTTCA
This sequence comes from Ibidorhyncha struthersii, assembly GCA_013398815.1. NCBI lineage: Eukaryota > Metazoa > Chordata > Aves > Charadriiformes > Charadriidae > Ibidorhyncha > Ibidorhyncha struthersii. The sequence continues at coordinate 873,371 of VZSZ01001858.1, forward strand.
AACCCTCTGCAAAACCCTGCTTGGTTGGCCACAAGTCACTAACAGCTGCCAGGCTGCTCCTGCTGTCCTCCCGGTCTCCATCCTCGCTATTTTCTCGCACCTCCCCATCTGCCCCTACCCCATTGCTGCCTTTGCAGCATCCACCGCTGGGGTCTCAAACAGCACCTGGCACAGCTGGCGCCGGCTCCACAGCCAGGGCTCTTTGGCACTTCCCGAAGGCACACTGGTCACAGCCACACCATCCTTTTTTTCAGGTCACACTGACAAGCCTTTCCCTGCAGAATAGGTGTCTTGCTTTGACAGAAGTTGTCACAGCTGCTAGATGCTGAAACAACTCTTTCTGTGCCTCTCTGTTTTCTTCACTGGATAAACAGTTCATGGGCAGATGAGGGGCTCTCTTGCCCCTTCTTCGCTGAGTTAATAATTTACTCCGCAAGGTCTTTGCTTTTGAGACTGTATATGTTTTAATTAGGATTTACTGCCTTAGCCCTTAGCATCCAAATTCATACAAAGGCATTTCCCTCTGCCATGCCTCCTTCTCCTTTTCTGCCCTCCATCACACACGCAACCTTATTTAGTGATGGGGAGCTGGCAAGGCAGAGACATAAGGGCAAGGCCTGGGACCAAACCGGGTGGAGAGGAGGACTGAACATCCACAGTCCCCCCTGCATGATGCCCTTTGCTCTCTACTGGCACAGCGGTGGCCAGGAAGGTTTTTTTGACTGCACTGTGAATGTTCATCTGGTAAAGAGTTGCCCCGGAGCAGCCCTGACTTGCTCTTAAAACCACCGCGGTACTGAGCAGCCCTCTTTCTGAAGCGAGAAACCAGACAGCTCCTTAAAAACCTTGGGTGTGTTTCACCGCTATGTATTTAATGTAATTAGTTCCCAGGTCAAGGCTTACCACTCCACGTTTTACCCCCGGTGAACCCTGAACTGTCAACACCTTGCAGATCGGCTTTGCTGAATTTCCAGCTCCTCCTGCCCAACCTGTTTGCTTCTCCCTCCTTCTCGTGCTTCATCATCTCATTTAATTTTCATTTAGTGTCCTTCTGTCTGGAAAGACGAGTTTTGTGTGAGAGGAAATGACTCCCCAGCCCACCTGCCCACCTCCTGGGCACAGAGCAAAGCGAGAGCGGGCAGTATAAGGTCCATGTGAGAGATCCCATGTACCCAACTCAAATGCTGAAGAAATCAGAGGAGAAGGACTTGCTGGGTCCGGCCCTTAGGTTTTGGGATCAGGGAAAGAAGCTGGTCTCTGTTTTGCAGCCATCACCTTTACCTTTAGTGGCATCGCTGAGCCACCTCTCGGGATCTTTTAATGTGCCTTAGTCCTCTGTAACTGTCATCCAAAGCGTTTCTTGCATGTGTGTTCTGCTGTGTCTTGTATTTTCCAAAGCACAGTTGCTTTTTGGTCACAAACAGCCGGGTCCTGGACTTGCTGGACGTCCCTGTGGCTCTGTGTAAATACAATTCATGTATGTCTTGATATGGGGCCACGAATTGTCAAAAACATACCCTACGTGCTGATTGAACTTCAGTTGGAGTAGAATTAGCCCAAAATTTCAAACTTCCTTTGCAGGTGGCATCTCTTCCTGCACATACATTTTCCCTTAAAAAAATCCAAGCTGTTTATAATCACAATTTATAAAGCTGTATTTTCAGTCTTAATCTCTTGCTGTTTCAGACAGAGCTACAGGGATACTCCTTCAAGCAGCTAGCAGTGTATTCCCTTTCCATGCTGATTTAAATTAGCCAAACAATAACCCCTTCAGTAATTAAAACACCCACAAAAATCAGAACAAAAAGCTTCCCTTTTAAGTCTGTGTTAAACCAATTCATCGGAGTGACACGATTAAAATCTTTGGGCCAAATCCTCCTTGTCCTCTTCATGTAAGCAGTGCTTTTGAGAGCAAAGGGATGAGTGAGAACAGCATTTAGCCCGTAACATTAATAATGTATATCCTTTGACTGACAGGGAATGGGCTGGCAGAACAAATGAAAGCACCCTGGGGTAAGAGGAAGAAAGCCTCGGCTCGCTGCTACAAACTGCACAGGCATAAAAGTACATTTTGTTCCACTATTAAATAAGCAGATTTGGGACATAATACTGTCTCCTTCTGCAGCCCTTCCATTTTCTGCTCATGGCAAAGAGGATAAAACTGTCCACAGCTGTAATTGTTCTGTCCAGCGCTCACATGCCTGGGAGAATTAATCGTGATCTGCAAAAATCTACTCCTCTTAGCTGCAAAGCAGCACGCTTTTGTACAGTAAACATCTACTGACCTTTGAGTCCAAGTACACCAAAGACTCTGTCCTCCATGTCCCAGCACTGTGCCCGGCGAAGCTGCCGGCTTCACGGCTGAGACAGCTCTTGGTGGACATCCAGAGCCTCTTTATTTCACCTAGCTTTTTCCTGGTCGGAAAGGCATTACTGTCTTTCTTTTAATTAAGCCATTTGGGAATGGATCCATGGAGACAAGAGCCACAATCCTATGTGAGTGTCCCTGACCCTCTGTGGGTGCGGGATGGCCACAACACTCTGGGTGAGTGCCTCCGGTGGGTGTCGTGGGGCTGCCACTGCCCACGAGCAGATGGAGCCAGTGTCCAGCCTTCGTGGTGTCATGTCTACATTATGTCTTGGGGAGAGTTAATGTTCATTCGAGTTGGATTTACTGCTTTCCTTGGTTGGGGGGTTGTTTATTTTGTTTCTTTTTTTTTTGCAAGAGGAATTCTAGACAGACATTACCTAGTGAATTCAATAATCTGAGGGAAACAAAGCAAATTCCAGGAACAAATTACCTCAAATTTTGCATGGTGTAATAACGCTGCACTTCTACCATCCTTCCAGCCATTTGATAGTGATTGTTGTAGTTTAAAATGAATTCATAATGTTCCTGTCTAGCTTCTGCCGAGCGACTCTTCCCTATTTGTTACTGGGTTGTTTCTCTGGATGATTTTTGTAATCTTATTGTACCTGGTATTTTTCATGCCTCCAGAGCAAAACCAGAAACTCCTGCATCAGTGCTGAAGGTAGTCAGGGAGTGTGAGTCAGCTTTTCACTTCCAGTCATAAAATTAAGGCTCAGTAAGCAATGAAGAGCTGCTAATCGGGGTAAACACCTTGCCATTTCCTTGGTCTTGAGCACCTAATTTCTACCGTGATAGAATTCTTACACTAAAATATGTTAAAAGAAGCTTGTTTGGATGCTTTGCAGCCCGAAGGCTCACGTGCCCTCACACCTGGGCTCCCCTTCTGCAGAACAGCTGAGCAGACCCGTGCACAGCTGCGTTTCTTCCCCAGCTTGCCACCCACACGTGGTCCTCGCTGGGACACGTGCCCAAGGCCGGCTTGCGGGAATGCCTGCAGTCATCAAGACCCATGGGTGGATTGGGGTTTCCACGACCGGGCAAGCCCAGCGTTGAGACCCGAGAGGATGAGCGAGGGCAGCAATGTGTGCAGGGCAGGGATGCCTGAGGTGGAACGGGAGGTCCCAAGGGTGAGGTGGGCACTGTGAGGGTGGTGAAAAGATACTACCTGATGTGGTTATAGGTGGGTATGTAACACTGTAAATTCTTTATAACATGTAAAGAACCACTAAGAAACAAAAAAATGTGTAATCATCATATGCATTAGTTTCCACCCTGCCATTTGAAAGCTTTTTCTTCAGTGGCTGAAAAGCAAAGCTCCTCTTTTGGGCAAACAAGAAGAACGAACCCTGAAAGGNTCAATGTACATGAGGGCAGTCCTGCTCCTGAAGTTTAAACGGTTTTAGAGCGTGACCCAAACTCCTGGTCTTCATATATAGGCAAGTAAATTGTAGTTTAATAATATGATTAATTTAAAAATATTATTTCTCTTTCCAGAGTTTTTTTTAAAGACTTTTTAAATCTTACTCAGCTGTCTGACTGAAGCTTCTGCAAAGCTTTTGTGCCACCTGAGCTGCTGTTCAGCAGAAGCAGGGAGATATTGGAGCTCAGCTCTGCAATCCCAGTGGTAGGCTGAAACCCAGGGTAGGTGACGCCAGCCAGCTACCAGTGACCAGTGTGTGCTCAGGCCATCCTCTTGCCTGGCCATGTGAAACAGTGTTTGGCCATGCAGTCCTTACCCTGAGGTTTGAGGAACCTGAGGCTGGTTGGTGGGAGACATGGAATGGCTGAGATGATAGGGTGAAAAAAGCGGAGAGGCGACAAAAAAGCAAGGAAAACTGGGACGGTAGGTGAGGAGAGGGAGTGGCTGACCTAGAGGAGAGCAGGGAAATGGGGATGGGTTGAATGACAAGAGGCTGGTGTGAGCTGGGGGTTGAAGGAAACTGGGTGCTGCTGGGGAGATGTGGGAGCAGGTCTCAGCACCCCCCTGGGGACATCCCCTCCTGAGGAGGAGATGGAGCCCAGGAGTCCTCTGCCATGAGCAAGCCCTTGTGAAACCAGGTGCCCATGGCGGTGGGGTGGTGCCGGGGCCATGGGCTGGGCGCTCCATCCACACCTGCATATGGCCCCGATGGGAACTGGGGACTTGCTGGGTTCGTTGTTTGGGAGTGGAGGGGTTAATTCCATGTATGAAACCCTGTGGGAAGGTAGCAACGCCAGACACCTACAGCTGGGAAATGCTTACCACCTACACAAACTTTAATTCAGGCTCTGGAAACCAGTTACTGTGATACAGTCTCTAACAGGAGCCCCATAGGCATCCTTCTCAGCAATGCGGGGCCCTGGCACCATTCCTGTGCTCCGACGGCAAGAGAAGATGCCATCCCCCGCTCCCAGTTTGGGGCTGTGGACACAAGGCCTCTCACTCAAGGGAGGAGACAACCTCATTCTCTTCGTTCATCTTTTCTTCATTAGAACCTGGTTTAAGTTCGAGACTCACAAGGTCAGGAGCGAAGGTGAGGATGTCTAAAGGATGATGGTAGGAAGCTGCAGATCCCAGGAGGAGGGAAAGTCTAATGGATTTTCTTGCCTGATTTGGGACAGACTATAATATTAAGCCCCTGCAAGCTTCATACGTTGTGTCAGGCCCAGAAATGCTACCAGGTTTGTCAGTCTGGAAGCATTCAGCCCTGGGAAATACCGAAGCCTTGTATTTACCCTGAAAGCACGCTGTCTGTTCAACAGCCAGGAGCTGTCAGGGAGCGGGAAGGATGCGTGGAGGCTTTATTGACCAAACCAGAGTGGGACTGGGCTGTCAGTAGGGCTGTCAGTAGGGCTGTGAGAGCAGCCGCCATTCCTACGCTTTCCTCTCTGCTTTCCAGCTCAAAAGCTATTGCCAGCTTCCTCCGCACAGTAGATGGTTAATGTCTTGCTCTCTCCTCAGATGTCGTACCATCTTTAGGGGAAGGCACAAAGCCTTCACAGATGCCAGTGCTTCTCCCTGCCCTGCTCACCAGCTCAGCAGCAGAGCTCCTGCCAGCTTTGGTGATGGTTAGCGCCTTACCCAGGCTTATGCCCATGGGGGATTTAAACCAGGGGAGCTTCCCTGTGTCAGAGACCCCATTTGCTGGTACCCATCTTACTGGTATGAAAATCAGGAATGTCATGACCAGCAGATCACAAGCTTCTCCTCCTGCAAGGCTTTGGGTAGTGGACCACTAGCAATGATCCTTGGGTGCTGTGTGTAAAGCATATTTTTTTCCAGCACAGAGCTAGTGTTGATTTGTGATGAGCTCCTTGCGTACTACTCCAAGACAGAAAAAGCAGATTTGGCCACAAGGTGTGACAAACTGCTGGAGCATTTGAAAAATCAAACCAGAAGCTTCTAGCGAGTTGTGAGATGCTCAAAAATAAGACTTTAAAATTTTGTATTTGGGTATTTGAAGTTATGAATCAGTTCGAAATTCCCACGCTAGCAGCACTGCCTTGGGCTCACGTAATTCATATGCTCTATCTAACAATTAGAGGCAGCAAATAAGTGACCTTGTGTCCTGGCCCGTGGCAGACCGACCCTGAAATGTTCATGTTGGAACCGAGGGCTGGTGCCTGCTTCCGTACTTGGGGACCTAGGTGGGTGCTACCAGGTTTCCTGAGCCCAAGGGTCAGAAGTGTGAATCCCACTGACCCTCCCAGGCGCTGTCAGCGAGGTCTGGCCTGTGCGACACGGTGCTTTTGGGGTGAGCTGGGGCCAGCGCAGCCCCGGCAGGCACAGCTGTGAAACCGGGTAGCCCCCGGCACCAGCTCATGTGGCAGAGAGCTTGAGCTGGAGCCAGTGGATGCCTCCAGGCTCTGAAGGATGTTCTCCTCTCACTGGGCATGAGGGACCCAGCAGGAGAGATGGATAGACCAGCTGGGTCCTTCTGAACTGAAAGGAGAATTTTAGCCTCCTCTGGGAGATGGTAACAGTCCCAACAAGAATGTATTTTTGACCAAAAATCATGCCTCGACACCCCTTTCCTTATAACTCTGCTCCTTTACCTAGCCAAAGGTGCAGCGGGGGTGATGCTCTCTCCAAGGGCTCCCGCAGGCTGTGTTGCTCCCCACAGTCACCTGAGACCTCCCATGGGAGCCGGCTGCTGGCTGTGCTTTGGTGGGGGTAGAGGTTGTGCTCCCCAGACAGTGGTTGGGTTTGGGGGGGGGTACACGACACGTCATGCTCATGGCTGATTCACCGGTTGGCTCAGACGAGTTCCTTTGTTCCTGGTTTAATGTTTGCTTTTAGCGATGCTGGATGTATTATACCCTGGAAAGATTAATTGTCAGAGTGCTGAGTGCTTTGTGCTCTTTACTACTAACCAAAGCTAAATAAATAGAGAGTTACTTTTCTGGACCTTACAATTCTAAGATTTGGCTAAATTCCCCGAGTGTCACTGCGCTGCAGTCAGCAGCGTTATGCTGGCTGGCGTTTTGGCATCCTTCCTGATCCTTCCTTATCCTTCCCTCTTCCCAGCTCCCTCCTCTGCTGTGAAAACGCTCATGGCCCCACTCCCTCAGGCAAACTTGCCTTTTTGCCCATAACCTGCTCAGGCTTTTCTCTCTCTCCCCTCTTCTTCGTGCAGCTCCTGGGCCAGGGTTCCTTCCCAACCCACCCCAGCCCTCTCCTGTGCTGCGCTGCCTTTCTCCCTTTCCCTCCATGCCTCGGGTGCCCAGGAAATCCCCCTTAATTAGTGCACGCCGAAATCCCTCCTCCTCTTCCTTCTGAAAACCGAGGAGGACCTCACCTACCTTGTAAAGCACAGAGCCAAACCCTCGGGGCAAACCAACCACCCAGCCGGTGCTGCCAACCAGAGTCTGCATTAAGGCAGGACTTTCCCACCTGCCCTTCCCTCTTTTCACAACCCTCCTTTTGCCTCAGAGCCCGTCTCCCACGGCCTCGTTGTGGGCTCTGCAGAAACACGGCTATGCAAAACAGCATCCGTGGCGCATGCCGGCATTTCGGAATAAGGTGTGGCATTTTGGCTGGAGCCCCGCATTATTCCTTGCCTTTGTAGAGGGCTGGGACTTCTACACTGAGTGATGTGCTGGAATGCAGTGGGGTTTGGGGCTTCAGCATCAAACAGGGCATTGATTAAAACATCTCTGAAAACTCTGCTGGACACTGCAATTTGTGCTGTGATGAATGTGGACTGGATGCTGCAAATAAGCTACATACATATTTCAGAATCAACACAATAAGGAAGAGGAGGCTGAAATCATCCCTCTATCCTTTGCCTTCATGCTGGAGAGCTTTCACATAGTGGTGTGCCACTCTCGAGCTCGTGCAGCAGTTGCTGCTGGAGCATCAGAGCAGGACCTTGGGATGCCAGTCTCCCTGCTGTGGTGGAGAAACCTCACCATGGGCACTCCTCTCCCTGCAGAAAGAACAAAAACCCACTGAAATCCACCTTCCTTTGGTATTCCTGGGTCATGGCGAATCTAGTGTGGTACTGGCAGAGCAACCAGTAATACATAACGCTGCATGAATAGCTACCAAAAGGCCAAGAAAAGGCCAGCTAGATGTGTCAGAAGTGACACAGCCAGAGCTGATCCTGCCTTGGGGCAGCCTGATAAGCTGTAAGGTGTTTCCAAGGCTCTTCCAGCTCTGTGTTCTGTGTTTTCCATGACTCAGTCCCTCCTGTGATTCTCCCATCTGCAATCTGGGGCTCTGCCTGCGGCTGGGGCTCATCCTCCTGCACAGCCAGCTCCTCACCGAGCAGCTCCTCTGGCTTAACAGGGCTGGGAGGTGCTGGCAGGAGGTCCTGTCCTGCTGGAAGCTCCTAAGGGCAGTCCTGGATTTGTCGCTGTCCTCCCAGAGCACAGATCCAGGCTCCGGGGAACGTACAGTGCATCTTTTCCTGCTGAACATATTCCAGGGGGGGACAGCGGCAGTTAAGCGCACACTCCCTTTATAAGTACCTGCAGAAGGAAACACAGCTTCGTGCAAAAGGGCAGCAGTCACAGGCTTTGATTAGCAGGCGAGGATAACGGCACCGGGCTGCTGCGTAAGCAGATGCTGAGGCAGAGCATCTTTCACCTCTGCAGCAAGGGGATGGGTTGGGATCCAGCTGTTCCCTTGGCCAGCCAAGGCCATGGATTACTCAGGGCACAGTTGCCCCAGCCCAAAAGCAGCCCGGATGGCTGCGGAGAGGCAGCACGAGCCGGCATTCGCACCAACCGGCGACCAGCGGCACACTCCAGAAAAGCAGCTTCATTCTCTTTGCATCCTGCGCCCAAGAGAAGCCGAAAACACCTCTGCACCATGTGTTCAACAGCCGGGATGTCACTTCTGAAGGCTGCCAAGCTGATAACAGCAGCAAAACCCAAATAACCCACGTTCGCTAGAGCCAGGCTCCCAACTCAAGTGCTGCTGAGACGCCTGCTGTTCTGACTCACGCAGTTTATCACAGGGTGTCTTCTCTATCCCTGCATTTCTGCAGAGCAAATACGGGCTCCCTTCACTCTCCTGTCCCTTTACCTACCATAACTAAGCCATATTTTTCTAACGAGATGATTATTTTCATGTTGTCAAAGGTCTCTGGCTTAGGAAGGCCTGTATATCTAACTTTATCACAGCAGCTCCTCCTAACCCTGCTGTACTTGAGCTGCTTGTATAGCATACCCAGGGTTTCGGAAATATTAAGGCTTGTACATATTTGTTTTGCCACTGAGTTTTCATAGCAGTAATTAGTTTAAAGAAAACCGAGGGTGTATGAAGTGGCCCCATGAGAGCAGAGGAAGCTTGGCTTGGGCTATTGCCATGGCCTCTTGCAAACAGCTCCCCAGAGCATCTCTGCCAGCAAGGCGCAAGGCCAGAAAACGGGTACTTCTCCAGACCCGCTCAGCTGTCTGGTCCCACCATCCCCCCCATGCTGCCCAGGGCAACGTCTCTCATCAGAAGAGGCCTCTTCCCTACAGGACAGTTGAGTGACGTGCAGGCCATGGTGCTGGGACAGCCGTGTGTCTCGGAAACCCATAAGCTGAGTTTTATAACCCGTATTCAGTAAGTGCCTTTATGTAAGAAGGTGATATTGGTCACTCCAGGTCAGGCCACCGGGGCGTGGGAGCTGCCTGCAGCAGAGCCCACGCGCCCACGGGAGCAGGGCGCAGCCAGGAGGTATTTTCCCCCAGCACCCCTCCAATTATTTCCAGCTTTTCCAGAGTTAAACCAGGTGAATAAAACAAGCCGCAGTTGGCTGACAAAGTCTTTCTTTTTTTTTTTTTTCCTTGTGCAAATTTCCCCTGAGCTGCACGCTGTTGTTATTGTGCAAAAAATAGAGCAAGATATTTATTAACTCTCAAAGGAAGCAAACTAGAAAAGCAAGCAGGAGCAGGGCACCCTCATTCACTCCTTCGGCTGAAAGTGGGGCACCACCTGCAGCAGCGCAGCCTCTGCCCGGGCTGTGGGGACGGCGTGGGGGGGCAGCTCACCCACTGCCGGCGAGGGGGGACAAGTGTCCTACCAAGATGACAAGCGACAGCCCTGCTGCAATCCCAAAACGTGGGGAACCCTAAAGGGCCGTGGCCCGGCTGACGGTCCCACCAGGTGCCACGGAGGGCAAGTCCTGGGTGTCCAAAACCCCGTCATCACCCCAGCGCCGGAGGACGTGGTGTTTTCATTAAGCACTTGAATAACCTCTTCTTACAGCTGAGCAGGAATAAGGGGATTTTAACACGACGACGGCCTCTGTTTCACACAGCCCCTCCGTGTGGGTGCCCACCAGCGAGGCAGCACCAAGCGTGCCCCCCGCTGCCGGTGCAGGCTGAGCTGCGGCGGCCGCTGCCGCACTGCCGGCTGTGGAGCTTCACTTGCCATTAACCGGCAACGGCGCTGCTGGCAAAGCACGCTCTGGGGGTGTGTTACTAAAGATACACGCTCGGGCTGTAAGGCACGAGGTGTTTCTGCCGTTCCCTGAGACACCTTCAACACCTCATGGACATCTGTCCGTTCCCCTGTCCCTCCCATAAAGCACAAGCCAGGGCGAAAACAAGGCCAGGGGCTCTCAGCCAGCTTTGTCTGACTTTCCCTATTTCCAATGGAGCTATACGTTAAGAATATCCTAAAAGCCTTTTCTATCCTTGTTTCACATGGAGATCTGACAGGATTGTACTGCTGGGAGAGCTGCAGCCCATGCTTGAGCCAGCTCAGCTCAGAATTGGGAAATCGATACGGGGTCAAATTTTGTACAGGTCCATCAGCAGTTGCTCCGCTGGATGCTGTGATAGAAATAATGCTGTGCACTTAACTGGTGAGTCCTTGCTTTGTTTTGTGCTGGTCTTCCGAGATCAAAGTTATTGTCAGCTGCATTTGCTCTTTTGCCTGATAATGGCAAAATTTTTAGCATATTTTATATATTCTGGGTTCAGCTTTAGCCTTCAGTAACAGGCAGCAATTCCCAGAGAAGCAGCAGCCTTTGAACAGCCCAGCACGATGCATCGCTGCAGTCCGAGAGGGGATGCAGAGGAGAGCGCTCTGCTGAGCTGGAACAGCAAGAGACATCTTAACAGGAAAAATAATTAAGCTATAGCACAGTTCCTGGTTATTACCCGAGCAATATTTGGCTGGGGTACTGGAGCTAACACATCTACCTCCGTGAAAAGAGCCACAGGCATTTTACTTGCATGGAAATTGCCCATCACGCAGAAACCAGGAAAGCTCTGCTGGGGTATCGCAAGGGAGTGGAAAAATGTCTTTTAAACGAGCAGAAGGTAACTGAGCATCATTGCCTCGCTTTCTGGTTTGCTGAACCATCCCAGGGAAGAAATGGTTCAAAGGCTGACAGGAGGGGCTTTAACCCCCTGCAGACCTGGAGAGCAGAGCCCAGGGACACTCAGTGCTGTCTGGTGGGGTCTCCAGCCACAGGCACGGCAGTGTGGGGAGATGTGGGAGGGGGGACGTGGCCCAAGATGCACTGGGACAAGGCATGAAACCACCGCTGTGCTTTTTATGCAGGATTTTGTGGTTCTCCCCGGCTTTAGCTATATGCACACAAACATTTAAAGGGATTTGTGTTTACAGCTGCCAGGAGACCAGGATACCATGCTGGGACCTCTCAAAATTCATCCCCCAGCTAAAGTATCAGGAAATCTTGCTCCTGACTTGCTGTCCCCCAGGCTGTAAAGACAGCACTGTAGTCACAGGGCCAGGAGCTGGTGGGGGACACGGGCCAGGGTTCATCGGCATCACCCCCCTGCCAAAAAAATACAGCCTAAGTGCTTGCAGGGCTGAGGCTGTGGCGCCTGCACACGCTGGGGAAGCCATACATTTGTTTACTGTAAATGTCTCCATAGAAACTCTTTCTCCGGGGCTGAAGATGTGGATCCAAGCTGCAGCGGAGCGTGTTTTCTGCCCCCGGCACACCTCCATGAGCGGCCTCGGCAGTTTTCACGGCAGAATTGTTTGGCAGGAAATAATTCAGATTAATGTATCCCCCTGTGCTCCTGAAATTGTGTGGAATTTAAAATGCTAAATTAACTACATCATTTTAAACGTGCAAGCACTGTAATTATAAATGGAGGCAAAGTATAAAGCCTGCCTGTTCCAATGTTTTCAGGCTATAATTCTTGAAACCATCTAGTAAAATGGAGCGCGCTAAGAAGCAGAGAAACTGCACCAACAAAGGACTGCTCCAGACTCTAAAATGGCACTGCAAATGCTCAGGAGTTTCGAAGGACTGGGCTCCCCCAAAGCCGGAGATAAACTCGGAAACAGCTGAAACGGTTGAATTCCCAACCAGTCCTGGGCAAGCGCAGAAAGGTCCCAGTTGCTGACGTAAGCATGACAAAAGTGCCTTGCCGCCTCTTGACCTGTGATCGACCCAACCAACAGGCAAGAGAATACATAAAGTGAAGGGAAACAGATGAAAATGAACAAAATAACTAGAGAAGCAAAGCTGGTGACTCAACTGAGAAGTGACTTTCGGCCAAGGGGTTGCACTGGGAAAGGCAAGATGAAATGCATGAGAGCAGGAAATTTGGTGAACAAGGCACAACCTTGGGCGTCAGAGGGCGTTAGGGGCTGCAATGTCACGATGGGATAATGAGAGAGAAGAATGCAAAGGCCCCTGGGAGAGGGAGCCAGCCAGCATCCCAGGTATTTAAGAAGCAGTAGGAGAAGCCACAGTCCACTTCTCCTTTGGACTAAATCTTTTAAAAGGAAAGGAAAGTAATTATGGCCCTGCATCACGGCTTCTTCCTCCCCTGCTGTCCCGGGGTCAGGACAAGCCCTGGGGACAGGCATGGTCCCCAGGGCAGGGGGCAAAGACAAGGAAGCACGTAACCCTTTTCCCTGGGTTACGTGGCCAGGCAGCTGCTGCGGCGCTGTGCCTCTTCACTCTCACCCTTTGCAGGGACTTGCATCTGAGAAACTGCTTTCCTGTTTTAGACAGGAATTAATATTTCACTGTATGGAGAGAGAAAGCAAGGGAGCTTGTAATGCAATAGCCCATAATAGTGCTACGCTCTTATAGCAGGCTGCACTTGCATGATAGCTTTAAAGACGCTACCACGTGGCAGCCCTGAAGTGACCTTTTAATTCTGCCTCCCTCTGTTTAATTACTTTTTTTTTTTTTAATATCTCTGGATTGTATCAGCTCTGAAGTCTCAGTTGCCATCCTCTCCNGTTTAAAAATAAAGCAATAAATAATAATGATAACAACAAGTCTTGGACTTGCACCAGTTCCCGGCGTCGATCACGAGCTTGTCTTTGCCGCAGCCTGGAGCAGGAGCCCAGGACATGGATCCTTCCCACCGAGCTGGCATCTCTGGCTGAGCCTGACAGCCATCCGGCAGCAGTGGCAGCACACAAGGACCGTCCTTCCACCTCAGCGGGTACCTCCAAGGGACAAATCCTGCCTGCAAGTCCCTGGGCTGGTTGCTGGCAAGCTGTGGACAGGAGGGAAGGGAGGAAGGTGAAAGCCAGGGAGAGGATTCTCCCTGCAGCCTCGCAGAGCGGCTGCACCCCCCCTTGCTGCCACCACCCCCCTGCAGTGGCACCTGGGCCCCAAATGACCCTTGCCCGAGGGGACAGCAGCCCCCCCAGCTCTGTGTCCGTGTGGGGATGCCAGGCGGAGGGAGCTGCAGCCCAGGCCCCTGCCAGTCGGGGTGGGGACAGCTAAAGTGACACCCCCTCCGCCATCATCAAGTCATTCCTCGCTCCTCATGGTGCCGGGAGCACCGCTGGCAAAGCGGGGCCCCGTGTCCTGCCACCCATCAGGCACCAGTGATTTGGTGGGATGTGCTGGGGCAATGGCAGATGCTGCTGTGAGCAGCTCAGCAGGTGTAGCACAGCCAGCAACCCTCATGCTTGCCATGTCCCCACATCCCCGCCACGTCCCCATGTCCCTAGCAGCTGCCAGCCTGGGGCAGGGGAGATGGATACGGCTGCTTTTATTTTGGTTCCTTGCGGTTCTGCTGCTTTTGGCGTTCACCCTGATCAACGTGGGCCTGCGGGGCAGAGATTAAGGCTATCTGGGCCTCCTCTTCCTCTGCCGTAGGTTACGTACCCCCGGTCTCTCCCAGGCTGGTCCCTGGGGATGTCTAAGTGTGAGTCTCTGCACCCCCAGCAGATGCCACACTTCCCCCCCCCTCCAGCTTTCCGGTGGGTCTCACCAGGGCCAGCCCTGGCAGAGCTGCTGCCGGGGACGTGTCCCCTCTTTGTGAGCCACATGGATGTTGACAGCGTTACACGTACCCTGTATTGCAAATATATTTATTTGTGGGCCCAGCCTCCCTCTCATCAGGTACTAATGAGGTTTTTGTATATAGCCGCAGTGCCTTGTGTGGCATATGGTGTTGGGTTAGATTTGGATTATTCCTGTTCTGCCCGTTTGTCTCTCAAACGTGCTAACTCGTGTACTGCTTGGCTGTGCTTACTGCAGGAGCCCCATCAAGGACCCTCTCAAAACGCACCTGCCTGAACGTTTGCGGGGAGCTGCAGCTTTGTCTAACATGGAGAGTAATGTCTTCTGGTAAGCATGCAAATTAATTATTTGGCCCAATCAGTCCTTGACCGATGAGGCACATGGAAAATACTGATTTTCATTTCTGCTTAAAATAAAGAGATTTTATTGTACCTTGTGATTCCCTTGCCTGGAAATAGGTGTCATGGGTGGACCACAAGCACTGTGCCCAGCTCCAGAATGGGGACAATCGGCACATGTCCACTCCCTCTGCTGGCAAATAGTGCATGGGCAGAGCACAAAACTGTAGGTCCTACAGAAACAGACCATGATCTGTTGGTAGGGAGAGATACATGCTAGGGAATTCTGACTCTTCTTTCTCTTTTGTCTTCAAAAACAAAAGAAAACATCACCCTGTAGCAGCCTGCTGGAACTGTGCCTGAATGGTCCTTCAGTGCAACCTCTCCTTTGAAGACAGGCTCACAGAGTTGGGGTTGTTCAGCCTGGAGGAGAGAAGACTCCGGGGAGACCTTATAGCAACTTTCTGGTATCTGAAGGAGAAGGTCTTTTTACAAGGGCATGTAGGGATAGGACAAGGGGTAATGGTTTTAAACTGAAAGAGGGTAGATTTAGATTAGGTATTGGGAAGAAATTCTTTACTGTGAGGGTGGTGAGACACTGGAACGGGTTGCCCAAGGTAGCAGTGGAGACCCCATTCCTGGAAGTGTTCAAGGCCAGGCTGGATGGGGCTTTGAGCAACCTGGTCTAGTGGGAGGTGTCCCTGCCCGTGGGAGGGGGGTTGGAACTCAATGATCTTCAAGGTCCCTTCCAACCTAAACCATTCTATGGTTCTGTGATTTGCTGCCTGATAGAAAACATCTAGAGCACACAATGAAGCCAGCCTGTCCATGGCAGCACCGTGGTGACTCCTCGGTTGGCTTTGTCTCCAAATGTGGTGGCACTTAAGCCTGGCACTGGGAAAGGTGGGGAGGAGGTGCCAGGCTGCGGCCGAGCGGGAGCGCGGATGGTAGGAAGCCCCCATGGCACCAGGCTGTTGGGCAGCCCACTTGCTGCAGGCCCAGCTGCATCCTGCTGCAGGCTGCACCACAAGGGACGGGTCCCTGCAAGCAGCTGGCAACAGCTGGGGCAGTGCGGGGGCACCTGGTCCCACCGTGGCGGAGATGCCATGTGCGTGCTGCAGCTTCGCCATCGCAGCTCAGCACAAGCTGACAAGTCTGTGAGGGAGATGGGAAGATGTGCACTAGGGGAGAGCAAGAAGACCCAGTTGTCTTCTAGGCCAGTTTAACTCTCAAACCAGAGTAACCAGAAACCAGTGCCTCTCTTAAGACGTTACAAAAGAGAGGGGGAAGGTTCCTGAGAGAAGATTCCCATGTGCGGGCTGTGGATGGGCCCTTTTCAGCCTCCAGCTCTGCCCGAGGACAGGACTGGTGTGGGGTCACCACGGTTCCCATCTCTCCATCCCTCAGGGAGCAGCCGACCCTCACTGGGGCTGACATGAGTATTTTGTCTTGCAGGAGGGAGGGGATCTGTGAGCACAACCAGCACAACCTGCTGCGAGGGATGACAGCTGACAGCACAGGTCACGCCAGCAGGCTGTCCCCTTGCCTTCCCAGTGCCACCATCCCCACCTCACCTGTTAAATGTCTGCTTGCTCATTTCTCTGCTGATGGATTAGGCTGCTCGATGGATTCGTCAGATCCTTGTGGCACAATCCTGATTTTTCTCTGGTTGCTGCTGCTGCTGCTACCGACTTGGAGAAGGGGTTAATCAGCCTCACAGACCTCATCTGTCCCAGAGCTACTGCACATTGCAATTAGCTAATTAATACTCAAATTGTGGTAACACTTACAGGCATCAGTCTTGTAAACATCATGTAAAAATAGTATTTCCCCAATCTAGCAAACAGTGAGGATATTTGAACTATAAGCCCTATTTTTTTCAGAGCCTATGAAAACTGTGCTGTAAACTGATGGGTACCCTGCAGGACCTGGGAACCCCTTTAGGTGGGTTGTCCTCTGAAAGAGCTGTTTCTGTTGGAAGCTCATACTTATCCTGCCCTGAGGCTATCCTTTGCTTTTTATTTTGCTTCCAGCTTGAATACTGATGGTTAAATACATGAAAGATTGAGAAGGTTGGCTCCTAAAGGGTGCTATTCAAACAGGCATAGCGTGATGTGCAGGTTCTTGGGAGATCTAAGTCCCTCCAAAAATGCTTTAAACAGGCTGCCCCTCACCATCCTGTTCCCCTTGCTGTGCCCTCTCATAACGATTTGTCTTGTTCAAATACCAGCCTTGCTCTCCAGGCTCCCAGGCCTGTGTCTCTGCTGAGCTGGCAGAAATGACGGGCAAGTCTTGTGCAGGTCCCTGGGAAGCCAGAGCACCAGTTCATTAAAATCCAAGCAACCAGACTCCCTGCAGATCATCATTACTCCGAGATGCTACTGCCTGTGCTGGGTTTGAAGTGGGGACCCAAGTACCCGAGGCCTCAGGACCACGGCTGATCTCTGAAGCCCATCCCCTCCCCTTTCCTCCATCCACCTCACATTTGAAAGCCCCATTTTGGCTCCTGCCACTGCAGCTCATGGACACTTCAGGATAAGCATCTATTCATTACCATTCATTCCAGGCTGCTCACTCTGAGAGGGAGAACAAACTTCTGCATCAAGAGATAGCTTGCCTTGCAAGGAAACATTTCTTCTGTGAAAGGAACCAGAAAGTCATCTGAGACTGCTTGACTTTGATCGCTTAAGTCACCACCACTTTAAAAACAAGCAAATATGCCCATTTAAAAGGAAACTTTTCCTAAAGACAGCCATAAAGCAACCTGTAGCTGGAATAAAGCAAGGTACAGATGCTCCAGGGCCCTAGGAAGTCTGCCTGGTCACTGTATTTTTATTATAATCAGTCCATCGAAGTATTAGAAGTTTTGCAGGCTGAGTAGCAAGATAAGAGGTGCTCTTGATCGTGTGTGGAGGTGAACTTCAGACACAGGCAAAATCTCCATGGGAATCCTGCAGCCTGCACAGCAACAGCCTCTGCCACCCACACGAGAGCCAGCCCACTCCCCCAAATGCTTCCTTGCACTGTCACAGCCACAGAAACCAGTGGGCAAACACCAGAACAGACCTGCAGGCTGCCGGTGCTATACGGTACAGCATGCCCAGAGAGAGTCCTGACATGCAAAGCCATCAAGTACTATTGTGAAAAGAATCTGCTGGCCCAAAACATGCACTAGAACTTAATCAAAGCTAAACCCAGTTCACAGGGCTGCATTAGCCAGCCTGTGCAGGTTAAATATATCCCATCACACTGCAGGCTCTGCAGGAAGAAGTCAGGGGGCAATTTTCTTTACTCCTACACAGGCGAAGTCAGAAGGACCTACAGTAAAAGCAGCTGATTTTCTCCAGCATAAGTAAAACCAGCCTGGTATGGTCTGTAGCTTGAGCATTAGGCAATATTTCAATTCCAAGAGGGTTTTTTTTCTGTTCATGGGAGAAATCAAGGTGTGGAGTTGGGTAGCTGTGGTGCAGCAGTATTTGCAGTGGCTGCTGGCACCGCTGTGTCCCTAGCCATCGCAGGAGCCTGCAGGAGAGACCTGCTTCACTCAGCGGCACTGAGCAAGAGGCTCCATGCCCCAGCTCCCTCAGCTTCTACGGACCACTGCTCCTGTTTGCTTGTTCATCTTCTCTGCCTTGCTTTTCCAGTAACAGTCTGTCCTGCTCCCCCAGTGGCATCCAACACCCTCCCCAATGTATTTGAGAAAATCCCGTGGACCATATGGCTCTGTTTCTTCACGTTAGCTTGCATGTTGAGAGAAGCCTTTATTATCTCATGGTATGGTATGGTATGGTATGGTATGGTATGGTATGGTATTTAATTGCTGCCCATCTAAGCTGAATAAAGGTGTCCCGTACAACTGCCAGCTTCAGCCCCGGCAGGGATGGGTACAACATATTGCTGTGCTGTAAACATGGACCAAAGGCTGAAGTCTTTGTCCAGGTACAGCCAGGGCTTTGATCCCAGCAGGAATTTTGCCCAAGCATCTACTAAGAGTTTCATTGATCATTCCCAGTAAAGCCCCACAGGTATTTCACATCGGGATAAACCTAAATTGAAAACACGGGTAAAACTCAAGTGTTGAGACTGAAAAGAAAATGGAATGGGGAAGGGAAATTCAAAAGAGGGCAGACAGCAATAAGTACAGGCAGCTGTTGTCATGATGAATCCCATATGCCTGTAACGAGATGGTCTTAAGGTCATTGCCTGTTCATGCTTTAATATAATGGTGGAGTCAAGAGCAGGCTGAGCTTGGCAGGATCTGGAAGAGGTATGTTTTCTCCTCCTGATCTACTTGGGAACAAAGACAAAAATTCTTCTTATTCAAAGGATGACAAATAACTTCACCCCAGCGTAATCATGGAAAACTGTATCTCACCCTATGCCAAGGCCAGGCTAGCACAATGTGTTACACAACCTCTGGCTACTGAGACAGACACTCCAGAAACTGAATTTGCCAGTGTCCTGGAAAGCCAGATTGTGGGAAGCTCACACCCAGTCTTTAGAGACACGTATAAGACCCTGGGCTTGAACCTTCATATTTAGTTTCACTATTTCCGAGACTGTTGCTGCAAGTAGATCACTTGTGCTTGTGACTGGCCACCATCCAGCAACTCTGGGGCACTATGAATGGGGACACAGGGCCATTAAAGCAAGATTGCTAATTACAGCTGGTGGTTAATGCCATGGCCTCCGAGATACTTGTTTTAAACAACTGCTGAGTGCAAAAATTACAGCTCTGACTATGAGATGACCATGAAGCCAAAAGCATCTCCTGTGAAAATCAGCTATGTAATTCAGAAAAGGTGATTTTTAAGCAGTACAGTTGATCCAGGAGCCTTAGGGATTTGTATCACTCTAGGAGCAGCTTCAGAGATAGACCAGGCCACTCTGGGGGAGCCTGTGCCCTTTTTAAGACCTTCCACTTGCTCTTGAAGCTCATTTAAAGAAAAAAAAAAGTATGGGAAAGTACCTTATGGTTGCAAAGATAGCTTTAAAAACAGTGTGAACAAACACAAGGTTGCACATGTGGTGAATATCAGCTTGTATATAAGTGACCTGCCCAGTTTCCCCAACGCTGATCAACACTCTGTCACTGGTTAATTATTTTTCCACCCTATTAGCAGGTACAAGTGTTTTGACCTTGCTGTAAGTGGTATTTTGTTTCTTTCCTACAGCTTGATAGAGCTTGGGTCAATATTGTTCAAGTGTTACAATCTGGGTCTGACTGTGGAGCTGGGGACAGGATGATGGGTGGCACAAAGCAGGACCTGATGCCCCAGAGCACAGCCTGGTGGCCACCCAAACACCCAGAGCTGGGGTTGCCCCAGGACGAGACAGGAGCTGCGCTGCCGCAGCAACCTGTGTTACGTTAGCAGTCACACCTCAGACTGTGGTTGGCAGCTGTGAGGAATAAAATCACTTAATTTTCCAGTGAAAGCTCTGTTGCTGGTGGTGGTACCAGGAGCTAGGGTTAGTTCTGCTGCATGTGCACGTGCATATACATACACGTATTTACCACCAGCCTTCTCTTTTTTTACAGTGTTATCCCACCCGTACAGCAAGGGAGAACTGCATGGGACATGCATGCCTGACCTCCAGGCAAGCTAACCTGAGCCTCCGAGGTGTTAACCATAGCTCGACAAGTCTCTTGAGGTTAATTCCCTCCCTTAATTCTGTACAGTCCCAATGGGGTTTGTTTTATTTAAAAAAAATTAAATGTTTTTCTTGTTAAACTACAAATCTTGGACACAGTAACTCTGTGGTTATTTTCTGCTTTTGCCTGTAACATTTCTGCAACTCTGTGCTTGCAGCCTTCTTTCTCCCTCTCAGTTCCCTTGTGACTCATCTAGGCAGGTATTTTCTAACCACCCTATGCAGCCTCCTAAGAGACAGTGTTCTTTCCAGGTACCAGCTGAAAAGTGCAACTGCTCAGAATAGAGCAGAAATGGTAAGGCAATATGTCAGTCTGGAATGAGTAATTCAGTTCTTTGCATAGCAGGGGTTGTTTTTGTTACAAAAAAAGAAGGGGGGAAAGATCTTAAAGGCAGGATACCTTCCCAGCAAGCTATACGTTCCTCCATTTGATTCACTCTTTAGGTGGAGTCACAAGCAGCACTTAGTCTTCAAAGCTCTACAGCAGTAAAACAATAAGTATCCTTAATTCCTGTGTCATTCTGCCTGCCCTTAACATCTCAGGAATGTTATTTCAAGGAGATAGGTTCTTCCTGGAAAGAAAAAAAGGAAACTTATAAAATTCGAAATGCCATTTCCACATGGTTAAAACCACATTTGAGGTCATCTGCTCAAGGGACCACACAAATGAAGAGTACAACCTTCTGCGTTTGCACATCATATTAAAAGAGGATCTCAAGCGCTTTGTTTTCAGGTGTTCTGGTCCCAGTGTGAGCACGGCCCACAGCACCAGCCACAGGGAGGACTCATGTGGACTTCATCTTAGATTTGAAGGGTTTTTTTTCTGTGGGACGGTGTAATCCAAAGTAGCCCGATCCCAATTATTTCATAGCGCGTGCTAACATAGAACAGGAAGGCCAGGCCAGCCTCAAGTCCAGATTTGCTTGTCTTTGCTCAAGTGCAAAAAAAATTACTACTAAGCCATGAGGTTTTCCTGCATGGTTAAATTCTGATGGCGAACAACAACCAGCGCTGAGGTTCCAGCCAAAGAGTGAACTCACACTTCTGATTTATGGCACAAAAATCAAGATGACTTACGTGACGAAAGCACTTGTATTATTTGCCTGTACATGCATTGCTGTCTTGCTTATTTTATTTCTTTAATATGGGGAAAAATTGTAAAGGCTCCCTAAGTAGAGAAAATTGCATCTTTTATTTCCCGCTGGCATTCAGAATGAAGGAGATTTTTCTCATAGTTTTTAAATTACAGTGTCTAAACCCTGAATTAAGATTATCCAAGGATGTTCCCAGTGTGGTAAAGGCAGGCTCTGCAAAAGGGGTAATCCTACCTCACCTATCCATCTTGGTGGAGTTAAACACGTTTGCTGTGGAGGTGCCTGACAGCTGGAGCCAGTCCATCTAGTTGTGGCCTGTCTTAAATACCAGGAAAGTTCCCCGCCTCATTCACCATCCTAATAAACATCATGCTTTCTGGGAGAAAGCTGACAATGCAGGGGATTCTGATTTCTCTGAAGATGCAGGGGAGCCATGAAAAACTTGAATAAGGCTCTTACTTTCTTCAGAGCTCTGAAGAGAGGGAAGGTTTCCAGCTCCCCGACTAGCAGCTCCTTTGCTGAGATGAGATTTGGCACTTTCTCTTCCTCTTTCTGACGAGAGGCAGCCAAGGAGGAACCAGCCTGCTTCTGCTTGTGCATCAGGGATGTGTTTGCACACTCACACACACATACTTGCACGCTTAGGCATGGCTTCCCTTCCCTCAGCTCCTCCTGGCACCTTCGCCATATGTGGCAAACGAATAAAGTGAACAACTGCTGCTGCTGTAGCCAAAATAAGGCAAAAGTATGGAAAGGGAAGGAACAGCAAGAACAGAAGCAACGAGGGCACAGTAAATCTGTGAAACCAGGCCAGGCAAGGGGATGGAGTGGGGCTAACCTGGCCAGATTAACTGGTTCGGCTCCCAGCACAGCAGCGTGCCCGTGCCAGGGGCTCAGCAGACACGCCAGAAGAAGAAAAAAAGCCTCACGCTGGAACAGCACAGTCCTGAGAGGGACATTGGGTTTGCTGTGCCTGGCCACAACCACCACAACACGTCCCATTTTTGGCCAGGTTACCCCAAAGCTGCCCCACCAGTGATGCTTTCTCTGCAACACCTGGTTGGCCAGCCCCGTGATAACCTCCACACCACGGCCCAGCTACATCAAGGGTCAGCTTGGCCTCCAGGTTTCTCATGGGTAGCACCCATCAAACTGTTCTGTAACCGCCTGTTCCCATCCAGATGGAGAAACCAATTGGCTTGCATGGGACTGCACACCTCCATGAGGTTTGTGGGTGTGTTTCACCTGAAAATGGGCTGTGGCGGCTATTTTAGACCAGAAGGAGCTTGATACCAGAGTACAGGCAGGGCCGGTGGCTCGGCCAGGTCAGGAGCAGGGCACTGAGGGTGACACAAGGCAGGACGGTCCACAGCCCCCACATAAGGAGAGCAGGGCAGGGCCCCCAACCATAGCCAGGGGCAGCCAAGAGTCTGGGTCTCAGAAGTCTAAAGCTACAGCCACCAAATCCTGGTCATGTGTCTCAGGAACCTCAAATATGGCAAATTCAACTTCTGCCTCTATTTGAGCAGCGAGCCTTCTCACTGGGGAAGGAGCAGCCAAGGCAGAAGGGTCAGAATGACAACACACAGCAATGACAGCTGGGACAGGCTGACGTAGATGCCTTCAGAAGCAATCCCCCTCCATTTCTGTCATAGGCAGGTCTAATCAAGGAAACACAAAAGACATGGTTGGAAGGGTCCTCAGGAAGTCTTCTTTTTTCAGTAGAATTGCTATTAACTCTAGACCAGGTCAGCTATGGCTTTGCCTGGGCAAGTCCTGAAAAACTCCAAGGACAGACACTCCACAGCCTTGCTGGCTGGATAAATCCTTCCAGCACTGCACTCCCTCCTCATGATTTTTATGATTGTTTTCTTAATGTCCAGTACAACCCTCCCAAGCTACAGCTTGTGGCTATTGCCCCTTTTTTTACCTTTTGCCATTACAAAAAAGAGTTTGTCTCCACGGCCTTTGTAACTGCCCTTCCAGTAACTATAGGTTACTATTACTTCCCCCATATCTCCTCTTAAAAACAAGCCCAGATCCCTCAATCCCAGCTCCCTAACCTTCTTAGTAGCCCTCCACTGGCTCTTCTCCAGTTTCTCAACATCTTTCTGGAACAGAGTTCCAGGAGTATCTCACCAGCGTGGAGTAAAAGGAGCAATAAAAAAAGGTCTAAAGAAAGCTTCAACGGGGTTGAAGATGGTCATCTGACTAACAGGGATATAGAAAAAGCAGAGGAATTCAATGTGGTTTTTGCCTCAGTCTTTAATAATACTGATAGACCTTGGGCTGCCCAGTCCCCTGAGTCAGAGGACCATGAGTGTGGGAACACTGACTTTCCATTTGTGGACACTGAAATTGTAAGGGACCAGCTGTATCAGCAGAATGTTCACAAGTCTGCGGGGCCTCGTGGGATTCATCTCAGAGTACTGAATGAACAGTGGATGTTATGGCAGGACCCCTCTTGATCACCTCCCAAAGGTCTTGGGAGTCTGGGAAGGTCCCTGCTGATTGAAAGCTAGACAATGTTATTCCAATTTGCAAAAAGGGTGTAAGGGAAGACCCAGGGAACTGCAGATCTGTTAGTCTAATCTCAGTTCCTGGAGAAATTATGGAGACAATTATACCGAGTAGTACTGAAAGGCATTTAAAGAATAATGCAATCATCAGGCACAGTCAATGGGGGTTCAGAAAGGGAAAGTCCTGTTTAACTAATTTGATATCCTTCCATGATAAGGTTACCCACCAAGTGGATGAAGGGAAGGCAGTGGAGGTAGTTTTTCTGGATTTTAGTAAGGCTTTTGATACTGTTCCTCACAGCATCCTTCTGGACAAGTTGTCCAACTACAGGATGAGTGGGTTCACAGTGTGTTGGGTAAAGAACTGGCTGAAGGGCAGGGCTCAAAGTGTTATAGTGAATGGGGTTACATCTGGCTGGCAACTGGTTACCAGAAGTTTTCCTCAGGCCTCAATTCGAAGGCCAGCCCTGTTCAATGTATTTATCAACAATCTGGATGAAGGAATTGAATGCACCATTAGCAAGTTTGCTGATGATACCAAAGTGGGAGGTGATGTTGACTTTCTTGAGGAACAACAGGCCTTGCAGAGGGATTTCAATAGATTGGACTATGATTAATGGGATGAAATTTAACAAGTTGAAATGCTGGATTCTGCACCCGGGATAGAGTAACACTGGGCAAAAGTATAAATTGAGAGCGAAGTGGCTGGACTGCAGCCCTGCAGAAAAGGATCTGGGGGTGCTGGGCAACAGCAAGCTCAACAGGAGTCAGCAGTGTGCCCTGGCAGCCAAGAGGGCAAACTCCACCCTGGGGTGCATCAGACATGGTATAACCAGCCGGCCAAAAGAGGTGATTATCCCACTGGATTCAGCATTGGTGTGGCCTTACCTTGAATACTGTGCACAGTTCTGGGCCCCACAATTTCAGAAGGATGTAAAGGTCCCTGAGTGCCTCCAGAGGAAGCCAACAAAGCTGGTGAAAGGGCTGGAAGGAATGTCCCATGAGGAGTGGCTAAGGACTTTCGGCTTGTCTAGCATGGAGAAAAGGAGGCTGAGGGGTGACCTCGTTGCTCACTACAGCTTCCTGAGGAGGGGCAGTGGAGAGGGAGGTGCTGATCTCTTCTCACTGGGATCCAGTGACAGGGCACATTGGGAAGGGTTCAAAGCTGTGCCAGGGGAGGTTTAGACTGGACATTAGGAAGCATTTCTTTACCGAGAGGGTGGTCAATCATTGGAACGGGCTTCCTAAAGAGGTGGTCAATGCCCCAAGCCTGTCAGTGTTTAGGAGGCATTTGGACAATGCCCTTAATAACTTGCTTTAACTTGGTCAGCCCTGAAGTGGTCAGGCAGGTGGACTAGATGTTCCTTGTAGGTCCCTTCCAACTGAGTAAGTCTAGTCTAGTCTAGTCTAGTCTAATAACTCCCTCTGATCTTCTGGCTCCGCTCCTCCTGCTGCAGTCCAGTATGCAGTTTGCATTGTCTGCAATGAGAGCACACCATTGGCTCATATTCTTCTTCATCACCATGAACTTCTGAACTTCTTTCTGAACTTCTCTGTGTTACCAGCATACTTCTGCTTACCCTTTATGTCCCTTGCTAGTTTTACCTCCAAAGGGACTTTGACCTTCCTGATTTTGTTCCTAGATCCCCAAGCAGTTCTTTTACACTCTTAATTTCCTGTCTCTCCTTGTTTCCACTTCTTCTTTGCACTCCCTTTGGTAGTTTAGTTCATTGAGGAGTTCCTTGCTTGGGCAAGCAGGCCGTCTCCTGAAATTCCTGGGCTGACTTCCCAACAGGACAGTTTGTTCCTCAGCTCTCAATGTTTCTTTTAAAAATTACGCAGCTCTCCCAGACACCTTTTCCCTTGTGGCAGCTTCCAGGGCAACTCTTCCTAGTAATTCTCTAAATAAGCCGAAATCTGCTCTCTTGAAGTACAGTCCTGATTCTGCTGCTTGCCTGCCCGCTCTTGCTCCAGAGCCTGAAGCCAGTCATCTCAGGATGAGGAGGTAGACCCATGGTCTCAGCTGTCAGCTCATACACCATTAATGGGATTTCTTTCCTACTACCATTACTCATGGTGTTTAGGTGCAGACCTGCATTGTTTGGCATTTCAGTGCTAAGAGAAGAGGTGTCTTTCTGGGCACTTCTCAATATACACTCACAAGTGGTTGTGTAATGCTTTACATCCTCAGTATACTAAACAAAGCCTCAGCAATCAGAGGTATAAAGCTAGTAACTACTAAAAAATATTAAAGGTCCTGGAGTGGTTGGGCAAGAAATCAAACAGCAGCTCTGCTCTCCCCAGAGTTTCAAGGGCAAATAAAGCTCCACCATATTATTCTCACTTGAATTCTCTGCTCCAGAAGGAAGAAGCACTTACATTACAGAGTGGCCAGTTTTGCACCTTTCCTTTTGCTACCTGGTTGTCACATCCAGTCCTTGAGGACCTAACTCTGATGGTGTCTGCTGTCAGAGGGCTTCTGCTGGCAGAGGCTGAGAACTACTCTGACTCAGAAGCCAGGGCCTGCATGGTCTCCTCTGACTGCTTTTTGAGTCAGCCCGGCTGGTGCCTCCTCAGCCTTCTCCTTGCAAAGCAGAACAGAGTGGTGACTGTGTACAACTGCAGTACCCTCTCATAGGGCTGCATCATCTTTGCTGTCTTCCCTGCCAGGGATCACTATTGCTGCAACTGCTTCCACCTGCTTTTATGCCAGGGTAAATCTGGGCCATAATTAACCTATTTTATATTATGTAACTAGCTACACCCATGTATAAAAAATAAGTTGGGTTTTACCCAGACCTCCTTCCTAAGAGCTTGGCCTGAAATTGCTCTCGAAGCTCTCCAGGAAGAGAGCTTTGGGTGGTGCCACACTCCAAGAGGCAGCTCCTGTCCCTGGCTCACAGGGTGCTGCTGTTGGAGACTTAACCTGCACTTAGGAACCCAACTCTGCAACCCTTTGCAATCAATTGACCTAAATATCTACTGGCATTTGCTAAGGCAGGTGACTAGACCCGAGGGGCTGCGGCCGACAGCTGTTCACCCTGGAGACTAATAGTTGGGGACAGCATGTGTGGAAGTCCATGAGACTTCTCCGCAGACATTCACTGCAGCATAAACGGAAAGAGAGGGGCGGTGATGAGAGGCGTCAGAAAGACAAGCAGCCCTCTGCCTCCCAGGGAAAAGGTATCTGCTGGGAGGGTGGCATTGCCCAGGGCAAGGGGATGCAGCATCTTTCAAGAAAACTTCCAAATAGCAGCAAGCAGGCTGGCCCCATGGACCTGCCTCAAGGTGGGAAGGTACGTGCCTGAGCACCAGGCACAGCTGTGTCCACTTTTTTTTTCATGTTTATTAGACCAGTGGTTGCTTGATTTCACCATGTAAAATAGGAGTTTGGGAACACTGACTCTCCCTCCACCTCCCCTAGTCTGCAAGGAGTCTTTGTAGGGACTGGGAATTCAAATCTCCTCCAAAAGGAGGGCTTACACCCTGTTGGAAAAGGGGCTTGCACCCTTCCCTTCTGAAAGGCATGGTACCTCCTCTTGTCTAGATTTGGAAGAAAGGTTTCAAGGGGAAGAGGGAAGTAAAGGCAGCGAATCCTGAGTGGAGGCTCATCTCTCCCTGTGTGCGAATCGTAAATCTTGATGATGGGCAGGACCCAGCCCCAAGAGCTGTCTCACATGTTCCTGCTGGCCACCTTTGGGGGGCTCCCTGCTCAGCCCACCTGTTCTGGGGATCCTGTTTGGGGGACGCTCCTTCCCTGCATGGCTCGGGTTGTCTACAGTGCATACATTAGAGAGTCCCATAAGAGGCAGAGTACCCAGCCTTGGCTGCAGCTGGTGTTGGAGCTCCATGGCCTGGCACTGAGACTCTCCATAGCTTCCCAGATGGAGGTATGGACAGAGTAAAGGGGCTGTTGTTGCTGCATTTCAACTCCAGTGACCACAGCCTGCCTCCAGCAAGACAAAGTAAACGCTGTTCCACTTGGCCTGCTGGGGTCTGCTCCCCATGCCCCACACAACACCACACAACACACGGCCCGCTCAGAGGGTTGGTGCTCCATGCCAGGCCCTGCAGAGGCAATCACCCCAGTGCAGCCCTGCAGAAGCTGCCATGCAGGCTGTGCCAGCATGAAAGAAGGTGAGCAGGAAAACCAGAGAATTGTAAAGTAGTGCTGTGAGTTCAGGATGTGGGATTTCAGCTTTTCCACCCATCTCCAGAAAGGAATCTGGGTGTTCGTAGTATTATGTGCCTCATGCACATTTCCTCTGCTTTTTTTGACGGAGAGATATGAGCATCATGTTTATCAACAACACTTGCTCGCTATGCTGGCGTTATGTGAGCATGTTCAGCATATAGCTCTGGGGACTCTGTGTTTTCCATACAGGACACCAAGTTCAGACCAGCTCAGATAATTTGTCAGCAAAGATGCTACAACCTTTTCTGCAGTGTTCATTCAGCTGAGCCTGCACCACCACCTCAAGGCCTTGAGTTCGGGTTCTGCATTGCTGCCAGGACTTCAGGGAGCCAGCCCATTTTCTCCTCCTTCATCTCCTTTTCAAGCTGACTGACCACCTGGGGACTGAAATTTCACCATTTTTTCTCATGTTAATCCTCATATCTGTACTGAATTTCAGCAGTCCTTCGGTAATTCCACCAGCACAATTCACTCTCAGTCCTGAGCTGAGCCCTCATACTGCTGGGTTGCAAGAAGAGACTTGTGTCCCTTGGCTCTCAGTTGAGTTTCTGGAGATGTAGTTTTCATTCCTGTCTTTGCTGCAGAACATTAAGCAAATGATTTGCAGTCAGGTTTTTCAAGCACAGCATTCACCGGCAGAGCTTGGTCTTCAAGGCATGCAAGTCTTGCTAATGCGCCATGATGGAGGGGCAGATTTTAGTTGGAGATTTAGATTTTTTTTTTTTTGCCAGCCAGAGAACTGACATCTTAGAGCAGCCTGGCTCTCCGCTCTACCCAAATGGAAATTACAGTCTTCCTGCTATCAGCTTGGCTTTCCTTATGGCTTAGTTCTCCATCAGTGAAGCTCCACTGCAAATTCTTTATTGGGGTATTTGTAAAACATAGGCTTTTGAGGCAGCAAGCATTATGAACTAATGCTAAGGAATGTCCTGGGCACTGGAACTGGATGGTCGCTGCTGTTAAACTGCTTGAATGCCCCCTGGCACGCAAAAAACTTTCCAGGCGTAGTTTAGGACCAACGACAGGTCAGGGACCTTTCCTGACAATGTGTTCTGTTTTGGAGGCTGAGAGTATAAGGGGCGGGAGGTGGGTTGGCCTCAATGCCTGAGGTTGGTTTGAAGTGTCTCTGATGTACCCATATAAATGTCACCCCAGATTTTACAACACAGGAGAAGCAGAGAAAATAAAATGCATAATAAAAGCACTGCTATTTGAGAGGCTGGTGTCTTACTTATTTCACCAATGGGTGAAGAAGTCTTATGGTTAATCCTGTACATAAGCATGCACACATCACACTCGAAATATGAAATAATACTCA
The DNA here is from genome assembly GCA_013398815.1 of Ibidorhyncha struthersii. Lineage (NCBI taxonomy): Eukaryota > Metazoa > Chordata > Aves > Charadriiformes > Charadriidae > Ibidorhyncha > Ibidorhyncha struthersii. The sequence continues at coordinate 902,533 of VZSZ01001858.1, forward strand.
CTGAGTCAAAAATACAAGTTTAGACTTTGTTGGTTTGAATGCTACTCTCAGGCTTCCCTGAATGTAATTGTTATTTGTAAGTGTTCTCAAACACTTCAGAAAAAAAAATATTTTTATGCTGTGGGTTGCCTGCAAATGTTCATTTTGACAAGTTGCTGTCTGTTACTGGTATTGGACTAGTCACACAGTGTATCTTATGTTCCCTAACTGGATGACAAGCTTGTAAAACAGAAGAATAGCAAGTGACAGATACTAGCATGATTTCTGGTTATTTTTTATAGTTCCTGATTTCATGGGCACTGGAAGCTGTATGAATATCATGAACAGGATATTAGGAATGAGGAGGTTATTGGAAAATATGCCAGCAGTGGCTTACCTTGTCAGAAAATGAAAGGCTTAATGATGAATCAGGTAGCTTCCCTTCGTACAATTAGCATTCACTTGCTGAGATGTACAATGGAAGGTTTATACGAAACAATGAATAGGACACAGTAAGGTTTGATATGTGAAAGACTTGTCTAAAAACTCCTGGCACATCAGAGAAAAAATTTCACAGATGTTTCACTCGTATTTAAACACAGAGGAGAAAAAATGGAAATATCCTTAAAGCTCAAAACAACAACCTGTCAGCCCAGAGGCTAATTATCTTCTTGCCCTCTCAAGATGTTCTCCATACCACTCTTTTTCCAAACTAATGAATTCAACACAGTTTCAAGCTAGAACAACAATCATACAGAAGCATCTTGTTCACAGGAACTTCTACCTAACATGTACACAGCAAGCACCTGGTGTCCCAATTAATTCTTGCACAGAACTGCAATAATTAACCATCTGATTCCTGGATTACAGCTCGGTGCAAATTAGCAGTCTAGCAAACAAACATATGCCATCCATCAAACAAACAAGCTATTTAAATTAAGTATAGGAGCACAAACAGCTCAGAATTTCATCTGCTTTTTAAAAAATACATTTCTGAATAAAAAATATGCTTGAAACATTAATGTTTAGCTAAAAGGATTAAAATTTGTTCCAAAGAGAAACTGCAATATGAGGTATGTGGCTTTGGTAGCACTCTTTAGCCACAAGAAGAGTCAAGAAATTTGGAAGGGTATTTAAAAGATGGTAGGATATTCCTCTGGAGTGTCCTTTGCAGTTATTCCCCAAACCCAGTTCTTCTCTTCTCAAGACTTCATGTTCTAACCTGGCACAATTATGGAAAGGGATTTTGAAGGTGAGACATGATCTTCAAGTCAACATAAGAGCGTGTCTACATTGAGACGTGGATGCTAAAGGAAAATGTTCATTTCAGCCCTTTTTCCTTAAAGATCCTTAAAAAGAAAATAGGCCTCCTTAAAAGGCTTTGGACTATGGCATCAGCACAAAGCAATGTAAACTTCTGGTTCATATCAGTTGGTCCAAAAGGTATTATGTCCTGCACAAGCCCTTATAACCTATATGGTAGTAACAAATTTTGCCTGAATTAGGCGACCAGGATAAGAAAACTATTACCACAGTTGTAAGGCAATATCCATATTATCCACACAGAATAAGAAGCATTCTTTCTATCATCTGTGCAAAGAGGTTTCCTGGAACTCAGACTTTATGCCATTTGGTGGTTATTGGGAGATGAAGGTCAGGTAAGAATATCTACAGATGTCAAAAAGTTAAATAAGTAAAATTGTGACCGTAATGGTGAAGAGCTTTGAAGAACCTAGAACAACCTAGCTGAAGGGCAACACAAGGCACAGGAAATACAATGCAGATAAATGCAAGAAAGTACCGGCACAAAGGAAGAAAAATCAGTGCTTGCTACACATTGCAGAGTCCTAAACAAACCCATTGACTCTGGAAAGACATGTGGGCATAATGCTGTCTTTAAGCAGGGGCCGTATAAGCAGCGCATAAGTGAAGAAAGAAAGTCTGCATACAAACAGAACGTGGTTCACACGCCACATCTCCCCTGCCAGCCCCGCTGAGTGTGGTGGGAACCAAGATGAAGACAGCACCATGAGCCCAGCAAGAAGTCCACCCTTCCCGTACTTGGCAGATATCAGCAATTTAGAAAGGGCTTATGAGACCCCAGTAAAGAGCAGGTCTCTCCTGTAAATGCTTTCAGTTCAACAAACACTTGCACAGGCAGCTCTCAAAGATGAACCGCACAGGATTAGTGAAGTGAAGGGATTCAAATTTGTATATAAACTGTGAACAGAAGTCAAATGAAAAAAGATGTTCCCCAAGGAACTATTTCAGCCTCAGTACTATCATTTAATTCAAATCTCATTAATCACTATGCCAACCATCCAGGTCTAAAGGCAGAATGACCCATTTCTGATGCGGGGTAGTAACTGAGGGACTGCAAGAGTCATGCCCTCCCTGCAAAGGAAAGACAGAGAGGCCTGAAAAGAACAAAATTTACCTAAATTAAGGTGGTTCTGGACCTCATTCCAGCAGCCAGCACTACCTTTATCACCACATACTCAAAAGGGAAGGACAGAGATGTTACTCTGTCTTTGCCACCACCGCAGACAAGGTGGAGTCAAACACCCATCAGCTGAGGCAGAATTCACCTAACACCAATCACCAAGAAGCCAGGCGGCTGCTGTGTGTCGGCTGTCTCTGTCTCCTCTGCAATCAATGGAGAGAGATAGGCACTCTCATGGATGACTCACCACCTCCTAAGTGAGGTGCATAGAGTAGGTGGAATGACTCATCCTCGGGGTGGTCCTCTCCACGGATGTTCACAGGATCCTAGATCATAGCATAAATTATATGCCTGCCTTTCAGATGGGAGGCAAAATGAATCCCTGTCTTGCATGACAAGACATTACCTTGTCTAATTTCTTGCACATACTTATTGATTGCGTCCAGCTCTGGAGCCCTCAACATAAGAAGGATATGGATCTGTTGGAGCAGGTCCAGAGGAGGGCCACAAAGATGACCAGAGGGATGGAGCACCTCTCCTATGAAGATGGGCTCAGAGAGTTGGGGTTGTTCAGCCTGGAGAAGAGAAGACTCTGGGGAGACCTTATAGCAGCCTTCCAGTATCTGAAGGGGGCCTACAAGAAAACTGGAGAGGAACTTTTTACAAGGGCATGTAGGGATAGGACAAGGGGTAATGGCTTCAAACAGGAAGAGGGTAGATTTAGATTAGATACGGGGAAGAAATTTTTCACTATGAGGGTGGTAAGACTCTGGATCAGGTTGCCCAGAGAAGTTATGGAGGCCCCATCCCTGGAAGTGCTCAAGGCCAGGCTGGATGGGGCTTTGAGCAACCTGGTCTGGTGGGAGGTGTCCCTGCCCATGGCAGGGGGGTTGGAACTAGATGATCTTTAAGGTCCCTTCCAACCCAAGCCATTCTATGATTCTATGATTCTATGACTTTTGGAGAAATGAACAACCTTGTCTGGAACCTGATGCATTTAGTTAAGGACTTATGTATACAGGAGGCTAAAACTATAAAATGGTTTTCACAACTTTAGACAGCTCGTACTTCAATTATATTACATCTCAGACCCTTTCTTTTGGGTGGTGGCAGTACCATAAACACCAGTGTGAAAGTAACGTCCAGATTCTGGCAGGTGTCCAGCGTAGGCAGCACTACACTGGTTGTCATGTTCTAGCCAGCAATGCACAACATTTTATCACTCAGGTGGTAAAACACACGGGACATTAAACCCAGAACATTTTGACATCCTGTTCTGTGTTTGCCATCTTCCCATGAATCTACAGCATCGTTAGCAGACATGTTGCAGAGTGGATTGTCAGAAAGCCTGTAGTCTTATTTAAGAGCACGTTATGTAAAGACCCAAACTGAAAAAAATAGAATAGCTTAGTAAGAAGCCATAGTATAAAGATTTTGTTTTTCTTGTAATATTAGAACCAAGGAAAAAGTTCTTACCTTAGGTCAGATGCAGAGAGAAAACCAGTAATTATCTGGAACCTGCACCAAATCCTCAGCATGCTTGGGCACCTGTCAGGCAGATGTCTCCTCTCTGCTTGGAGCCTGACTCAACTTCCTGCACAGGGCCCAGAAAACAAAAAGCAGGACTCAAACGGCATTAGGGTTTCCTTTTGGGGAAATCCAGAGACCTGCCAGTGGGCCATCTGGGATGCCACCTTTACTCTCTGATCTTTGTTAACACATCTCTCGATCAAAAGTGTAAAGTCCTCCTGAAGGCAAAAAAAAGTTTGACTTCATCGTTTATGGAGTCAGGCCACAAGGACGGAATCCAAAAGCTTTGCTTTGCATCCAGATGCGCTTTTGTTGATGTCTTCCCTAAGGGGATAAACATCTTCCTGTCTGTCAGACTGTGGTTATGTTAAATGCTTTAAAACCGTGTCTCATAATGAACACCACTGAGAGCATCAGCTCTGCACAGCAGATGGCTGCAGAACATGAGTGCCCTGAGAAATCCAGAGGACAGTCCTGAGCAGTGCTTTTATGTTATCCGCTGTCAGCTGACGCTGGAAAACCCAATACATCACTTTGACACTGAGGGTGCTAAGCCTCCACCAGCGTAACACCCTAGCAGAGGTCCTGCCTTCTTGAGATGTGAAGTTTGGAAGCACGATTTCACCTCTTATACATACAGTAGCCATTTTACACCTGTACGAATACCTTTTGCACATCTCATAACTAGCTTTTTTTTTCTTGGCACAATTTGAAATGACACCTTTCTGGGCATCTTGGAAATCTAAGGGAGTGGATAAAATTTCCTGTCTTTCAGTCAAGGAACACAAAATGAGCACTGTATTTCAAACCTGGTTAATAATGTTCATGGGGGGCTTGATTCCACCAAAGTTAGTCATGCTGAGTAGTTTCTTACTCTGCAAGTAGCCTATTCATCTCAATTAGATTAGTCACAGCACAAGGAGAGCAGAGCTGGACTCTGAATAATTTCAATTAATTTTCTGCTGTAAAAAAGCACTATTAATTAATATTTCCCATTTCCTTGGCATTTGGCAAATATGTTTTAACTATGCATAAATATGACTCATTTTATACATATTCTTCCCATAAAACATATCTTGATGGTTTGTCAAGTTTCGCTTAGCTTTTTAATACAGTTTTTGTCTAAGCATAATTCACCGCATAATCTAAACAGACATGCCAGCCCAGAGCAGGCACAGCTTTACTCTGCTAGAGTTTAGAATACTTGCAATTAGGGCCACATTTCTCATGTACAGAATTAGAAGAATTGTATGACTGATCTAATGAAAATACTAACATTTAATATTATCTTTTCTATGTTGGAAAGTGTTTAGTCCTTTAACATTGTCTTACCTACATGGGGAAGTGCTACGTTCTGTATTTATGCTTCATGGCTGAACACAATGCAATTTTGCAACTGCTAAACCAAAGCTCTCCGCCACTCTTTCATGCTGCATAGGTTCTACTTCTTTGTAGGATAAGATGTCCTCTTCTTGTAGATATAGTGTTGGTAAATATACTGCAAAGTATCAGTATGCACGTATCTCTAAATATGGGTGAGGGGAGTGTTGTGGAGAATCTAAAGCATACATACGGCATCAGGATCAGAGGTGATGACTTTTCTCCAAAGCATAACTGAAGGAAGGAGCTGTGCTTCTAGAAAGAGGTGCTACAGCTAGATGAAGTCCATCGATCAGAGAGCGGTGCTTCCCCTTCATGCCCGTAGGAGGGCAGGGAGCATTGGCCTCCAAAAGTAGGGCTGGGAGGTTGTTCCTGAGTGGAGCCCAGCTGGCCCCATGTGCTAAGGGCTCAGTTTTTCTGTCAGTGCCGATCATAACCAAGGGCATAACCAGCTCGATGAAAGGTTCAGGATAAACTCCCAGAGGGAAATGGAGGGAAATTCACTTGCCACTGAGAGCACCAGAGGGAGATCGAAGAGGCCAGGACACCCAGGTGAATTTTGGGTTGAGGTTCACCAGCTCCAGTCTGACAGAGACGTTCCTGAACCATTTCTATAGACGGAGCTGTTCTGCAACTCCGTACTGCAGGGAAGAGGAGGGGGCACTGTTTGTTTGCCTGATCTGCCACCAGGTAAATGCCAGTACTTACCAGCAGTTAGACAGGTTTCTGTCAGAAGTATCTTTAGCTGATGAAAATATCTGGCTAGCTCTGCCCACGGGAGGCTTCTGCAAGAGCCTCTGGAAACATCTGAACAACATGTTCCATCTGCTGGCCCCCGTATCCACAGCGTTTTTAGGTGGCATTTGATGAGGTCCAAGTCTGTGCTCATGTCTAAGCGCTTGTCTTTGACGCGCTACAGGTGAGCTATAAAGGTTAGAGGAAAATCTGAAAAAGGGAGCATCTGTATCTGTTTTCACTGGATGTGTAGACATTTCTCATTTTTACTTCTCCCGTGAAACTGATACCTACCAGAAGTTTCACTCTGTTGTCTTACATAACTATACCGATTCTCTGCCCTGTATCACTGCTCCCAACAGACACACAGTCGTCCCCTCCTGTCCAAGCAGCTGATCTCTGTGAAGCTAACCAGAAAATTAAGGAATCAGATCGAGAACCACAAAGCAGAGAGATGCCTCACTTCCATTAATTTCTATGGGTATTAGGCTGTGTTATAGATCAGGACCTTAGTCATTCCGAACACAGAATGTAAGCAAAAGTAAAAGTCGTGTTATGAATGCAAAAGAGGCACATTTGTTTCATGATGCTGCACTAGGTTATACCGACAACATTACAGAGGAGTAGCTTTGGGGAAAACAATGTTTGTCTGCAGCCTTGAATACTGAAAATTTAAAATCCATGAGCAGAGAAACTAAAGAGATGATCAGAGCTCTTCAATCAGTCACCCAGAATGCAGTATTAATTTGCTGCTCTACCAAACCCTGAAATGCCACCCTTAATAGACAGGGACTGATTTGCTAAGTTCAGTGTTATTTGCCTCTGGGATTTATAGGGATAACAGCAAGATCAGATAGAATTAACACTTTATCCTATAATATCTCATTTGTCTGAGAGCATCAGAAAACACTTTACAAATAGCAATGATCCTTCACCAATGCACGGTATGCCAAGTATGCTGTCACCTCAGAAGAATGGACGAAGGACCACTGTTGCTCTCCTCCTTCGTGAATATAATAATAAGGAAGAAACAAGGACAACTTTCCATGACTGCTTTGCTTCATGGACATTTCTTTTAGAGCATTTCTTGTAAAACAATTAAAAATAAATGGTGCACATAGGTACTATTTTTCCTTACCATAGAAAAGATCTTCCCATAGGATCAGTAATGGCATACTACAGCAGCAATACTGGTTTCCATAACCTCAGAAGCTGCATTTTCTAGTTGCTGACGCTGAACAGCTGGTCTGATTTGTTTCACATAACAAAGACAGTATAAATTAAGTTGCCATGTGAATCAAGAATGAATCCCACACACAAAGAGATATGCAATACCTTTTATTTAGCTTTGTGCACTAGAAGTGTTCACATTACTGAAACCTACCATCCTGCAGTGAGGGAAAGGTACACATTGTGCCATTTCTTTGAACACCAAAGACATTCCTTTAGGCTTTGATTTTAAGAGTAGGTGAATCCATATAAAATATATTTTTTTTATTTTTGCAGCTTTAAAGAAAACTTCTGCAGTGTGGCTGTGTTTTGCTTCAACAATTTAGGTCTTTTATCCTATGCAGCATTCACACAAATGTAGTTACATACAGAGGTTAATGAAGATCCAGTTTGCTGATGGTACCCCAGGGAGTTGCATCTTATCATAGTGATGGAACTTCAACCGATATCTCACTTACCTGTCAATCTGGAGGTGTAAGACTGAGGATTTCTTATATTCTCACTTCACTCATACAAGTACCTTTAAAATAAATTGTTTCTGGCAGTGGTCAGCTGGCATTTCTGAATGACCTAGTTCCCTCCTGAGGGATGACTCCTAAAATCACTTAATTCAAAGGCAGTGATCCTTACTTCTTTAAAAACACTTTGAAAAAAAGAATACTGAATCCAGTGTTGTGTTTATCTGGCCAGCTCTTCTGTGCCGGCTCAGAAATACCATACTTTTGAAAGTTCATTCTTGGCATATCCAATCAAGTACGGGTTAGTGCCTTGTCACATGGGAAAAAATATCAAATAGGCAGCTTCAAAGAGTCATCCCACCACCTCGTTCTTTGCCCATGTTTGCTTTAGAAATACTGGCTTTTGCCTCCCCTTCCACCTGCCAGCAAGGGGAGGCAACTGGGAACCTCGCAACAGGGACAAATTCAGCCTGATCGAGCCACCTTCTCCTTTCTCTTCTTTGAGCAAAAACCTCTCTGAACCCATGGGAAGGACAGGCCCTTTTCCTCAGATGTTTGAGCATATCTCTATGTCATTTCCTCTCCTGGAATACTGCCATCATGTTTCCCTTCTTGGAAGAGTTTTCCCAGTGTGCAAAGGCCCCACCAATGTGCAGCCCCCAGTGAGGGATGTGGTGACGGCTGTACTGCTTGGGGAACATCACCACTGCAGTCCTGCCCACAGCCATAACCTGCTGCACGGGTACACCCAGCACCCCATAGGATCACAGGGAGCTTTCATGGAGTGAAAACGCTCTCTAAATCCTGCTTATCTAGCAAGAAGATTTGCAAAGAAGGAGCCCTCTGCCCCCTCATCTTGCACAGACGGTCTGACTCACTGGACTCAGGATTCCCATCTGGATGTCTCTTTGAAAGATGGGTGCAAGCCAAGGAGTTTGTCTATTCTTAGCCTTATCTGTTATAAAGATAGTTTTCTCCATAAAAATCTACTTTCGTTCCGCCACCTCAGAGAACACCTGTCACTAAGCAAACACAGCAACGGTAGCAGAGTGAATCCTGTTCCCTGCTCATTTTAATGAGGTGTTAATATCAGAGCCTGCTAGAGATTATATAAGAGCTAACATTGCTAAACAAAACCATGAAAGAAACAAAAATAAATGGAAGTCAAATAATTTGAACCCAGTCACCATGCAGTGCCAGCTACAGGAATGTGAACTGCACTTGGAGGCAGAAAAAATCTTAACATCTCCTGTGCTCCAGAATGACATCACTTGCTTGCCAGCTTCTCCCACCAGCATCTCCCCACTTCCCATGCTGCCTGAGGACATGGTGGGTCCTGGCCGACGTGATCCAGAAAACGGTGCCGCTCTCCCGTTCTCTGCAGCCCTGCTCCCCTCCCGCTTGCGCTCCTGCAGGAGACTGGCACCTGGCAGCAAAGCAGCAGCAGAGAGGGAAGCCAGAGGGGGCACTGTATATTAAAAAAAACAACCGCACAGCCTCTTAAACCGCCTGGAACAAAACTGTGCAATAACTGGCTTGTGCACCCATGTGATCTTGTCACTGCAAGCCAGGGTTTTCAGAGGGAACCAAAAGGAGGGAAACACCCACTAGATTCTGCTTCAGCTCATCGGAAAAGCTCGGCTGTTTCCTTCACCCTCCTCTCTTTGCATTTTACATCTGCTGATAGTGGTTTTTCTCCCTGGGAGCTCCAGGGAGGCCAGGCTCGTTGCCAGATCTGTTTGTACACAGTCCCAGGGTAGGTTTGGGTTGCTGGCCAGTTTCCCTCGTGTCCTGGCTTTCCCTGCAGCTTGGAGCTGAGGCAGACCTGGTCATCTTCCAGCAAAAGACTGGTATGGTCAGGCAGAGTCAACTAAGTGAGGGGTGGGATTGGCCCCGGCTGTAAATGGCTCTGGAGGCTGCCACCCTAACACGGCTAGGGGTGCAAGGAGGACCTTGAAAGGTGGTGTCCTAGGATAGACAAAATGTGGAGACTGAAAGGCCTGAAGAGAATGAGGAAAGAGAAATTTTCCTAACTAAACAGTGAAGACAAAAAAAAAAATCTTTAAAAATAGGAAGATATCATACTAGTGTGTTGGGTGGTTCCTCTGCTGGGTTTATGAAGAACATTCAGGGTCATTGAGTTTCTGGTCTCTTGGCTCTCCATGACAAATACCTGAGCCTTTTGCTTTCCCACAGATGTACCTTGCAGCTCACCCTACCTTCAGATGGGATCTCTGGTTGCAGCATTCTGTATATCAACCAAGATTACACTATGGGACTCACTGTGTTTACTGCCCACATGTGCTTCCCTGTGGAAGCTATGATCAGTCAGGGATGCAGGGAGACATGAGTGACACAGGGAGCAAGAGGCTGGGGTGCTGAGACAGCAGCTCCAAAGCAAAGCGTTGGGCTCCTCTGATAGTCAATGGAGAGAAATCAATGTCCGGAACCTGATTGCTCTCATCCGTGTGGAGATGACTCAAGGACATCAGGCAAAACACCTTTTAAGTGCCTGTTTCTCTCTGACTAAAAAGGGACCCCAGTTGCCCAACTTGAGACAAGACATATGGAAAGCACTGAAGTCAGGTGAAAACAATCCCATCACATCTTTAGAAACCAGGGCAATTTCACACAAGGGCTTGATATATGGCACTTATATGTGGAGACAATTATGTGTGGAGACACTTGTGTGTGTAACATTTTACCAGTGTGCATGAGAAAGTATCATCATCAAGATGATATAATCAGTACCCTTAATCCTACAGTTAGATAGCTGTAACACCGTACGGCCTTTTAGTACTTAAAACTGGATAAAATACCAGAGTGACCTTAAATAGTCACCAGGATAATGCCCAGGACTAGTTTGGGACCAGACTGACCCTGGAGCTGCTGAGCCCAACATTGGCAGAGTGTGGGACACTGGGCCTCACCTAGAAGTCACGCGTGTGCTGCAATTCTTTTTTTTCTTCTTTTTAGTACAAACTGCCCTTGATTAGTCATCGACCTGGTTTAGAAGTTGCACCACTACCACTCAAGCTGTGAGTGGAGTACGTATTTAAATATAATAGGCTCTGCGATCATTTTAAAACTGGCCTAGATCGAAGCCCATGGGGGGCTATAACTAATTTGATAGAAACTGTAGCTTCTAAGTAGAACCACCTGAGACCTCTCAAGAGTTCAGCTACAGGGTTCACTGCTCCAGCACAAAGTCTCAGCTGAGCTCCCCTGACTGCTTCGCAGCCCTTCTCAGCAAACTGAGGCCGACATGGGGGGGACAGCGGGACCGAGTTTCCTGACGGGTATCCTTCCCCATGGAAATTATGAAGCAGATCATGGGAGGAGGGAATTATGGTTTCAACTCCCAAAACCATTGAAAGGCTGCATTTTTGCACAGTTTTGAGTCAAAAACATATGCAGCTCCATGGTTTTGGCTGTGTTTTGCCTTGTGTTTTTTTCCAGCTAACTGCAATAGTTACTGATCCAAAAGGTAGGAGTAAGTAAAGTCACCGTATGTTTTAAACCTTCCATATTGGAATGTTTCTTGCAGCACATAAATCCCATTTTTAATGTCAGAAGCACTTCCCACCCGAGCTTTTAATTTCTTCAGCATTGACTAAGTACCTCTGCAAGCTCAGGACTAAACACCTGCCTTTCATCAGCAAGCACAACACCGTCAAGCAAATAGGTGTGTGTATCTGTAGTGAATCTGTTTGCATTAGCAGGTACTAACTTTTTGCATTAGCTGGTACTCCTTTAGCTTCCAGACCAGAACATCACAAGTGCTGGCTCTATATAAATAGTGAACAAAACTTTGGCTGATGATGGGTGGCACTTAAGGTGCTACTGAACTAAAAGCGTCAGCCTTCAGACAGTACCATAGGTGAGATTCCCTTGGCCATCTCTGGTGTCTGCTGAAGTGGAAATCAGCCATTGCCCCAGGCTCTTTTTTCAAATTTCATTTCTTTCAAATTTCATCTCTTCCCTCTCCAAAAAAGGTTTCGATGGAAGCTTTGAGTGAGAGAGTTATGTAGCTGCTGCTTTTGCCTCCACTTTCCTACTTCCGTGTCACAGTATAAATTCCACGCAACCATGATAAAAGGGACAGTAAAGCAAGTGTGAGTGGTACTGAGTTCGAGGATCATCTTTATTCATTGCAGATGATACTACAGCATGCATTCTGAATCCAGTGCTACACAACTGAATGAATATTCCAGTGTAGGTAAGGCTCATCTGTAAAAATTTAATAAATATCAAGTGCAACTTATTTGCTAACTAACTTTCTTGCATTAAATGAAAGCAGACATTCCTAGAATGTTTATTATTTTATGCCTTCTCCACACCAGCACAATCAGTATTGCAAAGTCTGTGATATTCATAATGAATTTCACATTCCCCTAGATCCCAGTCATTAGAACTGTATCGTGCCCTTTCTTGCCTGGGGCACAGGAATAATGTTCAAATTCTGACTGTGCAAAGGGAGCCTTTCCCCCAGGATTTGAGCGAAGGAGGGACGTGGCTGATTTTGCATGCAGACAGGGTTAATTTTTCCTTTTTCCTGCATTCTTTCAACAGCCATCCCCAAGGGAAGTGTCATGTTACCTCACCTCTCATTCCTAGGTTTCTAAGTTGGACCTGGATTTGAATTTCCCTGGCATTAGAGAGGAGTCTCATTCAGTGTTCTGTTCTGGATCCATCTTGCGATGGTAGGTGGGACCTTCACACAAAGGGAGTTTGGTTTGCTTATTCCCAATCCAGCCCATCTCGTTTTGCACAAATCCTGGTGTCTAGTCTCCCCCCTTTTGTGCAGCTGTGGAAGATACTGCGATGAATCACTGCTTTAAAGAGGAAATAAAGCATTGCCTTCCCATGGGAGAATTCCTGAAGACAGAAAGACAGGGTGGTTAGCACTGCAGCCTTGTCCTGGCTTGTCTACACATGAAAGCTATTCCAGAATAAGCTAGGGGTTGACTGTAAAGCAGGATAGGCATTCCACAACTGCTGCGTGTGCTGCTGAGATCTCAGCAGAAGCAATGGGTCAAGGTAGCTGCATGTTGATTCATTGGGACTTCCCTGTGTCTTCTTTAGTTATGTCCAACAGAAAGAAACAGGCAAGGATTTTGCAGACTTTGTATGCAGTATAATACATACAAAAGCAGAAGTTAAGTATTGCAAAATAGTCAGAATTAAATAAAGGCTTCTTATTTTCCTGACTTCATAAAACTGAAGTGATGAGACATCTCCGGGACTTCTTTTCTTCACCTTTCATGTCCTTGGCTCAGAGTAGGATGAGAAAGCAAGGTGAAGATGAATGAAAAGGTGGCATTTTGTTCCTTCTGAGTCTCACACTAAAGATAGTTCAGTCCTGCCCGTGTCCCCTTCAGCTGCACCATGCCTGGCTCCAGCACAGTGGCTGGGAAGCTCACAGGTGCTCTTCACCACCTGAAAGGCACACTGTGGTGCAGGATGGTTCAAAAGAGCCAGTTCCCACTCCAGAAACATCTACTCACTTTTCCACACCAGCACAGATGCAATCTAAAGACAAACGCTGCCTGGCATCGGTTTAGCTAGGTTTCACCCAAGTGTTCTATGTTACCCCTAAGCACCAGGGATACAAAGGAGTTCTTCTCTCTGGTCCTTAGTTGAGACTTGTGTCCACCATTTCCTTGAACAGCCTGGCAGTATACCTTTGGCCTCTGCCTCCATCCCTCCCTGCTGTCTGCTGCAGAACAGAAGCAGGGCAGTCGAACTGATACAAACCCCAACCTGAAGGCATTGGCTGCCCACCTTTTTCCAGTGCCATGTATATCTTCTGCTGTGGTGAGCATCAGATCTTTTCTGAAACTAGATTCTGGTGACTGTCCAGACTGTTAGACACTCACTAATACACCTCGTCTGACAATAGGACCGAGGCATAATCATAGAATCATAGAATGGTTAGAGTTGGAAGGGACCTTAAAGATCATCTAGTTCCAACCCCCGGCCATGGTGTTACGGTTTGAGAAACCCACGACAATTTATTGTTATTTAGACAATCATTCTATCACCCAATGACCCCTCCCCACCCAGGAAGGGGAATCAGGAAGAATCAAGGAAACCCAGGGTTTGAGATATAAACAGATTTAATAGAATGAGACTAGATGATTAATATTAATAACACTAAAGAACCAATATTGATCCAGATACCAACACAAAATATACAAAGATTATACTCAGCCAACTATATCAGTAGGAAGCTGTGTACTCCCAGCAGTGGACAGTAAATGTCGGACACTGCAAGCGCTACAGCTTTGAGGGGAAGGGAAGACCTCAGGGGTCTGGCACCGGGGCAAGAAGTTCTCAGGATGGCAGCCATCAAGGGAGAGAGAGAGCTTTGCAGCAAACTTTCTAATTTATATTGAATGTGATGTTCGTGGTATGAAATAATCCTGTTGGCCAGCTTGGGTCAAGAGCTCAGGTCTCGCTCCTCCTCATCCCTGCACCTGGCGAGCTTGAAAGCACTAAGACCTTGAAACCCACACACCACAGCTGACTATAAAGTAAATATTTTCACAAATTTAGACACTAGAATCTTCTAAAAGTGCAGTCTTCCCAAGTATTAGAAGATAAATTAGTCCTGTGTCACTCAAACCAGGACACATGGGCAGGGACACTTTCCACATAATGATCATGCTCTTTATTAGACTCCTATTTGCTTACTTAAGATAAAATTCTCCTTGGTGCTCATGCCATGGTTCTGCTACATGTTCATGGAGTGTACCATGGAAGTGACACCTGCTGGCATTATTTCCCATTAACCCACTGGTCCTTAGGGGCAGGAGCATGTGAGGTGCAGAGGTGGCGGGAATAGCCGGTGGGTTTGTTATGGCCCCTGCGTGTTCCTGCTGTGTAAATGTAAAGCCAGCCTCCCCACGAGGCAGAGGAAAGGAGGAGGAGGAGGAAGCATCCCTCTGGCATTTTAACTGATTTTCTCTGTGCGTGTGACAGCAATTCAAAAACAGTTGTTTTACTTCTTGCTCCCATACATATGAGGAGTTGCAAAGGAGAGGTCCTCACACACATGCTGAGGCCATTTGAACAAGCAAGGCACACGCTTTCCTCTGCTCCTCAGAGGCCTCTGACCCCCGCAGCCCGCCGTTCCTCATCGCCAGGTCCTTCCTGGCTCCACTAAAAAAAGCAGTGGGGCTTCTCACCATGCTCAGCCCCGCTGTGTTGATCCATGCTGCTCAGTGCCTTTCTCCTCCCAGAAACAGGATGGCTGCTACCTCCTCCCCCTCCAGGAGCTTCTTCCCTTGCCACATGGAGCCACTTCAGTCACTGGCCCAGCCTGCCATGTCCTGGGGCCCACCAGTGCTGCCCTAAGATTGCGGTGGGGCCCTGCCCTCCCTCCTGTCCTTCGGTAGCAATGGTGGCTGGACCTGTCTGTGCCCCACCAGGCCTCACTCTCAGGGCCAGCCCTGTGCTTCAAGGCTCAGATTGCCAATTAACCCAATTAACAAGCACCCAACTGAGGTCCTAATTAGGGCTTCCCGAGCCCTTCTCTGATGGCAAGCTCTCCACTTTGGGGGGTGGCTCGGTGAAGGCAGCAATGTTGCCAAGCCAAGCCAAGCCAAGCCAAGCCAGTAAAAAATCGTGTATTTTGCTCAGCTTCACAAATTACCTGTGTTTTATGTTCACCCGATGAAAAAAAGATCTGTAAGGTCTGTGGCTGGTCTGGATCAGGGCTTGTCAACTCTTTGGCTGAAGTGGAAAACCAGCAAAGAAACAAAATATGGGAACTGGACACGAGGGCAAAAGGTGGTGTGTTTTATTTGGGGAGATAGGCTGATTTTTACTAATTTAAATGTAGGAAAAGGCTTTTAGATGATAAAACCCGAAGTTTTCATTTTGAACATGCTGGAATAAAATATTTGCAGAAAGGTGACTGCTGAAACAAACACAATTCAGTGCATTCAGCATAGACTTAAATATGTTTTTAACATCCTCTCCTCCCCCCAGTGTGGTGGAGTCCAAACTCCCCCGCTGGCTGAAGTAGAAATACTTTATGCCCCCCAAATTTAGGAAATATTCCCCTTGGACTTAAGAGGATGCACTGCTTTGTCTTCCCTGGAATGAGATCAGAGACTAATGAACAAGAATTACTTTAACAGTGGTTTAAACACTTTCTTTTTTTTCTGAGAAGCTGTAGTCCTAGGCTATGTCTTTATTGTGAAAAAAAAAAAGTATTTTACTATAGCTATAAAGTCCAAGTTGAGACAGGCTTTCCTACTGTTCTGCCACAAACTGGACTGGTGAAGCAGGGGTTGAGTTCAATTTTTAGAGGGTCTTTGCAAAAAAGCACTTGAGCATTATTTTGGGCTTCCACAGAGAAAGCTGGGAAACTGCATTGTATTACCTGGGCCTCATTGTGTGAAATATCTCCAACTGTAAGCAATAAAACAGAAAATGTATTTGAACAGACATAACATCTTTGGAGAGGGATGAAAGAAAAGCACAATAAATCACATCAATTTGGTAAATCTGAACAACAGTCCCCAACACCTTTCACTCGGTACATTGGCAGTAGTCCTGACATTTTCTCCTCTTGCTGGGAGTGCTCTCTGCAGTGAGCAGCTCCCACCCTCTCCTCTCCCTGCTTCCCGTAGTACTTTTTCCCCAGCTCAGAGGAATGCAGTCAGGGAACATGCTGATGTCTTGCTCCTGTTTTCTGCAGCAAGGATATAATTCTTTAGTCAAACACATCAATTCCACAGAGGTAAAGCTTCAAAAACAGACATACGCACAGTGCTCCAGTGAAGAGTTACCATCTGCCTTCCCTTCTCCTCCTCCTCCTCAAAGGAAGGAAGAAAGAAATTTAGCAGGGGCTTAGCTCTTCATTACCTGCTTGCACTGACATTCATGAGATTCCCTGCAGGATTTTTCTTGCTACCCAGGCAGGATGAACACCCACAAAAATTGGCAAGGAGATGACTTTTAACTCATTTTCAAAAGTTGGCTGTATTTCAAGTAGACAGCGTCTCTCTGGTATCAAACCAAGAAGAATTTGGTTTTGCTTTCCTCTGAAAAATAGAAAAGGCAAGTAGCCATCCTACTGGTTGCCTTGAATACTAACAGAGAAATATGATGTTTCAAGGATTAAAAGGAATACAGTTTCACCTGACGAAGCCTGGGGATGAAGTTCCATGTTTGCCTGGTAATATCTTTTAGCTGAGCATCCTCGAAACCTAAAGTAGAGTTTGCTTTCTGCATAGTCTGCTCTCCTGCCACTACTCTAGAGATGCAGGTGCTATTGCCTACAGCAGGGAACACTCAAATGTCAAATTCAGAGCTCGGCCATTGTGTCAGGAGAGAGCTGTTACTGCTATACCAGTCCTTAGTGTGCAACATTACACACCCGAATGATATTTGTATGCTGGGAAAAGTTGACTTTTGATACAGAACCAAAAAAATAATTTTGTTGGGATAGTTTTTTTAGACTGAGAAAAGTTAAACCAGCTCCCTCAGCAAAAAAATAAAACAAACCCAATCCAAACAAAAAAAAAAAACAACTGAACTTCTTTAGCCAATGTACCTTGAATAAGGAAATCTACTGTCTTGGCAGAACTTTACAAGGCTTGACAAGGCTTGAGATAGACTTGACAGCTGACTGAGAGTTTAACAGAAATACAGAGAAGCAGCGGGTAAGAAACGACTATTGTAGAAGTGTGGCTGCAGAGTTACTCAGCATAGGAAGGCACATGTATTCTCAGACAGTATTAATCTTAATAAGCTTTAATTTAAGTCAATTTATTGTCTGGACACTACCAAGAAGCGTTATCCCTAACAGGCTATCCAAGATAGCTCCCTGTCTTGGAATGGCTACTTCTGGGCTTTGAGTTACAACTCAGCTGATTTGAGTTTCTCAGAGCAGTGAGGTTCTGCGATTACACGCAGGAAGTGGTATGTCTGAAAGACAACAACCAAACTCTATTTGAACCACATGGAAAAAGACAATCTTGCTACACAGTTCCTATGCCGCAGACAGGGAATATGTTTCCTTTACATGGCCCCTATTGCAAGCTCAGCAAGCAAAGCACTGTGAGGAACTAGCACCCAGCAGAATTACATGACTGAGGCTTTTATCACTTACTGGAAGTCTTCCACAGCCTGAAGAAACAGTTGCAGTTTATTGCATCAATAAGAGTGCAATTTACATTAGGAAGTAAGAGTACAGTGTTTATTCCAGGAAATTATTGCCATAGCTTGATGCCACTTATTACCTTGAAGGTGAAGAGCTACATCACTACCTTGTAGTCATTAGCAATAATTATGAACAGCTCATCAACCTTAATACCTCCTGTGGCAAATAGGGAATCTTTGACTGCAATCTCAACCATCTACAACTATAGAAAGCAAGTAAACTCCTGAATATTTGCAACAGTGGGATGGATGACACTCTCACATTGCCACAAATATATGCTTTCCAAGGCAGCACAGGAGTCAGTCACCTTCCACCACTTTGTCTTGATCAAGATTTCTCGTAGGCCAAGCATGAGATTTTTCCCTTACCACAGGAACTTACGTGCCCTCCTTTCACCTATGCTTTTCAAACATATTGTAAGAAATTTTCTGTATTCTGTTTCCTGGCTTATCTCATGTTCTTCCAATGCTATGTCAGGTATGGAGTCTTGCTCCATGTTAAAACCATTTGGATCAACTTGTCTTGAATGTGCTTAGGTCTAGATGGTCCTGCCACTGCATCTGGCTAATCTTCCCTTCAGATTCAAGATGGATTCAAGATAAACCTGTTCTTCAGATTTACCACCACTCCTGGCCTGGACACGGTCTAGCAGCAAGAAGAGACTCCTTCTATTTCATTCACCTGTAATGAAGGGTCTGACCCAAACTTCAAATCCACACACTCCAATCATTGTAAAAATTTGCATTTTGATCCTACACTACAGGTGTTATTCTAATAACTATACACACAAATCCCCTGCTAGCTGGAGAAACACTTTACACTACCAATGGAGACCTGTGGCTGATACAGTTAGACCATCTCCCTGAAAAATTCAAGCTATCTACCCAGAAGGCTCTTTTGCCTGTATGTCTTGTGTCTGCTTTTGCTGTGGGTTCCAGAAGAGGTGCCGGCAAATCTTTGTCAGTGAGAATATTGTTTTTCCTTCTCCTGAGCCAGTAAGGCTGTGCCAGGAAAACTTGGTATCCAGGACCTGCCTAGCATGACTCCAGTCCACTTCCACCTCTCTCTGAGCAGATTTTACCATGAATGATGTGCAATATCTCACTTCAGGCAGCTCACCAAGTCTCCCTCCCCAGATCGCTGTAGCTGCTAGGAAAAGCAGTATCCCTCAATTTAGACACCTACTTTACAGAACAGTGTGCCTCACAGTAACAGACATGATAAATGCTATGAGTAATGACAGATCCATGTGTTAACAGTACTCTCTATCAGCCACCTACTGGCTCATTTCTTCTTTTGATAAAGGCTTTTCTCTTCTGGTTATGTATGAAATGCATACTTCTCGTGTGAAGGTGGATGTCTCTGCAGAAGGAGTGGGAGCAGAAGGCAGGAGTTCTTGAGTCCTGACTGCGGCTGTGAAGCAGACTCGGAGCTGATCAAACAACTGCTGCTCTTTGCCTCAGTTTCCCCATTGGTAATATGAATAATGTCTATGTTGTAATTACGCTGAAAGACGCAGTTAATATTTGCACGGTGGTGCTTTGGAGACGTGAAGCATCAGATAATCCCAGGAGATACCAGTATCGTCAGTAAATCAATTGTATCTACATGGTGAACAAAAGCAGGCACAGATGCTAGCATAATGTTATGTATTTTAGTACAAAATGAAATAAAAATCTTGCCTTCTGTCCTCAGATTTCTTGTCAAACACTCATTGCTTCACATGCTGAAGCAGTTAGTAATACAAAGCATATTTCTATCCTACTTTATTTCACATAAGAAAGTGAAGAACCATGATTGAATCTTAATACAAAAAAAGGGCTTAAGTTACACTCTCCTGGGATCATCTGTAGCAAAGCATAATAAGTTTCTCAATATCTGACCTAATTATATCTGTCCTTCTAAGTTTTGTTTCCCATAAGAGCTAAATGTCTATGGTTAAAAATAACAGTTGAAACTCCTCCAAGTTCCAACAGAACTTTTTCAGCCTCTCTCAAATTTAATATCTATTTTTAATTTGTTTTAATTTTTCACCCAACTTTAAAAGTTATGATTTTGAGGCTGGCATTCTGCTCTACTATCCAGCTCCTAAAAATGTTTGGGTTAGATAAACTCAAGAGCTGGGGGAAAAGAATTATATTATGTGTGTTTACTTCATGTAGGAAAAATACCACAGCTATTGAAACTAGTGACAGGGAGGCATGGGGAAGGAAGGATGCCTTTGTGGTTGAAAAGGAATTGGCTCTGTTAGAAATGTATCTTCTGGGTCATGTCGAGGTCTCTTGACAGACAACACCGGGCAATTCTGCAATGGCCGTTTGTATCATTTGTCCCTACCTGAGCACCCACCTCTGCCAGCAGTCACTGCCCCAGAGCAATGGTGCTGGAAGGTGATACCGGCTCAAGTCCCTGCAACCCATCAGTCCTATTTAGCGCTCCCCACAACCGTGGAAAAGCGGGCAAATTGTGCTAATATCGGGATGGCAGAATCCTTCATACTCATCTCTTCCTGCTGGCCCTGTTATTAGAGGGCTGGCACAGACCTGAGGCCAGGAATGCCTCACACCTGGATCCACTTCACATGACACAGATCCCAGTGGCCATTTAAAACTTTTGTGCCTCAGTTTCCCACCCATAACCCATGGATAACAGCACTTACCTTCAGAAACTGTGAGGCTGGAGTTGTAACGTTTGCCAAGGGCTGGGAAATCAAGTATAAGGTGTTTAAGAAATACAAGGGATTATTATAAGAGGTCATACTCCATTCCCAGGGAGGCTGATAATAAATAACACTTATACGGCACCCTGTATTATGAAGAGGCCAAGAAGAAAGGGAGTCTGCAAACGGAGATCCAAGCAGGGGTTTTGGACGGGAAATTTGGCTCAGCCCTTCTCAGCTGAGAGGCTTTTTTGGCCTTGTGGTAGGAAGAATCTGGAGATCAGACTGACTATTTGAATATCAAGTCTTGTCCACCTGAAGGAGTTCTGCATCCATCACTGTGGACGGGCCATAAAGCCTCATCCCGGAGCTTTATAAATGGTGCTGCCTGGTCACAAGAGCAGAGCTGGCCTGAGCTCCGTTTTCATGGTTCATTTCACGGGAGGGGGGCGCAAGCTGAACAACAAATGCGGTTTATAATTGCCCAGCCGTTCTGCTTCGAGGGTCTGGGAGACTTAAATGTCACAGTATACAAATGGGAATTGTCAGGAGAAATAGAGCAATGGAAGGCTCAAAGTGATTTCAAAGGCATCCGAGTCCAGTGCTTTCTGTAGTTTGTAGTACAAGTTCAAGGCTGGAGCAGATTGCCTAAATTCCTCAGAAAGAGGCAGCGAAGGGCCGTGAGGATGAGGAAGCAGCTCGTCAGCGGGTCCTGAGGTGAAGAGGTCTGTTTTTGTTAGATGGGCGGCAGCACAGTTTGGTGGCTACAATATTCCCGAAGGATGTGTGCATTCAGATCCCTGCAGGCTGACACGGGAGACTTCTCCAGTTTCCCTGACCTTGCCTTAACCATCAGGCTGTTCTGCTGGTGCAAAACCTGACCGCAGGCTCTGAATCCTGATTTAGTTGAAGCATCTGACTTTTCCCTAAGAACTCACATGAGGGACACATTCACACCTTTCCTGTGGACTGCCTTAGAACCACGGGCTGCTGTGAGGCCCCAGCTTCAGATGTAGCCCTCTGCTACGGGGGATTCAAGGCAGAGCCAGCCAAAGGCTCCTCAGAAGAGCCAGTGGCACTGCATATTGCCATCCTGCGGACAAGGGGCCAGGGCTGGGTTGCTCCTGCCACAGGAAAGGGGAAGGAAGGGCAGCACTGTGACGGAAAACCAGGCTTGTTACAGCTGCCTCTACTGCAGAGATAGGAAGGGTGAAGACAGAAGTGCTGTTGCAGGATGGGGCCCTCCCTTACCCCTGCCAGCAACCGCTGCCCCGGCTATCTGTGCTCCCCTGCCGGCCACTGCTGCTGTGAGCCTGGTTTCCCAGGGCTGATGCATCGTGTTGCTGTGACAGCCTGCCGTCCTGTGCCCGTGCTGCCCGTGCCCAGCACTCACCCTGTGTGGGGTACGCTCGGCACTGTACGTTCCCCTTCAGAGCCACGGGTCTGCATCTGCAGCACATCTGCACTCTGTAGCAAAACACCCTCCAGTCTCTCGCAGAAGGCTTGGCTAATATCTAATATCTGGTTGGACTAGATCACCATTGTAGGCCCTTTCCAACTGAACTATTCTGCTCTATTCTACTCTACTCTGTTCTGTTCTGTTCAATTCTATTCTATTCTATTCTGTTCGGTTCCGTTCCGTTCCGTTCCGTTCCATTCCATTCCATTCCATTCCATTCCATTCCATTCCATTCCACTCCACTCCACTCCACTCTGTATCACTCTTCCCAGTGGTGATATCCCATACAATGAGCATTTTGCAAGATATCTGGAGTTAAGGCCTCTCCTCCACAGAGAGGAACCATCATGGAGTGGCTGGGGTGGGCAGTGAGCTGAGCATCCCGCATTCATCCCTGGAACAACAGAACCACTGGGCAAAGGAGGAAAGAAGACAAGGCAGCAGAGCTGGGCTTTACTTACATAGGATTCCAGCTACTTTAGACGGGCACTGGAAGATAGCACTGGTACTCTGGCTCACTTGTAATGGAAGGGGAGATTTCACATGTGAATTAAATGCAGTGTGCTTCTGTTCTCCATTTTCTAGCTAGTCCCCCCTGGATAAGGTCTTGAACTGAGTTTTTGCTTTTACTCTTTTTTTTTTTTTTAAGTAAGGTAGAAATTAAGGATTCTAGAAACTTCTGAGAGTTTAAATAGCCCAAATTTTGGAAAATGGTTCATTTTTCACTAAAATGTTTTCTAATAAAAAGATGGTTTGCAAGCACTGAGCACATGACGTTCTTTGATGATATATCACAGCTCTATCACAACCACTTTGGGAAGCAGTAGATGGGAAAACCGTTATTACAGAAAAGCCAGTGTAGATCTATCTTGAAATAAAAGGTCTACAATTTTACCAACATTAGGCATCCTATTTTGGGAAGAAACTAAAGAGAGAACTTTTTTTTTTCCCAGAAAATATTGACATTTCCAAAACCAAGATATTCATAGGTGACGAGACTGATTTACAGCCATAGGTGCACACAAACATTCACTTGCTTCTAGACTGTGAGCAGGAATGTCAAAGACTTGTTTCTAAATTGGGCACTTGCACCTGCATGTGTAATATTCCAAACATAGTAGGTGCTTCTGACTGTTTTCCTATGTCTGATTTTGAAAAATCTGTTCCTTGCTAGATTGAACTCATTACTTCCCAAATACCTTTTTAAATATGAGTTTGCATGTTATATTCATCCTGGAGTTCTCTGAAGGATCAGTTCCAATGTTATGTTTTCGGATGTTATTTGTTTTCATTGTTCCATAACCTTTTTCTATCCTCCCTTTCATTTCTATCTGATCTCCCAGTAAACCTTTATAATCCTGATATGCGGTTTTCATAGTTCCTCCAATAATCTCTTTGAAGAGTCTGGACAAGATAGACCATCCCTCAAATGATGTAAAACATTTCCCTAATGTGGACATTGTGTGTGCCAAGAAATTCCTGGCTTACTTTGAGTGTTTCCATACTGCATTCACGTATGTCAGCAGCAGCCACGGGAGCTGTCTGTCCTCGCTGGAGGCCGCTCATTCCCCAGAGAGGCTATTTTGCCCCTCTAGGTCACCACATCTGCCTCTGCCAGTTCTAACAAAGGTCTCCCCATCCCTCACCAGGAATTATCCACTCCCAGCGATCACCTGCCCAAAGCCCATCATAACAGATTCTTTTCAGCATCCTAAGAAACAATTCAGCCGATGATGGTTTATTTTTATGGCTAAATACTGCCCAGATGCCTCTTTTTAAAGAATGACCTTTTCTTCTTCTTCTTCTTCTTCTTCTTCTTCTTCTTCTTCTTCTTCTTCTTCTTCTTCTTCTTCTTCTTCTTCTTCTTCTTCTTCTTCTTCTTTTTTGGTGTCTAGAGCAAGTTCTGATCACCCAAGCAAGGCCAAAGCAGAGACACTTTAAACAAAGAGACACAAAACCCGGATCCTCTCCCATGGCAATTCTGGATTTCCAGCAGAGCTGCTCTTCAGTGGTTGCAACAGCCTTTACACAATCGCTGCTCCTCTGCTCCCCCCGCCTCTCCCCACGGGAGATTTGAACCCACCCAGCTCAGCACGCTGCCTCCCTCAAAACATAAAGGCTGTGCACAGACTGCCAGGCCGGTGCGACACCCAGCCAGGTGCAATGGCAGACCCGGGGGCCTTGCAGCTCAGTTGCGCGGCTTGCCGGGAGGTCAGAGCCTGCCCGCTGTACCCCTTTGCAGCCTGCTGACCCCTGCACTGAAGAACAGGGGTCCTCTTGGTTCTAGCTGCTGTGGGCTTGCTAAAGGGGATGAGGGCTTGTTCTTCTATCTCTATTTGTGAGAGCCTTCAAATACCAAAGTTAAATCCAGGCTTATCCTCTCTTTTCTTTACATAAAAGCTCCCACTCAAAGCAGACATGTTCTCAAATCTATTATCCTCTATATTGTTCATAGTGGTTCTAATTTTTCCCACGTTGCTCAAAGCTCTATCCTCAGGTGACTGTTCTCTGAGCTTTTGCAGCTCAGCTTTACCTTTCAAATAAGATTTATCCATTAAAAAACAATTCCACTGCTTTTTGCAGCTATCATTTTGTCACATATGGATTTATTCAATAAATGCTTTTAATAGCAACATTTCTAGGCTTTGTTTGTCAAGAGCTGCCAGGCTTTTACAAGCCAGGGTTGGCACAGATGCTGAATTGCCTCTCTGTACCCAGGGGAGAGTTCCCTGCTGGTCATGACAGAGGTCCTGCACACACGACTAAATGAAAGGAAATTAAAAATATGAGTATCTACATAGTTCACAGCCAGTAAATGGCAGAGAATATCAGGCTTCCAGCAACTTCTGGACCTCGGCAAAGCTAACAAAAGCAGGGATATGTGCTTTTAATCTGCAATTCCAAGATCTACCCAAAGACCTAAAAGCCCAGCTTCAACACAGGTACCGGGGCAGGGAACGATATAAAGGCCATTGGCAAGAGCAAATTCATCCAGCCCAAGGGCACTGGGGAGTAACAGCTGACAGGACAGAAGAGAGAGGTCAAGATCAGCATGCCAAAAATCTTTCATTCCCGGGTCAGCCTGAAATTCAGCAGCATTGGCGTTGTCTATCTGCTGCCTGCTGCGGAGCGACGGGTGTCTAGCATTGGTGTCTCGGTGTGCGTGGCATCCACCCATGCAGGACTTCACATATGTCTCCTGAAGAACCATAAAAGGTGGTGGTTGTTGAAAAAGAGAGTGAATCTTTCCTTTTGTTCTGTTTCCCCAGTCCCTTGCTTTTTTCTGAGGTCTTCAGATGTCTATTGCTAAATCCTTGGCCCAAATTCTCCTCCTTGAAAGTGGTGCAGCACTAAGTTTGTCTAAAGCAAGATTGAAAGAGAAAAGAGAATACATTGCCTAATATTCTTTTTTAGTTTTTCCAAGAACTATAAACTTCTTTTGGTGCCTTTTTTGCTTTCTTTCAATGAAATATTTAATGCATTTAGACATTAGGAAGATTTCTTTTTGCTCATCTTCCTCTATTCTTTCCACAGTCCCCCACAGTCCCACAAGGACTTATTAATTAAATTCTCTCGGTACAGTGTTATCTCTCTCTGACTATCTCTATTTTCTGTACTGCAGCTTGTGTACATTGTCGAGAGGAATGAGAGAGAGCAAAGAACCAAATAAAAAGATCCCTCCAGGAATACAGTGTTCGATTATACAAAGAAAACCCACAGTTCAGATTGCTCATCCTTATTTCCCAGAGGAGGCCTCAAATGTCTTTGTTCTTTGGCTTTTTAAAAAGAATTTCCTTTTCTGGTAAAATCATTTTACCTGTGAACTGCAGGCCAGGCTTTTGGTCACATTTACCTGCTTTTCCATTATCAGCTGTCACAATTGTCCGTCCCCATGCTCCGCCTCCACCTAACAGCTTCGGGGTGTTTTGCAGCACTCCACCCCCCCACACCCCCCCCATGGTTTTGTGTCCGGGCTCCAGGACCTTCCACCAGCTCTGGGTTTCCTGGGGGGAGCCTGGCTTCATGCGAAAAACACAGCGGGTTCTTCTCACAAATGACAAAGTGTCATAAACGCATTACTGTTGATAATAGCGATGATGAGATCCCTGGAGAGGCCAGGAAAGGAATGAGCGTGGGGCCCAAAGCCCCCTCTCATCTCCTCAAGTGCTGTACCTATTTTATGGACGAAGAACAAGTTCTGCTCCCGGAGCTGTCAGTCAAAGCCAGCTTCCTCAGTGCTAAAGTTACTATAAATAACAGAATAACTCTTAAAAACATAAACGGGAAGTGCAGTAGTATATATAATTCAACAAGCGTTTCAAGCCCTGCCTCCTTGAAGTCCACAAATTTGTATGACTCATAGGCATCACACCTATGTTATATATGCACGCATATACATGTTTTGATACGTTCAGTATTTTCCTCTTGTCTAAAAATAAAGCTGTAAAATAGAAGGGGAAAATCCGTCTGCCCCCTTACACTTCATGCTGGGAACCCGATATTACCTCCAGTTTGCTGTCTTCCCAGCTGGCTAGATATTGTATCGTTTATGTTGGACCTCCTCCAAGATTAATGGCATCATCTGTACAGTTTTAACAGCCTAATCTTGCTAAATCTCTTTGTTTTGAAATTTGATTGTGCCTGATCTCCATTATTTTAATTGCTTAATGTATTATAATGAAGGCTCAATTAGATCTAACAGATCACAATTCAGCCCAACATATCCACATCCACCTGTGAGCTGCACAAGACAAACCAGGCTGATTCCATGCTGGTTTTTCAGTCCAGAGACCAGGTACTATTTTTGCCACTGACTTATGTTTGACTGCAGGCAAGTCATCTATCTTTCTGTTTCTCCAAGGGATTCCAACTTGCTATGTTTATAACCTAACTGGGTCTCAGCACAGGTTGACATCTTTACACGCAAGTATTATGGAAATAACAATAACAACCCACAGCCCGTCCCATATGCAGCTGCCTTCTAACTGGGACTGACTCCTGTTTATATGGAGCACAGGAAGAAAGACCGTGAACAGGGAGGCTTGTAAATATGCATGTTGTTTCAGCATAAAACATGGAAACCTCCCTTTCCTCCCCACCCACCTCCTATCAAGTTCTGGCAAGATTTTGGTACTTCCCCAAGGACAGGCTCTCTGCCTACGTAGAGGGATACCTTCCACTTGCGGTGCACAACGCAATCCCATCGGAGCTGTGACAGTCGTCTCCTGAAGATGTTGTTGCTGTAGTGTGCACAGGCCTGGCCTCCAGAGCGCCTGCACCACCTCTCCAATGGTGCATCTTCTGCATTCTGCCGGCATCTAGGTTGCAGGGCAGGATCTCTCTTTGCCAGGGGTTAAAAGCCAGTTGCTTCTTCTGAAGATGAAGCTGGGAGAAGAGCAAGCAGGTATCATGTTGATAGGACAAGGGGTAATGGCTTCAAACTGGAAAAGGGTAGATTTAGAATAGATATTGGGATTTTTTTTTTCACTGTGAAGGTGGTGAGGCACTGGGACAGGTTGCCCAGAGAAGTTATGGAGGCCCCATCCCTGGAAGTGTTCAAGGCCAGGTTGGATGGGGCTTTGAGCGACCTGGTCTAGTGGAAGGTGTCCCTGCCCATGGGAGGGCGGGTGGAACTAGATGATCTTAAAGGTCCCTTCCAACCTAAAGCATTCTATGATTCTATGTTTACCTTTCAAACAGTGAATTAAGTTGCCTGCCTTCTCTTCCCCATCACCTTAACCCAGCACTTCAGTGGGAAGAGCGTTCACCCAGGGCACCCAGATTCAATTCATTCCTCCATCTGAGTGAAGACAAACCCATTACTTCAGGACACACTCTTGCTATCTCCTTGCTCCACAAGGAGACCTTTAGCTCCTGCTAAAACTTTGTCATACTTGTCCAAAAAATGAATTACAGAACATTGATGCTGAGAGCAATCGCAGCCTGCTGGTCTGCTGGCCAGGGCTCACAGTGGAGGGTGAGGAGATCTGGTTCTGCTCTGTGCCCTAAGGACTACTTCTGTGTCTTATCTAGTGATTATTACTGTGTAAAATAAATAAACTCAGATCACCTTTCCAAGAAGTATCAGGGTTCCCTAGCACTCTCCTTGCAGCAGTAAGCAGTACAGTGAAAGACCGAAACCACCCTATAGATAACAAATCAGACCTTGACTGACTTCATCATAAAAAACCAGACAAGAAGAAACAAACATGTGCAGAAACCTGCCATTTTCATTTCCACAAGGAAACCGCACATTAATGCCCCCCAACCTGACAAAAGACGTTCCCTTCGGGAATGCAGGCAGCCAACTGGATGGGGTCATTAACTTGACAGTAACGAACACGTGCTCCAAGGAAGATGCAACAGGTGTGACACAAGAAGAGTACACGCACTTGGTCCAGCAAAGATGCCCCCCACTAGGCAAGAGAACAAGCCCTCACTGGTACCACACCTCTCACAGACACTGGTTTTGCAGTATCAGTGGTGTGGGCTCAGCAGCCAGCCTTCTCTGGAAGTGTTTCACTCAGGTTAATTAAGACCCTCGCCCTCCAAAACCCAAGAAAAACAGTATCTTAGGAAGCTCAGTATAAAAGAAGCAGAGAAGAGGATCTCTAGCAAATATGGAGGCAGAATTTAGATTTTAAAGCCCTAGGAACAAATAAAATATGTGCCTCCTTTACTTTTAAACGCCTTTGAACATTTTCAGATCTGTAAAAATATTCAGTTAGAACAACTGTAATCAAAATAATGTACTATGCATTTTTGTAATCTAGTTTAGGGATTCTTTTCCACTCCCAATACATAACACAGGCTCGGTTTTAGGTAGAGGAACATTTTTAGTTTTGCAATTTATTTTTTCACTGAAGAAAATGCGCTTTTAAATTACGCGCAGGATGGAGTAATAAATTTGCAGCAGTTTGCAGGCTGTTAGAGCTGAAAAAATTATTTGCAAGTTTGCAGGGTTGGGGCCAGGTATTCTCACATCCAGCCCTTTCCGCTGAGCTGGTCCCGGTGGCTGGTACCAGTCAGCTGGTGACTTGCTCTTTGTTACGCTGTCAGCGGAGCTGCCCAGCATTTCTGACTCAGGTGGGCAGAACATTTCACGCCCCAGTAGCCATAACCACAGACTGGGAGGAACCCAGCAGGAGCTATTGTTGCCGAGGGAGAATCTGTCAGAGCAAGAAGCTCGTTAGGGAGCGCTGGGGAAAGGAGGAGCGGGCCAAAATCACCAGCNNNNAGAATTTTTGGTTGATGGCAAAGCACCAAGGCATAGAAAAAGAGCACTTTGGTGCCATGTATATCCAAATGAATGTATTGAACAGCCCTCTGAATATCCTCTGAGCTGCTACGCCTTATCTACCTGGAGAGGTGATATGCTGGAGATATAAATTATTCTGTGAATGTTGGAGTGGTGCTAGGGACCACATGAGACGGGGGCAGGACATGCCTAGCAAAATCCCAAATCGTCCTGGGAGCAGCACACTGCACAAGTCCCCGGAGAGGCTTCATTTACAGTTGAGGTACAGGTATGTCAGCCAAGCTCGTTACCCAAGAACCTGCAGGAAAGGTCTTCCCCAAGTTTTCGTCTGGCTGTTTGAGGGGTATGTTTGGTATTGCAGACCAAGTACCTGTGCACCAAGGGCTTAAAAGTTTCATCACAAAGAGAACTCCTAACCGTGTTTGCCTCATCACCAGCTCTCTGTAGGAGATGGAGAAAACAAATTGGAGAGCTTCTTGTTCAGTGCCGAGTAGCTGTAGCACGTACAGCACTGCCTGGTGGATTTAAGTATGCTCTGTGGTGTTCAGGACATTTGAAGAACTTCCTGCCTGAACACCAGCCATAGCTCTAGCTGGACACTTCTGAATCTCCACCTTGTTTTATAATCTGCTTATTAACACCTCCCCGCCCCATGCGCTTTCCAACAGTTGCAGGATGCAGCACAGATCTTTCCATCCTTTCAGACCATCTACGGATTTCATCTGTAGTAGTGATTTTTATCGCTTCTTTTTCTTCAGCCAAATTCTGAAGATAGATACACCTCAGACTTCTTTTAATACCCTCCTTCCTTTTTGTTCTCACAGCAGGTGGAATATTTTCCACACTAGTTTTTTGGGGGTTAGTTCCCCCCCCCCCCC
>VZSZ01001860.1:0-20660 GCA_013398815.1 Ibidorhyncha struthersii
ACCTTTACATCCTCCACCAGTCCCTCTTTGTTTGTCAGTAAATCCCACAATCCCACTATAAACTGACACAGTCAAATATCTCACAGCAGAGGTGTTCCCTTATTGCTAAGGAATTATTTGTCTTAAGAGGACCAGGAGTACTCTGCTATTCACTTTTAAAACAGTTTTTGAAACAATAGTCTGGACTCCAACTAATTTAGAATCTGTGTAACTATGTTTGACCTCTCTACCTACAAAAGGATATTTTGTTAATTTCTTCAGCCCTTTGGCATGTATTCACATTGCACGATGCAAATACATATCCACATTGCAGTTATTTGACATTAAGCTATTTACAGCTAGATTCAATGGAACTTCTGTTGAAGAAGCTAGTTACTGGCATATCCTCTTATCTTGTACTGTGTTGCCTGATGTACCTTATCGAATAATATGAACTCACTTAAACAATATGATTTCTACCCCTGAAGTTGTATGCATTTATCAGTAAATTATATTGTTTCTTATTTGACATCCCATTCATGGAGCAAAATGGATTAGTACATCCCAGAGACAGGATCTTCTCTGGGATACTTCTTTTGACTATCTTGGGTTTTAAAACTGAATCTTAGACAAGATTCCCAGTTATAGTTATATAGCTCCCCTGAAGGAAAGAAAATGTTTCTAATACTTGTCAGCTCTGGATCTCCAATTCCCTGTACATCAGATATTCTGTTGTTAACCCATAAAGCAAAATCAATTTTTCAAAATACTTTTTTCCATTTTTGTTAAGTTTTCTTTGTATACACCATTTACGTGGGCAATGGTTTTAAACTAAAAGAGGGTAGATTTAGATAGAATGTAAGGAATAAATTTTTTTCTACTCTGAGGGTAATGAGACACTGGAACGGGTTGCCCAGAGAATTTGTGTGTGCCCCACCCTGGGAAGTGTTCAAGGTCAGTTTGGATGGGGCTTTGAGCAACCCGATCCATTCAAAGATGTCCTTGCCCTTGTCAGGATGAGTGGCCTGAATGAACTTTAAAGGTCCCTTCCAGCCCAAACCATTCCATGATTCTATGATAAGTAGGAGACTACATGATTATTTACAAATACAAATGCATTTATGATCTCAGAATTACTGATGGAGGTGGGGCAAACACATACACAAAAATACCAATACGTATTTAGCAATGCTGCTGAAGAGTCTTCAACCATCCCCCAAACCAGTAGGCAGTGCAGCAAATGACTTTTAACCAAAAATAGTCTTCCATAAAAATTATACTTGCTAACATTAATGCTGTAAAGTTTTTTGGGGTTTTTTTTGTTAATATTGTTGTCTTCATTTCTGATATTTATTCATTTTTAAAGAGCTACAGGAAATCCGTAATAACATGATTGAGGAAAAGTGTGGTAAACTCAGTTTCTTTGTCTCCTTTATCAAGATTTCTTATTTGTTTCCAGGGAGTTACAGTCTGGAAAAAAAAAGTAAACTTGGATTATAGAAGCACTGAGTGTAAAGCACTGAGTGTAAACTTTACGACTTTCAATAGGATCCAGGAAACATTAGTCTAACTCTTAGGTGGCCTTATTTTGAAAAGTAAATAGAGAATTTGATTTGATGAGATTAGTCTACAACAAGTCCTCTTCTTTTAATTATAAGTCTGTTTGGGGGTTTTTGTTCAGTTGTTTGGTTTGGGTTTTTTTCAATGCAATAATTTCTGGAGGAATGGTGACCACTAATAGAAAAAAATTATAAACATGAGTTATTGTTAAATTTTAAAATCAAAACTATAGAATTCTATCTGTTTTTTTTTATATTAGAAACTATACTTAAGCATGGGAAAAATTTTAATTATCTCCCTCTTACTGAGGTTAACTTCTAATTAGATGGATGAAACTATAAATATTATTCATAACTGCAGAAACCAAGAAAAATACTAATGATTACAAATAATTTATACAATAAAATTACAGTATCTTCTTTCAGAATTAAGGACAGATAGAAAATCATTAAAAGCTTTTCTAAATAAGGTACACAATTTAATTTAATCCTTTTTCCTAAGTTCATCCTCCCACACAAATTTGTTTTCTAAAACTTGAAACATTTATATTTATATGATCCTTTATATGATTACAACCCATATTGTGATTACCCAACTCTAATTCCCAGCAGTCTAGTTACATTCCTAGTCAATAGAAAACTGAGAAAAAAATACACAGATAAACTTAAAATGCTTTTTTTCAGTATTCTTAATAAGAAAATATATTTTTCAATTTATAATTTGTAAAAAAATAGTGCTAACAAGAAATTCAGTGATCAAATGCATTTTAAGGTTCACTGAAGCTGTCATTCATTCCATTTATTTTTAGATTCTTAATCGATATCTCTAAATTATGAACTATTAATATTAGGTAACTGAGCCAGTCTTAAATTGAAGGAGTTGTCTGCCTCTGTACAGTGATTTTAGAAACACTTTATGCCAATTTGCTTTTAATTTCTCAGTAAAGTTATTAAAGGTAGATGGGAAGAATTTTAATGTAAGTACTCAGCCACAGAAACCACCGGAAAACTC
Organism: Ibidorhyncha struthersii; assembly: GCA_013398815.1. Classification (NCBI taxonomy): domain Eukaryota; kingdom Metazoa; phylum Chordata; class Aves; order Charadriiformes; family Charadriidae; genus Ibidorhyncha; species Ibidorhyncha struthersii. The sequence continues at coordinate 2,551 of VZSZ01001860.1, forward strand.
TTACCCTATATAGGTCTGCCAGAATATGCTTATTTAATTTAAGTATTTAATTTAGGCATTATTCTTTGTAAATTTAATTTAGTTCCAGTATTAGAGACACATTCTGTCTTTTTGCTTTAGTTTAATATAAAATATGTATTCACATTTCTAAGCCATTATTAAGAACATTAGCAATGAGAATTAAGGCAACGAGGATAAGCAGATGTGAATCAATTATTGAAGATAATGAAGGGAAATGTTTCATTTCTTAGGATCCAGGTATTAAAAACAAGTTTTTATCATTACATTGTCACTTCTACTTTATTGCTCCATTTCTTAATTATCTCATCACCTTGAGGCTCCTGGGTTTTGAAGCATAAAATGCAAAGTCCAACACTCCTATTTATTTAAAATAGTCTCCTCTCTGCTTTTGTGCAAAAGCTTTTCTTCAAATCCTAAGTTTAAAATGTACTTATTTCCTTCTCTCCAGGCTCTTATCTAAATAAAAGACAATTCTTTGCCATTATGATGTGCAAGTAGGCAGGGTATCTTGAAAGGGCAATTAGGTGGCTCACTTCTCTCTCAGGCCCAGTAATTGTGGCCTACACCTGATAGGCTTTTTTGTAGTCTCCTGCAGCAGATGTGTGAACAGGATGGAGAAAAAACCCCACAAGACTGTACAGCTAAGAACTACTGACATTTATTTTATGATGAAAAAGCAACTACTCAGGATAACAATATTCTGAGACCAGTTGTGTACATTGCATGCTCTGTCGTCACTTTTGCTCATTTTATGAATAAAAATGAGCGGAAGAAGTTAGAAGAAGCACAGTGCAGGAAGCAACTGCCCTGCTACTAAAAAAAGTGTTCTGAACTGTGTCTGCATCTTGGAACTGTGAAGATCTTGCTAATCTTGAGCACGGGCAGCATTTTCTAGTCCTCCTTCATTGCTTTCTTGTACAATTACTTATTTGCTATCAGAAAACAAATCTGAATTACACTTTTATAGCATATAACTGTCAAAAAAGTTTTTATGAAAAGAAAGAGGAGTACACTGTTAAAAAAAAACCCAACTCCTGAATTTCGTTTATTGCTTCTTTTTATATTACAGTCTCTGGACTGAAGAAGAAATAAGACATGCCTGCAACTTTTTCTTGTTTTCACAGAATCACAGAATAGTCAGGATTGGAAGGGACCTCTGGAGATCATCTAGTCCAACCCCCCCACCAGAGCAGGGTCACCTACAACAGGTTGCACAGGACAGCGTCCAGGCGGGTTTTGAATGTCTCCAGAGTGGGAGACTCCACAACCTCTCTGGGCAGCCTGTTCCAGTGCTCCACCACCCTCAAAGTAAAGAAGTTCCTCCTCATGTTAAGATGGAACTTCCTATGTTCAAGCTTGTGCCCATTACCCCTCGTCCTATCAATGGGCACCACCGAAAAAAGACTGCTCCCATCCCCCTGGCATCCTCCCTTCAAGTATTTGAAAGCATTAACAAGATCCCCCCTCAATCTCCTTTTCTCCAGACTAAAGAGACCCAAATCCCTCAGCCTCTCCTCATATGAAAGATGTTCCAATCCCCTAATCATCTTTGTAGCCCTTNAGGGCACATTGCTGGCTCATGGTCATCCTGTTGTCCACCAGGACTCCCAGGTCCCTTTCCACAGAGCTGCTCTCCAGGAGGTCGGCCCCCAGCCTGTACTGATGCATGGGGTTATTCCTCCCCAGATGCAGTACCCTACATTTACCCTTGTTGAATTTCATTAAGTTCCTCTCTGCCCAACTCTGCAGCCTGTCCAGGTCATGCTGTAAAGCAGCACAGCCTTCTGGCGTATCAGCTTGGACCCCTCACTACAGGAAAGACATGGAGGTGCTGGACAATGTCCAAAGAAGGGCAATGAAGCTGGTGAAGGGTTTACAGCACAAGTCTTATGAGGAGTGGCTGAGGGAACTGGGGCTGTTTAGCCTGGAGAAGAGGAGGCTGAGGGGAGACCTTATCGCTCTCTACAACTACCTGAAAGGAAGTTGTAGTGAGGTGGGTGTCTGTCTCTTCTCCCAAGTAGCAAGTGATAGGATAAGAGGAAATGGCTTCAAACCAATTTCCTCTCATCAGATAGCCATATTTTTATAGTCTTTTAATGACTTCTTAAAATACATTTCAAATTTCAAACTTATAAAATGAGGTGGGTTTTGCCACAAAATATGTGCAAGATCCTGGCTTCCAAGTTCATTTTTTTGTTTGTTTTTTCGGGTTTTTTTCCTAGGAGGATCACATTTTCCTGAATTTTACTGATGTTAACAGAGTAGCAGTTTAGCTCTATTCTAAAGTTTTATTAGAATATTTCCTTTTAAATGAATATAAATAAATAGTTGGATGCAAACAGCTAACAGCTAAAACCCCCAACATTTCATCAGAGATGTTTTAAGACTGTGGAATAATCACCCATTTCTGCAATCAGGACTGCAACTGGAAAAAAAACAAAGCAAAGTTTACTGAGGTTTGCAAACACTTTTTTATTAATTTTCTAAACAAAGGTAATTACAGGGAATCACTGAGAGAAATCCTGAATCTTTGAAGATTTTACCTGTGTACACGGTGGTGAACACAAACACCTAAGTCAATACAGATAAGATTACTTGAAAGAGGAATGGTTTATAGCCAAAGGAAAATAATGAAGAGGAAAGGTGAGAAGTATGAACTATAACTACATGAGCAGGGCCTAACACTGAAAAGTTTTATGAGTAGAAGACTTTTGTAAAAGGATTTTTTGCAGTTCCTTGATCCTATCCTGATCCTAATAAATTCTTTCCCTGAAATATAGCAGACTACTTCAAGATGGAAACTTGGTAATAGTCACAGTGACTCCTCACAGACTCCCTGGCCAGGTTTCTCTGTCTTTTACTGCCAACCAGTGAAACTTCTGTATCAGGGAGTAGACACTTGGAGATTCCTCAGTTGTTCTGTTAGGATTACTTTCCTATTGATTTTTGCAGCTACAAAGGTGGGAAAATTAAGGAAAAAAAAAACCAAAAAAATCCCCAAACAAGCAAACAAACCCCCCACCCCCCCACCCCCCCCACCCAGAAAACAAGAGAAAGGACTGGTCCAACAGCCTGTATCTACTGATTACTGAAAATACATGTCTTTAGAAACCTTTCATTAATTCACTGGCATTATAGTAAAATTATTTTACTTATTGTAAAGCCATGCATTTCTTCGAAAACCACAGATGTAGTCTTATCATCATTCCAATTTGTTATTAGGCTATTAAAAAGACAGCTATAGTGTTGCCATATCTTTATAGTCAAAATCAATAGCTTAAGCTATTAAGTGGTCTGTATTAAATTGGCCACTATTATATTCAAAAACATCATTACTATTTGAGCCAAAATTAATCATTTTGATTGAAAAAATCTAAAAGCAATATTGAAAAAGCTACTTCAAATCATATTAAGCAACTAAAATAGTATTATCTCCTCAAATTTTATTTCAAAATACATTGAAGAGTTTGATCTCCTTTAAGTCACCCTATGGTGACTTTTACTGGCATCTGCTCACTTGGCAAGCATGTTAAGCACTGAACCAATGAATGTGATACTCCCCAGCTGTGAATTTGTGTATATAAACCTGCCAGTCCTTCCTCTTATAAACCTGGAAGATTCATAGGTAAGTGGAAGGTGATGTGAAATGACCTTCTGGTACTTCTTTAAATTATATGGTCAGCATCTGACTGACACAAACTTGGCCTTGAATTAGAAAAACAAACCAGAAGTTAATAGTTATACAGCTAATGCTCACCTTTACTCTCCTAAAACCTTAGACTGCAATCTCAAGATATTATATAGAGAGCAGGTAGCACAGTAATTCATGTGTACTTAACAGTATGATAAAAAATATATTCACTATCTACCAGGCATCTTCAATATACAATATATTGCTACTGCCCTATTCATATGTGAATTAACTAGTAAATATTACTGCTGTGTGTTTGAAATATAATGAAAAATAAAAATCTTTGGCACAATCTTGTTAAAACTTGCAAAATATTCTTCAAAAAAAGAAATTTTGACATCATTTGGAAAATAATTTCCTAGTTTGCATATGTAACCTAAATTCTTGCATTATAATTTTATAATTCTGCAGCAATCTCTGAAAATATTTATATTTTAAGTAGCAATTTAAGGTACATTTATTATGTATTCTGCAGAAGAAAATACTTAATACTTGCTAAAAAAAAAACCAAACCACAACAAAAATTGTTTCCAGCACATAACTAATCCTGCCTTTCAGTTTCTTTTTCCAGATGCAACATAAATCTATTATGTATTCATTGTGTAGACAGGTTATAGGCCATGGCTTCCTGTTCCTGTAGAATATCTAACATAATGTAATCCATCATCTGAATTTCTACTGGAGTATGTGATCTAACAACATTTAAACAAGCATGCATGTTAATGTCTAATATACGCTTAATAATAAGACACAGACTTTGTTTACCTCCAGTGTTAGATTAAAAAGATTTGAGGATGAGGAATCAGTAAGTAAAGCTTGAATTTGAATCATCCAAGCTCAAGCCCCTAAATGGTTGCTAACTGAAACGTATCTGAAATTGCCAGGCTTACTGTATACTCAAAAGATAAAATCATGAAGATATGTGTGTGCAACGTGACTGCTGGATGGATGTAGATTATACTAGCAGCAATGTTCCCTAATTCATTTAACCCACAGTAGCTGCCAGAACAAATATTGCAAAATGAGTCTGTGCTGTTTCTTTTACATTACAAACAATTTATCTCCTTCCAAAAATTGCAGATAGATGTTTTAGATGGGATGAATCATGCCATGGGAATATGTATCTCTCTTTGTTGATTATGGCAAGCATCTGAATGGCTTAGACTAGATATCTAACTTCCATAATTAGGTATGTAGCTAAATGAAGAGGAAGCATCACACCAAAGGGTTAAATTACAGCTATACACACCTTTGTGCTTTGTATGTAAGCCTAAAACATATATGCACATAAATCAGCAATGTTTAAGGCAGCTCTTCAAGACAAGAGACATTCACAGATTTAGAGCACCCTCACTTGAATTGATTAAAGCACAAATCATGTCATGCATCTGACTCCAAAGATCCAGATCTTACACTTATGGATGAAGATTTTTTTTTCCATTAAGCTTTTTATGTTCATTTATTGTGCATAAGATAGACTTTTAAGTTTTTTTATACTTCTGGCTCACAACTTGTACATTCTTTCATTGCTAAAAGGCACCCAATATGAGCCAGATACTATCCATTTTAATTATTATATAGATATATAATCTTCTTATTTTAAGGAAGAAAAGAACCATGCCTTAAAAATGCATTGTACATTTCAAACAAATAGTTTATTTTTTATATTTAATCAAAATAATAGTGGAAAATAAATTTATATTCAGTCATTCAATGCACATTGAATGCACATTGAGAATGTTTGATTTCCTTTGTGGTGGGAGGGTGTATTATTTTTTTCTAGGACAATGTACACAACCTACATATTTTTCTGGCTCTAGGTAGCCTGACTCCATTCTTATCCCTCTTCAGTGTTCTTCATTAACTCTCAAACTAAAGAGCCAAATGAAAAGACATGTACGTGCCACAGTTAAACCCACTCAGAGAATTTTCAAATCAAAACGATATTCTGGCAATGAGTTAAATCAACAGAAAGAAGCATGTACAACAACATTGTTCCAAATGTTTCCTTTCCACACTGATAATAATCCATCATTAAAAAAAAAAAAGAAAGAAACAAAGAATACTTTTCCAACTGTGTGTCTGATTGCATATTACCTTAATTAGTCTTATGGTTTCTGGGATGAGAACCACTTTTGTGTCTGCCCAGTACTTTTTGCACAATGACATCTCAGTTCTGGCCTGAGTTTGTAAATTCTATCATAGATAATACTGTTGTTTATATACTTTTGAATGAAGATTAGTTAGCTGACTGAAGAAAATTATATAAAAGGACTTCCATACAGTTTTTAATGCTGACCACTTGAAGCTCAGTTTGAAGAATTTACTAAACACCATTTTAATGTTTTGGGGTGCTAGTAGAAGGTCCATTGAAAATCTTGCATGAACAGGATGGTGTTAAAAAGAGAAATGACACCAGGCCAACATAGTCGAAAGAATGCCAAGAAAAGAGGAAAAGGGGCATGAACTTTCTATCACCTATTGGTTTTACTCATACAGCAAATACTTCTTCCTGTTGTTAGTAATAAATATTTGTATGTACATCCTCAGAAGTCCATGATGTTCACTTTATACTTCAGAAAACAGAGAAAATAAATCAGAAAACTGAAGTACCATACTACTAATCTAACTAGTTTTCATGCTCAACTAAATTGAATTTCATTAAATTTCTGGATTAAGTGAGTCATCTTTCTAAAAACATTTTTAGTTTTTATATGGTGTCCTGTGATACAGTCAGCTTTTCTGTCTTTATGCCAAATTCTTGTAAATGCATATGCAAAAAGTAGAAGATTTTGTCTTTAAAAAATATGTTTATGATTATATGGAAAAGAATAAATATTTTTCAAAATGTATAAATTAAAAATGGTTCATTTTCTTGGAAGTCATATGGTTTTGGAGTCATACTCCTTTAGGGAAGGAACGGTGGGTTGGCTGACTTTTCATAAAATAAATGGTACAACCTGGATCATTGTCGCTTTCTCCTGAAATTAGTGTTTTGAGCCTTTATATAGTTGGGCATACAAGTATTTGGAGGAGTCTTTGTGGTTTCACTCCCTTTTGCTGACAAGTAATCGTTTGGACAATGAAATCCCACTGACTTTGAAGTGGTTACTTGTATGAAAAGAGGGTAAGAAACAGAGTAAGATTTCTGCTTATAGTAGTTTTTTTGATATTTCAGATCATCCTCTACCACCTCTACCTCCCATTCAGCAAAATATTGCTTAGTTTAGTAATTTCTTAGTTCGTGTTTGAAAATATTGGAGCTAGATATTCAGCCAGAAATTTCCATCCATTTTAATTTACAGCGATGAGTTAAATCCTCCACATTTAAAAAATGTCAGTCCATACATGCCTGCCACATTTCTTAAATGAAAGTAAGATGTACACAGCAGTGATGATGGATTCAAGTTATTAAAAGCAAATGTTTTACTTTTAATGCAGGTAAGGATTATCATAAACACTATTTGGTTCTTACTCTCTCTTGATGTGAGGTTGTCATTTGGGACATTCTGCTACTTATGATCTGTCCTTGCCTTTTTTTCTTTCCAAATGTAAACTGAGTTTGAAATCAAATCAAACTGTACTAAAATAACTCTAGTGTGACACAGCTTTTAAGCTGTCTAACAATTCTAAATGCTGCTAACAGAAAACACGTTGACAACATTGTTTGCTCAATGTGTGTCTTCACTGGCAGAGTAGTAAAAGTTGTACATGTATGCACCTTCCAGTATTTGCAAAAACTTATTATTTCATGGATGTAAATAATAATAATAGTAATACCACCAACTCTGCTGTTTGGCTCTATTCGTTTCATCTCTCTGTTACTTATTTACAATATTTCAGGGCTATCTCATAACAGAAATTCAAGAAAAGAGACAAGGAAAAGCTGAAAATGCTGTAACTGTATGATAGAAAGGTGTCTGTGAATACAAGTGAGTTATTCAGAAACTGAAGAGGATAGTGGATTTTAAATTTCCTGTTTACAGTAAGCAAAGTGGGTCTACCTTCATTGTCAAAATTCTAAGAAATCTTATCCCAAAATGTCATGCTTATCAATAAAGTGCTTGTCTTTTTTTAATATCTTGTTGTAAATGTAAAGCAAAGGCACAGCCTCCATGGAAACTACATATTTTCCCAACTATATACATTTTTCTTTAGCTTCTTTGTAGGAAAAAAGACCTCTGATGTAAATTTCATGTTTTGTGATGGCCACTGAGAATCAATACTGAATTTTCTGATAGTATAACTCATAAACCACACTTACATACCTTACAGTGTATATTCAATCTTTCTTTTTGCTCTAACAGAATGGAAAGCCATTTGCTGAGGCAAGTTGATCCAGAATTTATTTTACTGTTAATAATATCAATTTAAATAGAAGTATTGATGACGCCAGTATGCAGAGTAGAGCATAAAAAGTAATTCATGTGCATCAGGAAAACAAAATAAAATCTTAAACATCTGCATTTTAATTGTAACAGGTGCTGGATTTCAGTGTTGAACAATTAAGGATGATTACATCTTTTTGAAATATCAGTGGGAGAGTGTCAAAGAAGATGAGTCTTCCATGTTTACAGAAGATTTTGCCTGTGGCATACTGTGTGCTTTTGTGAATCATTTATCATCTAGCTTACACCTGTCATGGTATGAAATATTGCAACTATGATTCTGCATGACAGAATAATGAAACATTGAAAAAAAGTCCACACTTCAATGAGTTTTCCACAGAATTTTGGACTTGAGAACCTGAAAAGCTGCACATGAAATAGCTTTTCTCTTCACTCCATCAAAAACTACTCCAGGCCAATGAGTTCCCTTCTATGCACTGAATATGTTAATTCATTATCTGGTTTTTTTTTTTCCTATATTGACCTGGTTTTAGCTGTTTTAAAATACTGTGATCTATTACAAGATCTCATATACTGTATTGGATGCCAAAATAGTTCCTGAAGAGGTTCTATTCAGCAAATATTTGAATGTTGTATTTCACATTGAAAATTGGAGCCTCGGGAAGATTATGGAAGTTTTTTTTTCTGTTTTCTTTAGGAAAACCACTTTAAATTATCTTATGTAAACAGCTTCGCTGGAGTACCCCTTCATTCTCCAAAATGCTTGTTTCAACTCTTTGTTGTTGTGAATAATCTCTGACAAATGTACATGTCATGATGCACATTAGCAAGTGAATTCAAGATGAAATCTGATGTCTTTATCCACAAAGGCCAGCATTTTTTTGGGACCATCTTGTCATTGAATGATCCCTACACAATCCATATCAACCACTGCACGTGAAGACTCTTTTTTTTAATGCAATGTCTTCTATCAGGACCCAAAATAATACAGGTCATAATGTCCTAAAACTGATCTTAAAGATCTCAGCATTACAAATTTATGGCTATCCTTCTCTGCAACTGTACTTGAATATATAGTGATGAGATAGAGGTGTAAGTTGTTAGACAAAACACATTCATTACACAAATGTTTAAAAATTCAGACTGAGACAAATCATCATCATCTTGAGCCTAGAAAACTTGGGTTATATCAAATGTCAAAATTACTTTGACTTTCTCAATGTTTATTAGTGGAATAATTTCAGTAACGAAAGAGCATGGGTCAGAAAAAATATATTAATAACTTTAAAAAAATACCATTGTATAGTTCAATCAAAGATTCATATTTTAAAATTAGAGCTTTTGGGTGCAAGGAATTCTGCTCTCTATTACTGTAGGTGCATCATTGAAAAAAAGCATCTAAAATGGGAATACTTGTTTGGGGCTATTTGAGGCGTCATGTCATCTTCATTTTTGAGTGGCCACTGCCAGATATGTTTTTTTACCTTTCTCTTTCAACACAGAGGCATTCACCTTTTCTGTGTTCACAAAAGTGAATTAAATACTTCCATGATATATGGAGGTATAAAGATACCCGGCATAATGGTCAAAATATGCTGTTTAAACACAAGATAAAGAGTAAAGGTTTATCTTGAGGTAGGACAACCAAAGAATTCAAGAGAAATGACAGATACTCTGTCATAATCATAGCCCCAATACATCACTGGATCCTTGTATGGCAGGGTTAAACATATCTAAACCATGATTCTTCTTCTTCATATCAGCATTTTTTTTTTTTTTTGTCTAAGCACTGTGAATGGGTAAACCAGAATTTCTTAATACTGTTCTTATCATACTTAGTGTGTAAAGAAAATGAGTATTTGTAAAATTATTCCAAGTAACTATGCAGAACAGTGGGATTTTTCCCCATTTCCATGTCTTGTTTGGGGAATTTTGTCTTTATTTCCAGAAATCACAAAATTACATTTCCATCCATAATATCAAAGATATGAATTGCAGAGCATTAACATTTTAAATCCTCTATTCTGGTAACTTTAACTCTTTACACGTTGACACCTATGTCATAAACTAAGACGTATCAGATTTGATGGAAATGATTTGATGGAGCACATACTCTTTCCAGTTTGTCTAAAACATAGGTCAAAAACATATGTTTGAAACAGTTGAAATAGATCAAGAACGGTGCAAATGTGTTTATTTTTTTATAAGTATTCTAAAGGAATAAGCAGAGACTCCCGTGGCTTAGGAGACAATACTTTTTAAAGCCTTGTTATTTTGTAGTAGTCTCTGTACATCTATGCTATACATAAGAACAAATTAATTGGATATTAAGGGATTTCAGTCATCATGAGTATGGCAGATGGATACACAGCAGTTCAAGTATTGTCTTTAATTTGGATAAAATGTTTGCAGAATCAACATGGAGGAAGATTAATAATTACTCATGCCCATCCCCAGGTACCTGTTATTTGACGTACTGAAATGTGAGCAATGGGTCAGAATAAAGTCCTACTTATCCAAGCATAAATCTGAAGCACAGATATTTAAAGAACAAATGATATTCAGTATGTGGCATGCTGCTTACTGAGGAGTCAAAGTGAACAATAAACTATCAGCTGTCATCATAGGCATTGTTTAATAATGAAGTGGGATAAAATAATTCATAAATCTGGAGAGATAAAACAGTGCTGTAAAAGCCTTGTCTTTGTGGGGGACAGAAGACATATTTAAAAGACTCAGCTAGTCATCAGAAAAAATGTTAGGATGGGACTGAAGTTTTGATGGAGGATCTGTGAATCTACAAAACCCGGACATACGCTCTAATTTCATTCCTCAGGAAAGTCTATGCCATTGCTTCATGACACAGAGAAGCGATGGATTATAAAAGCAGTATTACCACACATTTAAGACAAATGTTGCTTTCCCTGCTTATGTGGACTTACTGGAGCTACACTACACTTTCTAGAGCCCTAGTACATGATCTTGGATGATAAGAAACCTTAACTGGTACTACTAATATATTTGGCTAGCGTCACAGCAATATTTTAAGTCACATGTCAGTTGTCACAGTGAGACAAAAGTACATGAACAACAGTAATTTCAAAAGATAATGGTAAATATAAATATTTCGAGGAAACAGTGCATGATAAAAATGGTAAAAAGCATAAACAGAAATATCAGTTTAAAACAATATTTTCACATTAATATAAAATCACTATAAAAGTAATTGTACAAATAATCCAGACTTGTTGACAGTATCCAAGCAATAAAAAGATAAAAATGAGACCAGTTCTACTTACCAAATTCCTTTGGAACAGTGATAGAGTAAACACAGTTGTGACCAACACTATAATTCTTGGGGTAGTTTGGTGATAATACAGTGCCCTCAGAGCCTGTTGACCGGCTTCCACAGGGTGCTACAAAATGAAGATAATCAGTTTGGAATAATATCAGAAAAAAATAAGTTTAAAGTTATTTGCTGTATGTTGGTATATACTATTACAGTAAATTTTATTACATTTCTACACTGGATTAAAGTTGTATATCCTGTAAAGTACTGATTATGTGCAAGTTTCTCATATATCAAAAGAAAATTGATGGCACTCTGCAGTTTTCCAGATCAATTATTGTTCTTCCTTACCATTTATCAACCATCTTAATAAAATAATGATGTGCTTTATATGCAGTATGCTATTACTCACAGCGTACAAAACTATTATTCATTCATATGATGCTTTATACTGTAGTAAAGGTATAGATTATGCAGACCTTCCACACACTAGCAAATTCTTATTCATGCCAATAGACTCATAATTCAAAATAATGCTCAGAACTATTCAAATAAGGAAGTCGGGATTCCTTGACTGAACATGATGTACCACTTATTTATATCTCAGTTACTTACAACATTATATGTATAAAGTTGTGAGCAAACACTTTTCTTTATCACATAAACATCATGTTTATTCTACCATTAATAGCTATAATACTTCATAAAATGGAAGATAAATAACAATGCTATTTACTACAACAGTGTATATTTCTAAGGTTAACAATAGAAATTAGCATTTGGCATTATTCCAAACTGTCAAGCAAGAAACAGTGCTTTTTTTTTTCTTCAACAGATGTTCAGGTGCATTTATATGAAACAGTCATAAGTATTATTGTTTTCTTATGTCTATTACTTGCTTCTCATACACACTTTGTAATTTAGTAGTTTAATCTATTGTTGAGATTATGGCATCTGTTTATAATATTTCTTCTAAACACTTTGGACTATAAAACATTTTTTAATGAATTTAATGTTAACATATCTATTTTACAGATTTTTTTCCTATGTTAAGATCTGACTTTCTAAAATAAGTACTACTCAATGTTTCATTTGCTAAACACAAAACCTCCTGTTTTTGTGGTATACGCTCAAAACATTAATATCTCCTGACTTATATTAAATAATAAAAAGAATGGTTTTCTTACTATTATTTCATAAGATTTTATTTCATTAATTGTTTTACTAAATAGAAGCTTTGTGTTAGTGTAGCTACAAATCATGTGTTTTAAGACTACCTTTAGTTAATTCACACAAAACGTATGGTAGAGTATACCGTGAAAAGAACACAACTTCTAATGCTGGCAGCTTAAGGCCCCATTGCTTTGTGCATGGATTTCTGTAATTTTCATTAATATGGGTTCCTTTCAGTATGGTGTAGCTGCAGAGTTTGACAAACTGTGTACCTGAAATGGGAGCAGATGGTACCTATTGCTCCAGCCTGCATATACAATTTGTAAATGATTTAACAGGATAGCGTGAAAGTCATGGCATTTGAAATAGGTCAACAGAAGGATCTTGAATTTTGTTTGTGCCTGTGTGTGTGCATGTGGTAGATGTGGCATGTATCTTAGAGATTAACAAATCGGTCAGGACCCTGAATGGGATGTAGTCTTGGCGATGCTCAGCACAGCTTGGCTGGTAGGCACCCACTCTGAGACATGAAGTACTAAGACTATCATACATATACAGAACGTTGTTCTCTATGGCAAAAAGAATAATCTCAGTGTCTTCCCTCAATCCACTGTCATGTGAAATACCAGAAATTCATGCTTTCTTGTGAAAACATATTTAGATAATTGAATTACTGGTACTTTGTGCCAAGAGGCAATAGAGTCTTGGCTGAGCCTCACATCCAGGGACTTATTTGCCTTGAGTTATTTGAAAAACACAAACAACAAACTCTTCACTAGCTGAATGTGGTAAATATTTTTCATTAAAACAGACCTGCTTACCAGTTTGTAAGTACTTAAGATTTTCTATTACAGATTTTGAATGAAACAGGAGAGAATATGGAAGAATGCAAGCAACAAAAGCACTGATACTAGATAAATTGCCAAAAAGCTTATTACTTCTTCCTAACCCCGTTTCCTTCTTTACTGTTTGCAAGTTGAATAAATGAGTTACTGCAACAGACCAACAATACTGTCCCACTCCAGCACTTGTATCATTATTATACTTCCCTAAGCAGCAGAGGTACAATAATGTGCAAATTCAGGGTAAAATTATGATTCCACTGAAGTCAATGCCATTGTCACAAATAGGGACAGAACTTCACCCTTAATTTTTAATAAAACTTGAAGTAATAGCACAGAATAGCAATACTTAAAATTAATACTATATATTTAATACTCAGAATATAGTAGACCATTACTTATAAATCACAGATTTTTTATATCCCTATTCTTTTTTATTCCTACAAGTTCTGCGGTTAAGCAAGGTATTTGTGATTTTACAAAACTACTAGTATGCTTAAAACAGAACCAAATAAAATCCTCTACAGTTTCTTTTAAATAAACATACATTTTTCCATAAATTCATTTAACTTAACATGCATAATTTTTCAAACAAATAAAAATCAAATTTACTGCAAGCTTTATGAATTTTTATTCAGCTGAGTGCAATGTCTTACACTACAAATTATTGATATTAATCATTGTGTATCTAAAATCAATAACGACTTTTGACATGCTGTCACCAGGATGTTTTTTTAAAGCTAGGAAAACAGAGAAACCAATTATGTTTGTGTCATACACAAGAATTTGAGAAAGCTAGTACACTTTCAAAGTGTTCTTGATTCTCTGAGGTAAAATTATTACATATCTATCTGTTATCTACATCTAGCCAAAATATTTCACAATATTTGAAAGGTAGTATTATCACAGCTGGTATAAAAATAATCACACAGTATAATTTCTTTGACAAATGCACATAGATTTCTAAAAATAATTAAACCGAGCAATTTTTGCAAATTAATAATACAAAACACAATTTAGCACCTTCAAAAATCTGAACGTTCTCATTATAGTCTGATTAAAACAACTTCAATGTCTCTAAAAGGTGAACATAATGACATTTTCTTTTTATAATAGATATTAATTAAAAATTTTATATGACATACTGTCTGAAACATCTAAATGTTTTTCCCACACATTGATTCCCATGAAAGCAACATACCTCTGCACTGATTATATAGTAAGTACATATCTGGTCACATAGGAGGGCGAGAGGCACAGTACAAGGCTGGAAGCAGGACTTCCAGCAGGGGTCCCTTAGCTGCAAAGTCTCTCAACAAAGTTGCCTGCAGCCCATGCTACAACGTGCTCAGTACAAACTGGACTTAGAGATGAACTCTTGGTCACTCTGACATATGTAAAGTATAATTTGCAGCAACAAAAAAATATTTGCATTGGGTATTTCATAGTAATTTCTTTCACTTGGTGGTGTTGTCCTGGACTTTACCACTTTGCCCTTTCTGAGTCTACCTTTTCCCCTATGGTCTCTCCCATTGTTTTCCAACTGCTGCTATAAGGAATCTTTATCTTCACAATAATTCACATTCCTGGGACTCAGAAACAAAGAGTATAAAGTTGAAGCATGATGTAAGCACACAGTTGACCTTTACAATCTGAGAAAATGTTTAACTTCATAAATCATTAGGTGGTAAATCATTCAGTTCTTATAGCAGCAAGACTGTCCTCCAAGACCTTTCTGAATGAAGAGGATTATTTGATATTTTAGTAAACCCATAGAGTTCACTGGCTATATTTCCTTCCTCACCTTTTGGGAAATGCTTACTTTAAAATGCTAGGAGTTTCAGGAAGAGGAGATTCTACCCTGACCATCACTGAACATTACTATTCAGAAATATAGATGGATCCAGGGTCATGAGACCATAGCTACAGTGAATTAAAAACATTAATTTGACACAAAAATAAAACACATTTCTGCCTCTGGAAAATGTCTGGTATTGAGTTGTTTGGTTGGATATAAGAATTCCACTACCACAATGCTACCAATTAACCTTCATTTATGCTTATTTCAGCTATGCATGTCTCATTGTCTTTGCATAAGTTTTTCAGTGCAGTGATTTATTGCATTTACTAATAACTACAAAGTTAAATACTGAAAAGTTGTGAAAATCAACATGTCTAATTATTATGCTGTACATTGAAAGATCTACCTACAGTAAAATTTATAACAAACTTATCACACCTAGAAATGTAAACTGCTTTTAACACAAAAAAAGCAAGAAATGCTAAGCATCGTTTCCATAGGAATGAAAAAAATCCTGCAGAATGAAACAAACCAACCAACCAACCAATAAAAATAAAAGTTCAAAGTAAATTATATTGCCTAATGTAATTCTCCAGGAATATTCCGGTATTTTTTAATAATGTTTGCTTAGAATCTAAAATACTGCATCACTTTCTGTATTTATTTCTGCTTTATTTTATTCTCTGACATATAAAAATACTACTCATTATGCTGTCCTTGTCCTGCTTTGCAGGATCAGCAATGGAACAGTAATAGGAGACAAAGGCACTTGATTGTGGTAAGAATGTGATAAGAATCAGTATGTTGATGCATTACTCACTATTTCCTTGGAACGTTATTAAGCATTAATGGCAAAAAGTTCCTTTTCTGTGTGTGCTGAATTTACTGTTATGGTATCTTTTCTTGTTAAATAGCACTCCCTGCAGCCCTTGAAAAAGCCCTATCACAACAACCACCAAGTATCACCCACTCTGTATCTTAAATTGGTAAGCTTTTTTATCTGGAAGATTACCCATCTTGATCATTAGTATTCATGCACCTTTGTCAAAACTAAATTCTACCTCTTTATTGCAATGCATTAGTAAATAGAGAATACAATATAAAATGCATTACCATCAACAGTGACACCTTTACTCACATTTCAGCATACACTAGTTGTAAAAAAAATGTAGATGATCACCGCAGAGAGACAAAGTCACACAGCAGAACCACAGATCCCTGTAATCTACACCGAACTACTGCTATAAAGTAAAATTTTCCATAGCTCCAGAAAAGCATTACAGGGTTAAAAGTCCCTGCCATTTGCTTATTGCTTATATGTTTTCCATCTTGCCTTTGCAGTTTAACCAAAAGAAAGAACCCACAGGGAAAAACTTCAGGAAAAGAACTATGAAGAATGGACTACTTAAGTATGAGAATTGATTTCAAATCTCGTCTTTTGAAGAAACGAATATTTTTCCTACCACGTATTTTTTCTGCAGCTTGAAGATTTTAATTCCTACTACTGCTTTCAGATTACCTACTTTCTAGCTCCTACAGAGAAGATACAACAGAATTTAATTATAATTGCAAATTTAAGTGCCATATTGCACCATCCATTTTTAAGCAGCATTCCTCAGTAGAATCAATGGGGAATACTACTTAAAAATGAATGGCACAATATGGCTTTATGTCATGCAGATAAATTTGATTACACCACTACAAATACAATAAAAAATGAAGAATAACAGTGTATAAACCCTGCAGAAGGAGGAAAAATATGCCTTGAAGAGCTGCTAATGGGATATTGACTTTTTATCTAATGGGCCACTTTCAAAGCCCAGACTAGGAGAGAGTAATCATTACAGATACCAAGTATTTAGGGGGTCTAAACGAGTAGGTTAAAAAAAAAAAATTATTTGGGGACATGATGTATGTTTTTAGAATTTAACATATTAAATCATTGATTGCTGGTTTTCCTAGTCTGATATAATACAATGTCATTCTATTTACCCCGTTTATTCCAAATGACAGTTTTCAGTTGTAATGGTTTCTTACAGTAGTTAAGTCAAGAATAATATACAAGAAACAAATATAGTGACTCATATATCACCACCAGGAAATAAAATAATAAAAAAACCACACGCAAACAAAATCTTAACAGATAAAAATGGTAGACAAAGTTCTTCTGAACTTCCACATTATAGATACTTTTATTGTGGATATCAGTCTGCAAGTATGAATGTGATGAAGCATCTAAAATTGTTTTGACAATACAGTGAATATGGAAAATACAATCTGATACAGAAATATATCTTTTAGTTGCTGTTTAGAAATGCAGAAATACAATAGAAATGAAGACACCAACAAATACACAGAGAGAGTGCACCATCACACAGTCAGAAAACAGTACCAAAGAAAACAACAACATAAAGAATACAAAAGCTTTACATGTTGTCATGTCTTCAGTCTTCACAACACAGTTTAATCATGGCAATCAAAACTGATTTAAAAAATGAAATAGAAGCTCAGGCCAATATATATTAATAGTGTTTGAAAGTGGTTAGTTAAAACAGACTAGCAGGAGCTGGTGAAATCCCCTCAGGAATTCAGAAACTTATCAAAGCAGGCCCTGAATCATTAACAGAAAATGGAGAAATTATGAAATTATAAAAAACAAAGAAACAAAACTCAAACCACAGAAATCCCAAGTAGCAACTTTTAAAAAAAAGCAAATGCTGAAATACAAAATCCAAAGCAATTGGCTAGATATTGCAGAAAAAACTTAACAAATATTGAATGTGAGTTTCAATACAACATTGCTAGAGACAAAGACACCGCTAAGCTAGGCTTTCATGTATTGGACATAGAAGGTAACATTTCTGCTCTGTTCAAGAGTGTAAAGCCTCAGCAGGAACTTCACATCAAGTTTTGGGGAAAAAAAAAAAAACAAAAGAAAAAAAAA
>VZSZ01001860.1:20708-36498 GCA_013398815.1 Ibidorhyncha struthersii
AACATTCAATTGTGATCTAGCAGGAAATTTTGAATAATTGGCTTTGTTTAAATTCCAAAAGTGAAGAATGAGATCATGGGCAGACTGGTCTCTTTTTGAAGATGTGGTAGATTGAGATAAAAATTAGAGAAATGAATTTTTCTCTTCATCCATAAATGATAGGATAAGAAATAACTGCCAACAATTTTAGTAAAATCAATTAAACTTAGATATTCTCATAACTACTTTTGGGAAGCTACTGAATTTTTTGGTGATTCCTGGAAGAAAAAGGCATATAAATATCTGTCATAATAGGTTAATTATAACCAAGCAGACAAGAGACAGTACTTCACCTTTTTATAGTAGGTTATGTATCTATGTCACTCCATATTAACTGATGGTAGCATGAGAAAGGGGTACATTCCATTTTCTTGGTGCTGGCAATGCTAAAAACACAGACTGAACTGCTATAGTGTGACGGGCTTTTGTATTTTTTTTAAAGAGGAAGGATAGTATTTCATGTTGCAAGGTAAAAATCACAAAGAAAAGAGGTTTATGAGCAAAGAAGCACAAAAAGGGAGGGCTCCCAAAAAGTATTTTTTCCCAAATTAAAAAAAAAAACAATACTATCATAAACTTGAATTATAAGACATTTGGAAGTGTTCAGAAAGATGTATAAGCAAGAAAAGTCCAAATAACTTTTAGGAAATATAGGCCAGCAAGGCGAAGTGGTGGAGTTGCACTTTATGTGAGAGAGAACTGGAATGTATTGAGCTCTCCCTGGGGGTGGATGAAAAGCAAGTTGAGAGCTTGTGGGTAAGGATTAAGAGGCAGACTAACATGAGAGACACAGTTGTGGGTGTTTATTACAGGCCACCTGATCATGATGGGGAAGTTGATGAGGCCTTCTACAATCACAGGCCTTGGTTCTCATGGGGGACTTCAATCACCCTAGTATCTGCTGGGATGCCTACACATCTAGGAACGTACAGTCCAGGAGGTTACTCCAGAGTATTGATGACAACTTTTTGACTCAGGTGGTGGAGAAGCCAACAAGGAGAGGTGTACTACTGGACCTATTACTGATAAACAAAGAGGGACTGGTGGAGGATATTAAGGTTGGGGGCAGCCTTGGCTGTAGTGATCTTGAGAAGATAAGAGTTCAGGATTTAGCGCAGTATGCATAAAACAACAAGTAGGATTGAAACCTTGGAATTCAGGAGGGCTAACTTTGATCTCTTCAAGAAACTGCTTGGAGAAATCCCATGGGTCAGGGCTGTAGAGGGTAGGGGGGCTCAAGAGAGCTGGTTGATATTTAAGTGTCACTTCCTCCAAGCTCAGGATTGGTGCATCCCTAAGAGAAAGATAACAGGCAAGGGAAGCAGGAGACCTGCACGTCTGAGCAGGGAGCTTCTGAAAAAGCTCAGGTGGAAGAAGGAAGTTTACAGTATGTGGAAGAAGGGGCTGACCGCTTCAGAAGAGTATAAGAATGCTGTCAGGGTATGCATGGATGAAATGAGGAAAGCCAAGGCCTCCTTGGAATTAAATCTGGTAAGGGATGTCAAGGTCAATAGAAAGGGTTTCTTCAAGTACATCAGAGGTAAAGGAAAACTAGAGAAAATGTAGGCCCGCTGTTGAATGAGACAGGTATCGTGGTGACAGATGATGCAGAGAAGGTGGAGTTGCTGAATGCCTTCTTGCTTTAGTCTTTACTCCTCAGGCCAGCCCTCAGGAGTCCCAGACTTTGCAGGTAACAGAAAGTCTGGAGGAAGGCTGACTTTCTCTTGGTTGAAGAGGACCAGGTTAGAGATCAAGTAAGTATCACAATAATAATATTGTGATATTATATGGATAACCACAAGTCTGTGGGGCCTGATGGGATGCACCTGTGAGGGCTGAGGGAGCTGGCGGAAGTCATTGCTGGGCACTCTCCATCATCTTAGAAAGGTCCTGGAGAACAGGTGAGGTGTCTGAGCACTGGAGGAAAGCCAATGTCACTCCAGTCTTCAAAAAGGGCAAGAAGGATGACCCGGGAAACTATAGGCTGGTCAGCCTCACCTCCATCCCTGGAAAGATGATGGAACAGCTTATTCTGGGTGTCATCTCCAAGCATCTGCAGGAAAAGAAGGTTATCAGAAGTAGTCGACATGGATTCACCAAAGGGAAGTCATGTCTGACTAATCTGATAGGCTTCCATGATGGCATGACTGGATGGGTGGATGAGGGGAGGGCAGTGGATGTTGTGTACCTTGACTTCAGCAAGGCTTTTGACACTGTCTCCCGCATCATCCTCACAGGCAAGCTTAGGAAGTGTGGGCTAGATGAATGGACAGTGGGGTGGCTGACAGGAAGAGCCCAGAGGGTTGTGGTTAGTGGCACAGAGTCTGGTTGGAGGTCTGTGACAAGTGGTGTTCCTCAGGGATCAGTACTGGGTCCAGTCCTGTCCAATATATTCATCAATGACCTAAATGAAGGATTAGAGTATGTTTCCTGACAACACAAAACTGGGAGGGGTGGCTGACATACCAGAAGGCTGTGCTGCTTTACAGCATGACCTGGACAGGCTGGAGAGTTGGGTGGAGAGGAACCTTATGATATTCAGTAAGGGCAAATGTAGGGTACTACATCTGGGGAGGAATAATTCCATGCATCAATACAGGTTAGGGGCTGACCTGCTGGAGAGCAGCTCTGCAGAGAGGGACCTGGGAGTCCTGGTGGACAACAGGATGACCATGAGCCAGCAATGTGCCCTGGTGGCCAAGAAGGCCAATGGCATCCTGGGGTGCATCAAAAGGAGTGTGGCCAGCAGTTCGAGGGAGGTTATCCACCCCCTCTACTCTGCCCTGGCGAGGCTGCATCTGGAGTATTGTGTCCAGTTCTGGGCTTCCCAGTTCAAGAAGAACAGGGAAGTGCTGGAGAGGGTCCAGCAAAGGGCTACAAAGATGATTAGGGGATTGGAGCATATTTCTTATGAGGAAAGGCTGAGGCACTTGGGTCTTTTCAGTCTAGAGAAGAGAAGACTGAGGGGGCATCTTATCAATAGTTATAAATACGTAAAGGGAGGGTGCCAGGTTGGTGGGAACAGTCTTTTTTCTGTGGTGCCCAGTGATAGAAGAAGAAGAGGTAGGGGGCACAAACTTGAACATAGGAAGTTTCATCAAAGCATGAGGAGGAACTTCTTCCTTTGAGGGTGGCAGAGTACTGGAACAGGCTGCCCAGAGCGGGTGTGGAGTCTCCAACTCTGGAGACATTCAAAACCGGCCTGGATGCTGTCCTGTGCAACCTGCTGTAGGTGACCCTGCTCTGGCAGGGGCGTTGGTCTAGATGATCTCCAGAGGTCCCTTCCAACCCTGACTATTCTGTGATTCTGTGAACTTTGTGTGTTCAGTTTCATTCCTTGAAATCTTTGAAACACAACTACATGTCTTTCTGAAGGTATGAGAAGCAGATTTTATACAGCTGAACATGAGATATGCTCTTACATTTTGGGGGAAAAAAATACAAAGGAAAATTGTTTTAGTCTATCTTTAGAAATGACATTTTCTGTCAACTTAATTATTATTCATTATCAAATTTCAGTTATATTCCTTTTTTCCTTATGAACTGTGGTGCACACAATATTTTAAAAAATTTCTGTGTAGTTTTCTTAGGTACTGACAGCACATGTTGCTTAAAATTAGTTTAGCAAATTGCAGCACTACAGACTTTGGGTCGAATGGCTGGAAAGCTGCTTGGCGGAGAAGGACCTGGGTGTATTGATCAACAGTCGGCTCAGTATGAGCCAGCAGTGTGCCCAGGTGGCCAAGAAGGCCAACAGCATCCTGGCCTGTATCAGGAATAGTGTGGTGAGCAGGACTAGGGAAGTTCCTGCGTACTCAGCACTGGTGAGGCTCCACCTCACGTTCTTTGTTCAGTTTTGGGCTCCTCGCTACAAGAAAGACAGAGGTGTTGGAGCATGGCCAGAGAAGGGCAACAAAACTGGTGAGGGGTCTAGAGCACAAGTCTTATAGGAGCTGCTGAGGGAACTGGGGTTGTTTAGCCTGGAGAAAAAGAGGCTGAGGGAAGACCTTATTACTCTCTACAACTACCTGAAAGGAGATTGTAGCGAGGTGGGCGTCGACCTCTTCTCGCTAGTAACAGGCGATGGGACAAGAGGAAATGGCCTCAGGTTGTGCTAAGGGAGGTTTAGGGTGGATATTAGGAAAAAGTTCTTCACCAAAAGGGTTGTCAAGCATTAGAACAAGCTTCCCAGGGAAGTGGTTGAGTCACCATTCCTGGAGGTATTTAAAAGACATGTAGACAGGGTGCTCAGGGACATGGTTTAGTGGTGGTTTTGGCAGTGTTAGGTTGATGGTTATACTTGATGATCTTCAAGGTCCCTCCCAACCTAGACAATTTTATGATTCTATTCTATGAATTTTATTCATTTTAGCTAATAGTCTGAAATCCATTTTCTGATATCAACTGAGGTGTGGCTTCCACAGCTGGAAAAAATAACTAAATAAAAATTTAAAAATGCTTTTCAAGTCAGCTGTCTGCAGCAAAGCTTTGACATGATATTTAAGAAATTTCTGGAGGAAAACAAACAATCACTTTAAAACAACTTATCTACCAACATAATAAATGTATAAAAAATAACATAAAAGAAAATTGGCAGTAATGGAGTCTTCTGGGGGAGACCATTTCAGAGTCTTTCAAGTCTATTTAGATAGCAAGAAAAGAGCATTACATGACAGATGTGTAGCAGAAAAAATAAGTCAGAGCTTAACAAAGCTTACCACATTTTTAGCTACAACAGCAGAATTGAGACATTGACTCATGAGAAAGTCTGAATGAAAGATCTGTAAGCATTCACAGATCTCTTCACAAGAAATAATCATCCTTTTGAATCAAAAAAAAAAAATATTTTCTGTTTTTAGAGGCCATATAGCTTCTATATTATTTGTTTATTCATCTGTGTACCCTTTATTTCTAAATTATATTTCATTACTTGTTTGGTGTAAGAAAGAATCATTCCTATCATGTGATGAAGAGTGTAATGACTGCTTCTAAGTAATTTGATAGACAATGCAGCTGAAGTCTCACTGAGAATATTTTTTGTTTCATAACCTTAGCAGACAAGGGCATACTTAAAACATCTTTTCATTATGCAGAAGGAGAAACTGACAAAACGTGAGGACGAAAGTAAAAATTATGAGCTTTCTTAGAACTTGCTAACTTTATGAGTTAATTTAGAACTGCACAAAAAAAACCAAGAATCTACTTATTACTATAGAGCTGGTAAGTGATATCATCTCCCGAATCTTGTTTTCATAGTAAGAATCTGTTATTTTAGTGGTGGGTAGTATGTAATGAGTGTATTACCCATCCAAAAATCCATCTGCATTTCTCTAGAATGTCCCTTTACCCAAATGAGTGTTCTCATACTAGCAGGGAATCAGAGCTGCTACACAGAGTAAGCTTTTTCTTGAATTATATGAGAATATTATTACAATATAGAATGAAACCCTGTAGTTCACAGAATCACAGAATAGTCAGGGTTGGAAGGGACCTCTGGAGATCATCTAGTCCAACCCCCCCGCCAGAGCAGGGTCACCTACAGCAGGTTGCACAGGACAGCATCCAGGCGGGTTTTGAATGTCTCCAGAGCCGGAGACTCCACAACCTCTCTGGGCAGCCTGTTCCAGTGCTCCAGTACCCTCCTCATGTTAAGATGGAACTTCCTATGTTCAAGCTTGTGCCCATTACCCCTCGTCCTATCAATGGGCACCACTGAAAAAAGACTGCTCCCATCCCCCTGGCATCCTCCCTTCAACTAAAGCATTAGTAAGATCCCCCCTCAATCTTCTTTTCTCCAGACTAAAGAGACCCAAATCCCTCAGCCTCTCCTCATATGAAAGATGTTCCAATCCCCTAATCATCTTTGTAGCCCTTTGCTGGACCCTCTCCAGCAGATCCCTGTCCTTCTTGAACTGGGGAGCCCAGAACTGGACGCAGTATTCCAGATGCGGCCTCACCAGGGCAGAGTAGAGGGGGAGGATGACCTCCCTCGACCTGCTGGCCACACTCCTTTTGATGCACCCCAGGATGCCATTGGCCCTCTTGGCCGCCAGGGCACATTGCTGGCTCATGGTCATCCTGTTGTCCACCAGGACTCCCAGGTCCCTTTCCACAGAGCTTCTCTCCAGCAGGTCAGCCCCCAACCTGTACTGATGCATGGGGTTATTCCTCCCCAGATGCAGTACCCTACATTTACCCTTGTTGAATTTCACTAGGTTCCTCTCTGTCGAACTCTCCAGCCTGTCCAGGTCACGCTGTAAAGCAGCACAGCCTTCTGGCGTATCAGCCATTCCTCCCAGTTTAGTGTCATCAGCAAACTTGCTGATGGTACACTCTATCCCTTCGTCCAGATCATCGATGAATATATTGAACAGGACTGGACCCAGTACTGAGCCTTGAGGGACACCACTTGTTACTGACCTCCAACTAGACTCTGCACCACTAACCACAACCCTCTGAGCTCTATCTGTTAGCCAGTTCTCAATCCACCCCACTGTCCATTCATCTAGCCCACACACCTAATTCCTTAGGTTTACGAGTGATTGATGATCACTTGGCTTCCAAGTGATTTCCAATATTTTCAGTGTGTCCACACAACATTAGTTTGAAAGAAAACTACAGTAATATTTAAAGAATTTAATTTTAAATTTGAGATCTTACAGCTAATGATAAATTAACCAAAGTCACTATAATCTGCTCAGTCAGCTTTCTTTCCCATCATTATTGTTTATGTTTGCAACACAGACTTTTAAATTATGATAGAAGTCCCCACTTTTCAAACTCCCTTCCTTAAATGATCCCGCTTTTCAATTTTCAACTAGATTTGTGGGTAATTAAATTTACTGGTGGATTCATACCTAGAAAGTAAATATCAATTTGCTATAACAAACTGTTCTTAAGAGAAGAAAGTCAAACTAGCAAGTTTTCTAGAGAATAAAATGCCATGGAACACCCAAAACCATATTAATTCTGATAAACACAGTTCTGTGGTTAAGAGGAATACATTAAAATACAAACAGTAAGAACAGCCATCTCAATTCAACTGCTTAAATATCTATGTTAATTTAAGGTTTACATAGGATCATTCTCAAAGCAGCAGCAAATTAAATATGACATTTCAGTAACTGAGAGAAAAAGAAATATACTGAAACACAAATAAGTCAAGCAAACAGCAGCAGCAAAACCCTGCTGCTGTTAGACACGTAGGTGTAAAGAAAAAAAGTTAAAAATAAATATATTTCCCTAGAGGATGATTAATACCACCGTGTAGTATTTGGGATAGACATGTGCATGTGCCTGTGTCTCTCAAATTACAAGAGAAATGTCTTTTAATATTACTGTAGATAAGACCACAGATTCATGTTTCTTAATTCTAGATTTCTAATACACAGCTGTTTAGTCATCTAATCACTCTCTATGACCAGCAGAGGGAAAAACACATACTGTTAATTCCACTCTGGAGAACTCCAGTTCTCAGCTACTAACCAATATATTGAAGAAGTTGAGGAAGTATCAGATTAATGATACAGATGATGGAGAAAAAAATAATAAAAAAAAAACAAACAAAAAAAACCCACCAGAAACCATACACAATCCATAGGTACAATCACATTCACATTAGAAGCAAACAAAAATAATTAATTCACCCCAGAAAGTGAGGAGCCAAGACCCACCTCCTGAAACAAAGGAAAAAAAGGCAGGTTAAGCAACAACTGTTAATAGTAAAATAAACAATAATCAAAATAACTGGTCTATAGAGTGAACAGTTATGAACACGAGTAACAATTAAAAATAATATTAATACAAGATTGGCCTCTAAAACAAGCAAACACAAAAAATAAAAATAACCGCAAAACTCACTAATCTAATCTAGACTGCTTTTGCTATATCTGGTGGAAGTGTTTCTACGCACAAAAGAAATAGGATATGTGTAAAAGCCAGTTACATTACTCTGACATGACCAATACTGTCTCTACATGATATTCAATAACAGTGTGGCATGTCAACACATATTAAGACATTTCAACTGCTAGTTACAGATTTACGTAATATAAGACTAAGAATGGCCATTGTTATTGTGATGGCCTGGCCTTGGGTAGATGGTAGGTGCGCACCAAGCCACTCTATCACTCCCCCTCCTCAGC
This sequence comes from Ibidorhyncha struthersii, assembly GCA_013398815.1. NCBI lineage: Eukaryota > Metazoa > Chordata > Aves > Charadriiformes > Charadriidae > Ibidorhyncha > Ibidorhyncha struthersii. The sequence continues at coordinate 28,892 of VZSZ01001860.1, forward strand.
TGGACAGGGGAAAAATATACAATGAAAGGCTCGTAGGTTGAGAAGGGTCAAGATAAGGACAGGGAGAGATCACTCACCAATTACTGTCATGGGCAAAACAGATTCAACTTCAGAAAATTAATTTATTACCAGTCATATCAGGGTAGGTAATGAGAAATAAAAGCCTAATCTTCCCTCACCCCTCCCTTCTTCCCAGGCTCAACTTCACTCTCAGTTTCCTCTGTCTCATCCCCCTGAGCGGCACAAGGGAAAAGGGAATGGGGGCTGTGGTCACTTCATCACACATTGTCTTTGCCTCTCCTTCCTTCTCACACTCTACTGCTGTTCCAGCATGGGGTCCCTCCTGTGAGACAGTCCTCCATGAACTTCTCCAGTGTGGGTTCTTCCCGTGGGCTGCAGTCTTTCAGGAATGGACTGCTCTGATGTGGGTCCCCCATGGGGTCACAAATCCTGCCAGAAAACCTGCTCCAGCATAGGCTCTTCTCTCCACAGGGTCAGAGGTCCTGCCAGGAGCCTGCTCCAGTGCAAGCTCTCCATGGGTCCCAGCCTCCTTCGGGCACATCCACCTGCTCTGGCATGGGGTACTGAATGGGCTGCATGTGGATATCTGCTCCACCGTGGACCTCCATGAGCTGCAGGGGGACCGCCTGCCTCACCATGGTCTTCAACACAGGCTGCAGGGGAATCTGCTCCAGTGCTTGCAACATCCCACCCCCGCCTCCTTCTTCACTGACCTTGGTGTTTGCAGAGTTGTTTCTCTCACGTATTCTCACTCCTCTCTTCTGACTGCTACTGCACACAGTTTTTTCTTCCCCTTCTTTAATACGTTATCACAGAGGCACTGCCATCATCACTGATGGGCTCGGCCTTAGCTGATGGCGGGTCTGTCTTGGAGCTGGCTGGCATTGGCTCTATCAGACATGGGGGAAGCTTCTAACAACTTCTCACAGAATCCACTCCCGTAGCACCTCCAGTACCACTTGCCATGCAAACCCAGTACATTTATCAACACAGCCTCTTGCAAAACATGAAGCACAGAATTTTGCCAGTGTTAAAACCTCAAACCCTTCTTCTTGGCTGAGCTAAAGAATACTTATATATATTGTTTACCACTTTTTATATGTAGCTTCTTTCTGATTATACTGTATCTTTTGCTAATTCTTCAGTGACTGATTATATTTAAAGCAAAATTATAAAAATTATGTTTCTAATTTCTAATGTTCTATGCATATCCATTGCAAGTCAAGCTTTGGGCAGACTAGGAAAGCAAATGGCTAGGACAGCAGATAGACTAGGAAGGAGAGGAAGAAAAAGAAATACATGAAAAAGTGGGAGGTCATGGTTCAAAATGACACAATTCCTGACAGTTTGTGTTCCAAGTCTAAACAGCAATGACAACAAAGCTTAGAAATACCCCCGCTTCACAGTTTTCATCAGACTCCAAAGCACACTTTCTTTCAGAGTTGAATTTGTAAACAGCAGTAATGTGATCTTGTAAGTGTGAACACACATTTAGATGAACATCCTGTCTATGTCTGATAATAAAGATTTTAAATAAAAATTTAAGTCCGTCTTCAAATACTTTCTGGGGTACCTCATATCTTCTTTCCTTAAACTTCCTTTTGATTTCCTTAACCTTCCTTTTGATTCCTTGTATTTTAAATATAAAATTAATTCAGTATGTTACATGTGATAGATTTACAATGAACTGTACTGGTTAGAAATGGTTTAAAAATTTATAAAGGAACTATTTCTTTTTGAGACCTTTTAAATCTAGTATTTGGTATTTTTGATTTGCTTAAGAAAAACAGTTGTTAAAAGCAATATGATTCTTGTCATGAGTAGTGACTGTAGTTTTTAACTTGACAACTGCAACATCATTCTAAACTCAGTTGAGTTGCTAGATTGAAATGCAGGGGAATATATGTGTTACCCACATGAAGCAAAATTTAGAAAATCACTGTCCCGTTTAGATTACATTGAAACAACTTAACAGTTTGTGCATATGTTTATTTAACAGCCTTCACTTCTGAACATGTCCAGGACTAGTCTATGGAAGTTGAACTGTCTGCAATTAAATATTTAATTACAAGTATCTTTGATAATTCTGTTAAAATGAAGTATTGAACTGATACACACACACACAAACACATCTACTCTCTGAAGAAAAGGAATCATAGCAGTCTTTGAATTACATTATTTGAGGAAAGTCTCAATCCCTAGGGATGCCATAAGACAAAAACAAAGCCATGTTTTCAATATTTGTGTGTTTGGAAGACCTTCACAGGTTGCTCACTTGTATCACTGGGACTCTCTAATGATCATCAACCCAAGGAATCCTGTTTGCTGCATTTCAAATCACTGAGTTGCAGGTACAGATTCATTTGTCAGTATCAGAAAGATAGATTTAAGGCACTTTAATTCAGCTGTTTAAAAATATTTTTAATTGCGTTTCTCAGCAATCAAAGGCTGTTTTGTTTCCTTGTAATAAAGATTACATTTGAAAATTTCAATTTTATTTTTTCTTGAGCTCTGAACTCTGAGAAATAAACTCTTCTATATTTAAAGGCAAAAAGGAAACACTACTTTCATGTTATATTTATTTGTTCTTGTGTTAATACTGACTCATCAGAATGTAACTTATAGGCTAGGATGGTCTATGAGAGAAAAAAAAAATCTTTAAATATAATCCTGCTAGAAATTTACTAATCTGAAAAGGACTAGTCATAATGATTTCAAGGTAAATTACCAAACCACTAAAAGCTCATTGTCTATCATCACATGCCTGTGCTTAGGGTTATTTCTTCTATGAGCATTTATCCTGCACTTAACAAAAGTGAAACTGATGCACATTTTACTCCTTATTCACACAGTATTGAGGATTAATCTTTGTGCATTTGACCATAGATTTGATTATGCAGTATAATTTTGTGATATCTGTGAACTTTGTCATACTAATTTTATGTGAAGTTATATTGGATGGCACAGTTCCCAGCACAAATATGTATGGGATCTTTGTGGTAACCTTTCCTTACTGTATTTTTTTTTCTTTTTTTTTTTTTTTGTAAATAGTAGAAAACTCACCATTGCACCAACTTTCAATTCTTACCTTGTAATCAAATATGAATCCTAACATGTTGTATTACATTTCTCTTAAAAATTATCCTTTCTCTGTGGAACTCTGTCAAAGATTTTTAAAAATTCAATTATATAGGATCAACTGTTATTAATTTAATTCATATGCTTGTTGAGCTCTCAGATTTTCCATTAAGCTCCACATTCCTCTTCAAAAGTTATATTGATTTTTCTTCAACATGTTTAACCATGCATTTCCTAGTTCTGTTTTTTTTATAATGTCTACCAATTTTCTAATTGTGGAAATTGGCCAGTTGCTCATCATGGAAGATTTTTGGCATGTTCATCACCTTCCACTACTTTGATAGAAAGGCTAACATAACCTTAAGGTTAATATTTTTACTTCAAATGCTTCACATCTAGGCCCATTTTGAACTCCACAGAAATTACTGTCTCATCCTAGGAACTTCCTATGGTTCTGTTTATTGATGTTCCTTAATGTCTCTTCTATAACTGCTTCCATTTTGACACAGTTCCTTAGAGTCAAAGGAATGGTTCTAATGCAGGACTTCTCTGTTTACCTCAGTAATGTAGCATAATGTAACATAACATAACATATAATTTACTTAGCTTTCTGAAATGGCATTGTCCTTGAATGCATTTTTGGCCTTGAACTTCTGTTGACACTTTAATAAGTTTCCTACTTTTCTCATCTTTGAAAAAGTTTATTAGGTGTTAGATTAGGTTCACATAGTCTAAAGTTGTTTCTCAAAACCTTATTGGCCGTGCTTTCTACTACCTTTCTACCCTCATTTGAACAGTATTTCCTTTTCCTGGAATACATATTTTAATTTCTATTAGATTCCTTGACTCTGTTGTTTCACCACCTCTTTCAGTGATCCTTTTAGATTTTATCTGTGATTGATGAGACTCTAAAATGGTATTTCTACACAATTTCCAGGTCACCAGTAAATACTTACTTTTTTGCTGTGTCTTCAAATTTATTTCAATGAGCTTCCTCAGTTTGATATAGCTCCCAATACAAAGTAAAAAAATTACTTTTAGTTTTTTCTCTTCCCTTCCTCTCAGGGTGTCCAATTTGAGTGCACTGTGAACACTTTGGATCATTTTGAGCACATTATTGTCACATTTACTCTCATTGAGAAAATCTGCTCTGCTTTAGGCCAGCTGTTTCTCTATTCCTTTGATACTTTTATCTTAATGTTGAACTAAAAATATGTTAACTAAATCACTAATATTTGAACTGGGGATAATTAAAATAACTCTGTAATGTTCTCTGACCTAGCTTAATGTCTGAATATATCTTTTATTAAAAATTCACCGATGAACAAAGCCAATGTATTCCCCAGCATGTTACATAAGTAAAGCTTTAAACTACCAACTTAGTCAGTAACTGAGTATCAAAACAACTGAAAAACATAAAATGAAGTGCAGAACAACAGATAAGGAAATGTAACCTTTTAAATTCATAACAACAAACAACTTCTGTGGTAGCTGGAGTATATAAATGTGTGTTAGATAGAGTTGCGATTCATTGTATTAACTTCTGTTAGCACTCAGCTACACTTCAGTATATAAAAAAGAAATATATAGTAAAAAGGTTCCAGTGAATACCTAAAAACTAGAAGTAAAGTTTTATTGGGGAAGATACTGTTCTTTCAAGACAGTGTGAGATCGGAAAAAAGCTGTTATGCATGCAGCTTCAGAGCGAAACATCAAGAAACATGAGATCCTAAAAGAGGCAGATATCCTCTTTAAGCTGGATGATGATCTTGCTTACCATTCTTAAGGCAGATTGACTAACTTCTATTTGTGGCCTAGTCAAGAAGGAAAAGAAAACTGAATCCTATTTTAAAACAATATAGTCTCTTAATTGCAGGTTTTTCTATTCCACAGAACCCTCCTCTAGTTCCCAATGCGGTAGTAAATGTGAAGATGGCAAAACTTGGGCAAAGAATGAAATATGAGTCTTATACATGTACCCACCGACATATCCCACCTAATAAAACTTCTTCCAGTTGAGTGGGTTACTGAAGTGTCATTAGACAAGTCTGAGGACCTTCAGACTGCTGCCTGAGGTTAAGTTAGAAACATGAATATTTATCAGGTATAGCCAGTGCAGATGACTGGATCAGTTTCTTTAATTCCAGTTATTAATTAATCGACTTACTCTGATTACTGACTGATACTACATAATCCTATCCTACTTCAGTGTCTTGCAGTCTTTGAAAAATAAATATTTGCTTATCTGTGTGAATAAATGGTAGGATTTTTTTTTCTTTCTAAGAACAGAATATCCAGCAGCCATCTTGTATGTTCCAAAAAATCATCAAAGAAAAATATATACCTCTGATGTTAACACTTAATACAGAAACAAGCATGTATTTACTTAAACAATTGCTAAAAGCTGTTTTTCTCTCCACCTCAAAATACCTGATGGAATAACCTTTTTTTTTTGAGCAATAATAATGTTTGATTTCAGATACATTTTGTGTAGTAAAAAATATAAAAAAATTGAGGCTAAAAAAATCAAAGTTTACGTAGCTTAAACTATTTTTCCTTCTTCCTGGCATCTCTTTCATTAAACTATGCTGCTAAAAATCGGCAGCAGATTTTTTCTCTTTCAAGAGAAGATGAAGTACCTGGTTTTATGGTGCACTCTATTTAACTAATCCCTTAAATACTTTGGAAATTAGGATTCTCTGGCAGCTGATTTTAATGAGGTCATTGTAATTAACAACTATTCTTCATTTCTTGTGCTTTATTTACCATTATATTACATTAGTACTTCTTAAATTAAAGCTTGGAATAACTACACACAGCATTTATTATTCAATGGACATTGCAAAGCCATATTATGAATTCCAAATGTATACGCAAAAGGTCAGACACTCAAAGTAATGCTTGGTGTGGGTATATGTATGTGTTTGTATTTATTCTTAATTCTTTTCTAAGCTTTCTAGAATTATTAACCTTCATAATTTATTCCCATAACTTTATCAATCTTCCTCTGACATAAAGAGAATAGCTTTAAGAAAAGCTGACATTTTAACTTAATCACATTTTCCAAAATCTGTGGGTTTTAGCAAAATACCAGCTATCGGCATATCCACAGAATCATAGAATAGTTTGGGTTGGAAGGGACCTTTTAAGGACATGTAGTCCCACCTCCCCTGCAATGAGCAGAGACATCTTCAACAAGACCAGGTTGCTCAGAGCCCCATCCAACCTGACCTTGAATGTTTCCAGGGGTGGAGCGTCTACCACCTCTCTGGGCAACCTGTTCCAGTGTTTCACCACCCTGATTATAAAAAACCCCCAAACTTCCTTATATCTAGTCTAAATCTTCCCTGTTTTAGTTTAAAGCCATTACCCCTTATCCTATCACAACAGGCCCTGCCAAAATGTTTGTCCCCATCTTTCCTGTAGGACCCCTTTAAGAATTGAAAGTCTGCAATAAGATCTCCCTGGAGCCTTCTCCAGGCTGAACAACCCCAACTCTCTCAGCCTGTCCACATAGGAGAGGTGCTCCAGCCCTCTCATTGTGTTTGTGGCCCTCCTCTGGACCAACTCCAACAGGTCCATGTCTTTCCTGTGCTGAGGGCTCCAGAGCACTTCAGGTGGATGTATAGAAAAATCTTTTTTTGTTCCCTATCCCCAAACCCGTGTGCATATTTAACAGTAAAGAGTCAATCCCTTGTCATATGAAAAATGAGCCCACTATCTCCAAGAAGTATATATTAATAACGAGATCGTTATTCAGCTACTGCCAAATCCACTAGATACAAATTAGCTTTTCTCTTTTTGGCTTTTTGACTTCATAGCTCTTGATGTGCAATCGTCTCCCTTCCATGGAGGTGGAGTAATGAATGTGTTCATACAGAAAAGTGTCTGTAGTGTGAGGTTTATAGGTTAAGGTACATTCAGACCTAGATGCCTACTCTTTTACTTTCTCAGAAATCTTCTAACTGCTGAATTTTTACACACATGAAACGTAACCCTACAATCCCTCCAAAATGGTGTTTGTTGTATGCTTTAACCTCAAGCAATATTACTTACACACAGTGTATTCAGACCCCTGAGCTAGAAGACAAGGATGGGGAGCAGAATGAAGCCCCTGTAATCCAAGGGGAAATGGTGAGGGACCTGCTTCAGGACCTGGAGGTACACAAATCTATGGGGCCGGATGGGATCCACCAGAGGGTACTGAGGGAGCTGGCAGAAGTGCTCACCAGGCCACTTTCCATCATTTATGAGCAGTCCTGGCTGAGCAGGGAGGTCCCAGCTGACCGGAGGTTGGCAAATGTGACACCCATCCACAAGAAGGGCCGGAAGGAGGATCCGGGAAACTACAGGCCAGTCAGTCTGACCTCAGTGCCTGGGAAGGTCATGGAACACATCATCCTCAGTGCCATCACATGACACATGCAGGAGAACAGGGTGATCAGGCCCAGTCAGCATGGGTTTGCGAAAGGCAGGTCATGCCTGACAAACCTGATTTCCTTCTACGA
>VZSZ01001860.1:43206-153793 GCA_013398815.1 Ibidorhyncha struthersii
TATACATTTCTAATGTATATTTATATATTTATATTTATATATTTATATATATAAATTTATTTCCATTTTCTCAGATGCCTCACTCCCCCTATAAACCTACATGGCTAAATGGGGCTCACAGGAATTTAACAGAAGAACCTGGATTCTAGATCACATTAAACATTTAAAAGTTTAGAGAGAATGAAAGGGAACTATTTAAAAAAAAATTTTTGTTTCATACCTAAAGAATTAGATCAAAATATTACAGGTATAAAGGAGGTTCAGGTTTTCACTTTTCTTCTTAAAAATAAATAAAAAAATGAAAAAATAATATTTGATGAAGTGTATCGTATACCACATTTCATTATATCACTATCAGTTTTAACGGAGTTTCAAAAATACAACTGCCAGAATGTAGGAATTACATTTTTCTACGAAACAAAATTTTTATGTAGGTGAGACTGGTAGTCAGGGGCCAAAATTCATCTCTCAAACTGTTTCTGCCATCTCCATGTAACTGAAAGCTAATCAATTGATATTGTCTTTCTCACAGGTATATGTACATTCTGGTTTTCTTGAGCTAAATCCCACAAAAATGGAAAGCATTGATTACATGGTAAAAATATACTATAATATATCACAGCAACATATCTACAAATCTTCATTGACCCTGAACTGGAGGAAAAATTAACATAGCAAAAAAAAATTGAAAACTGAAAAATTAAGTTGTTTTTATGGAGCCTATTGTGTGACGTTACATCCTAAGGAAGTGTGGGGTTTGTCATCTATGAAATAAGGCCTTGTTCATCCAGGAAAAAAAAGGTCCAGTTAGAATCAGTGACCACTACACCTTCTATAGTAAGATTATTTTTTTCCCCTTTTATTAAATGGCAGTCCTTCCAAGAAAAACTCTCCCTTTAGTGAATGTTAAAATAGATAGCACCAGAAGATTGCTGAATAGATTATAAATTGCATAAATAAACACAGTTATTGCATCATTGATAAAGAAATTACCCGTGAAAATGGCCTCCCAAAAGAAGAAAACCTTTCTCCTTATATACAACAACCTTCCTCACCAACTCTTCGCTAGAAAACAGTATTCATAACTCATTTTAAAATGAGGAAGAAACATTTGACTTCCATTGCACACAGTCTACAATTTTGTTAGGACCAGTTTTCCAATTTGCTGCTACTGAAGTTTGATGTTCAGTACTATGATGTTTTGATTATTCTTTATAGTTGACAATTTATGTATTTTTTTTCTGTTTTGCTGGTACTCCACCATCCAATTTGCAACAGAAATTTAAGTATACAACAAAGAAAATCCATATTTTAGTTAAAATAAATACATTGAAATTGGAAATGCATTTAAGGGCTTTTTAGTCTTCAAATTATGAAAAGGAACTGATGATTTTGAGGAGATTTTATTTTAACTTACAGAGCAAGTGTTAAGTTTATAATTTGGCATTTTTGTGTTAATAGTTTGTTAATATCTGGATACATGAGAAAGGTTTTGTGGTTAATCTTACAGAATATGTGAAAAGAATTTTTTTTTTTCCTGAAGTGGCTATCAATTTGCGGTGAGCGACCTGGTACACTGCTGGTTTAAAAACCAGTAATAACAAAAAGAAACAAACATCTGTTGTGACATCTGGAGTACACTTAATGCTCTATTTAAATACATATATATGTTTTTTATCTGTATACTCTGCTGTAAATTTCCCAATTCAAGAATACAGGTAAATATAGAGGATGACATTACTATTAAACTCTATCTGCAATAATCACTTGCAGCATTGTTTAGCCAATGTTATTAAAAACTTGAAAAAATATTTATCCTGAGCTATTAAGTATTTCATTTTTGTTAAATGTACAACTGAAAAGGGCTTTATCCTAAAATAAAAGTTTATTAAAGTTGCTTTTTTTAATTTTGTATCTGTTTCTTCCACGTGACAAAGCCAGAATAATAACAACAGCAAATGTAATAAATGAAAAACTGCTCTTACCATGACAACTGGGCAGGGCTCTGTTCCAGCCAGGTCTTCCATCATCTCCCATGATACATGTTAGTGTAGAATATCCTTGAAGAACATAACCTGCATCGCAGTAATATGTGACAGTTGACCCCAGTTTATAATCCATTCCAAGTCTTGTTCCATTCATTATATTTCCAGGATCAAAGCAAGACTCACGAAGCTTTGCTACAGAGGAAACAAATGCAGAAATAATTCTAAATATTATCAAAACAGTTACAAATATCTTCTGGACTTCTCTCAAGGTCTCCTTTGAGCACCCTGTAAAATTAAAATGTTTCTTTTTTTGGTTTTTTTTTTTTTTTTTTTTAAGAATCCTTCCATTCTACGTCAAATGTTCTCTCTCCTTCATTTTAAAGACTGTACAACTTACTATATAATAACAGAAATCATGTTTCCTGTATTATTCCTTGACAATTCCTACACAGCTCCATTATGAGAACTATTTTTCCAGAGTTCACTGTGACCAGTGGTGTAGTTACATAGCTAGATGAAGTTACATCTATGGACATTGTCCAAGTAGACAAGACACATCCTAGTTTTAAAATATTTTTTTTTATTATTTATAGCAATTTGTTTCAAAATATTGGAATAAATTCAAACATATGTATATGCTCTTATCTCTGCTTCCCTCTTCCTTCTATAATATGAATACTAGTGTGTTTAATATCCAAGATATAACAAACTACACAAAAATAACCCCGTGGCACTTCTAATTAGCAACATTACTATGCAGATGAGGGAAAAGGTAAATATTTTGAAAAAAATTTGCAGTGTTTTTACATTAATGAAAAAACAGTAACTATATTAGGAAATGGTAGAAGCTGGAACGAAGCAGATGATTTTGTGCTAAGCAGGATGGAGTTTGGAGTAATTTATTCTACCAGGTAGAAGATAAAAATTTACAATTTTCTTCTTTACCATTTCAAGGTGTTGTGGAGAAGATCAATAGGGTACACATTAATTTTCTGCAAGTTCAGCAACAACTTTCTAATATATCAAAAGAGGTGTTTTTCACCAGGCCTATTAGCACTATGGAACTTTCTGCTACAGGTAGGTACGGTTGCCAAAAGACTATATGAGCTTTGAAATTCCTGAAACGCTATTCAAAAGCCGTGAATACCAAGACACTTCATCTGATTCTGGAAATCTCTAAGCTGAAGTTTCTGAAAACTTACAAATAGGGAGAAACAATTATATATTTGAATTTTATATAGTTTAGCTGTATGTCAGCTATTGCTCATTGCTAGAGACAAGCTAATGAAGTAAGTAGATTGCTGGTTTGACTCCGTAAGGCCATTTTTATGTTGCAATATTTCTGAGAGGAAAGGAAGAATTACATTACAAAACTGTAAAAGTACATTTACATTTGAAAATGGAAACACAGAAACATTCCTTTGAAATTCAACTTCACATTTTCCAAAAGAACGTGAAGATCTCCTAATGTGGTTAACAATGTATTAGGATTTGCGTATCTCATCTACAAAGTGTTCTTCTGATATGAAAAGCAGTAAAATAACAAGCAATATTTACATCACATAGTTAATTATTAAGAACAGGTATTTGATATCCACATTGATTCATTTAGGTAGTTGTAGTGTGGTGCCTGTAACATCTGTCTCCTATTCTGAATGGCGGGGCTTTAAAATATAGTGTGACATTAGGAAAAAAAACAGCTACAACTTTTGTAACACTCAAAAAGTCTGGGTGGACAATCAAAAGTTAAGAGACAACATTTACTAGAAAATCTGTAAGATATCACATAGATATTACTAATTGTTATGTAAGTCAACCACACTGTCACTTGAGAAGTCTGGCAGAATTTAGGGCAAATTCAAATTTCTCATTTTTTGTTTTTAAATATTTATTCTTTTAGGATTGTAGCAAGAGATAAATTTCTGTAGAAAGAAAACATTATTTTTTCTTCTTACTGAAGCAATATTGATATATTTGTATTGATATACAACTGATATTGTGAAACCACCATTCTTCAGTTTATGTTAAATCCGCGTTTCAGAATTCTAGCAGAACCTTGGATAGAGATTAGTATTATATGAGTTAGAGAAGATAAATTAATCTATGATGTCTGGTGCATAAATCAAAAACAGGAAAGACATGATCTGTCACAGTACAAATTTTCTCTAGGGAAAAATTACAGACTTGTAATTTTCTTTTCCCCAAAGGTACAGTTGTGACAGACTCCTGAAGTTGCTGACTAAACAGTAACAATGTCACTATAGAAATACAGTTTCTTAATAACTATTCTGAAAAATAAAGCCTGAAATACTTAATACCTTCAAAATACTTTTGGAAACCTGAAGTAGCTGCTGTAAAGAAAAAGTCAGTATACCACACTACAATACATAAAGAATGAAATCAAATGTAGCAAAAGGATTCATCAAGTCTAGCTGAGAACCAGTGAAATAAGAGCAATGAAGAGCAAATAAGAAGACTGTATTAGCAAATTTATAAAAATAAAATATGCGTGCTCCCAGTTGTCAAGACGAAAAGTGCTTCACCATCAATGTCATAATGTTCCAACTGAAGAACTCAAGATGTTGATGATCCCTGCAGCCCTTCCCCTTTCTTTCCCAAGAATATTAGTATTGTTAAACTGACAACACAGAAGGGCAGTGGCAGGTTTAGTAGAACACCAGAGAAAATGCTGAACAATGCGTGCACTACAATTTTAGCTGTATTATTATGAAGACTTTTTTTCTGTCTGTAGTAGCATTTTTAAAACTATTTTCTGTAATAATTAAGCATGGACTGAAAAGAATTGTTTCAAGCAGTTCAGATTTGAGTTACAGTTAACACTATATTCTTGGCTGTGCATACTAGCTGTAAATTCTTTTTGCCTAGAATAAAATTTTGCAACAAGCTTCAAGGAAAACAGCAATTAATTCTCTGATAACTTTGGCACACCGCTGGATCAATTAAGGCTTCTGAAATACAGGCTGAAAACAGGTAGTGATATGAACTGCTGCAATCTCAAGTTCAACAAGGAAGTCTCTGTTGGTTAACATATGGTAATGATGCCAAAACGTTCTAGAAAACTAGTATCCTAGTGCATGGAAAACAACATTGAAAGCCAAGTGAAGCAGGTGCTTTTTCCAGAACTTGATGATTTACTACTCCATCCCTAAGTCTCAAAGTGAACAAAGCCATAATAAACTGCTTAGAGAGAATATTACAGGCATACCTAACTACAGCAAACATTCCATAATTGTTCTCCAGAGCACTTGTTTGAACTAACAAACTGCTCCTCCGTTATAAAATAGAAATGAAGGGAGGGAGAAAGGGAAGAACAAAACCCAGCCAGAAACATGATTACAGACCAGACCTGAGACACAGGTGAGGTCTGAGATTTGTATCTGAGAAATATGGCCTGTCAATGAAGTACACCTTGAGTAATACTGCCACTTCACATAGGATTAGTGTACACATAGGACACAGCTGTGGCTGCTACAATTTGTGTGAAAAAGTTAAGGTCATCAACTCAGAACCATTTAGGTTGGAAGAGATGTAGCACAACCCCCACTCAAAGCAGGTCACTTTGATTAGGTTGCTCAGGCCTTTGTCCAGTCAAGTTATGATTTCAAGGATTCAGATGACAGGATATCAAAACAACCAGTTCCAATGTTTGACTGCCCTCAGAGTGATTTTTTTTTTTCCTTAATATCTAATTGAAATTTCTCTTGTTGCAACTTGTGCCCGTTATCTCCCATCTTATCACTATGTGCCCCTGAGAAGAGACTCACCCTGCTTTTTCTATACGCTTTCATTAGGTAGTTGAAGCAAACCTAGTTTCCTGAGCCTTTCTTTGTATGTTATATGTTCCACCCTCCTAATCATCCTGGTGACTGTCCATTGGACTGGACTTAACTCTGTACAGTGTCAAAATTGTTCCAGCACTGGTGAGCCCTTAAATGTAGTCCAGGTGTGATCTCAGAAGATTCAGAGGGAAGAATCACTTGTCTGGATCCGCTGATTCCACTCTTGATTCCGGTCTTCCACTCTCAGCCCAGAAGGCTGACAGCCTTCTTTACCAAAAGGACACACTGCTGACTCATAGCCAATTTGTACACAAGGCCCTACAGACCCTTTTCTGTGGAGCTTTACCCTATCCAGTCAGTCCCCAGCCTTTACTATTGCACAGGGTTATTCCATCAAAGATGCAGGACTTTGTATATGCCTCTGTCAAAGGCTCCTGTCAGCCTGATTCTCCAGCCTCAAAAAGATCCTTTGAATAGCAATGCTACCTTCAAGAGCACTGACATTTCCCCCCAAACTGGTGTTGTCCACAAACTTGCTCTGTCCCATCATACAGGTCATCAATAAAGAGAATACTGCCCATGTTATTAATCATAATTAATACTAGCCAAGAGTCTGAGCTCAGCAATCAAGTCAGTTTTCCACCCACATTATCATCCTCTTATCCAGCCAGTATCTCATTAATCTGGGCTCTCAGGATACTGGAGGAGAGTGTGTCAAAGGCCTTTCTGAAATCAGAGTATTCAATACCCTCTACTCTCCCCTTGTCCACACAGCTTTTCATCTCTTATAGACAGTGACATGTTGGTTGGGCATGATTTGGTGCAGGCTGTTCCCAGTCTTGTCTTCCTTTGTTTTGGAAATAGTTTCCAGGCAGATTTGCTCCATAAACTGTCCAGGGATTGAATTTAAAATGACCAGCCCTGTACTTTCCCATGTCCTTGATCATCTTCAAGGTGCACGTGACATTAATAATTTTAATTCACCAGAAACCGCCCTGACTGCCATGACTTTCCAGAGATGACAGAAAGCAGCTTTGCAGTGGCAGCTTCCTCAAAACTCTTGGGTGCATCTCATCTGTTCCAACGGAAATATGTAAAACCAGATGGCTTAACTGCTCCTGACTCTTTCTTCCTCCACTGTGGATAATGCTGCACACCCACAAACCCTAATAGTAGGTTCAGGGAGGACTGGGGGACAAAACATACCAGTAAAAAACAAGGTAAAAAGGTATTAAGTACCACAACTAATTTTCCTCAACTAATCTAACCATTCTCTGCTCTTTAAAATGTTAATCCTTCACAAAATGGCAGCTCTCATTCAAAGTAATTTAGAACTTCTGAGATGTACACCTTGAATTGATTCTTTACCTTCCTCTGCCTTTTCCCTCCTACTTATGATATCACACCATTAATAGTTCCCCCCTTGAATTCTGCTGCTCTGTACGGTCCCTGCCCAGTCACACATTATAAGTAAAAAAAAAAAACAAACAACACTTGGTTCATAAAACATTATATTAAGAGTTTTCTCCTCAATAGTGTGATTGAGTGTGATTTTGAGTGTGATTTTGGCTAAATTAAATGCATGTCAGTTTTCTATTGCAGATATCATGCTTGCATTATTTTGATACTCACAATCCACTATGCAAGAAACTAACAAATATCTGTTAAGAACCTTTACAACTGCTTTTTTTTTGCCAACTAATAACAGTTATATCACTTTCAGATTTTAAGAGATGACAGTAAGTGTTGTTAAGATACTCCTAAAATTAGCTAAGCAGTGCAGTGTCATATTTAGCAGATAGTCCCAGTAAAAACAGAATAATTCACTGAGTAAGATGGCCTTATGCTTAAGGTATTTTGAGCTATCCACATTTAATAATCTCTGCAGTTTTTTAATGGGGTTTAAAATACTTCCTTTGGTTTATATCTCATTGTTCTAAGGTAGATGTTGAAATGCATAGTCTGGGTATTCTGAGAAAAGAAGATATGGCCATATCAGGTGAACAGGGAAAATTAGGATTAGCTTGGTTCCTTCTTCAAACTTTCCCTCATATACACACACACAAACGCATAATCTAATGCCTACATCCTCCCATTACTTAGATTTAGTCCCTTTACAAATGTGGTAAAAATCTACATTTTTTTTTTTTGGCATCGTGACTCTTGGAAGCACAGAAAGAAATAACAGATCTTAGTAGCACGCACAGGCTAGCAGTAATGTTAGAAATAGTATTCTGCCTTGATTCCAAAGTACAGCGGTTCACTTCTTCATTTAAACCTAGATCAAGAATGAGAAGAGACTGTGTCCTAATGAGTATCTTTCATACTTGGATTGGTGGATGTGAGACACCCTTTAATTCCATGAGACAAGTCTGTAAACAACAGCACAGCAGAAAAAGATTAGTCCCTTTGAAAAATCAATATACTTTCTTTTTCTTTAGAAATTCTGCATCCCTGAACTGCTTTCTATAACACTTCCATCAGAATTTATCATTCCTCAATTCAATTGAGAAGGAAGAAGAAATATTTTTAGGTGGAACAGTACATACATCTGGGCTCACCATCAACATGTTTAAGATCTATTTTTAACTTCTTAGGATTATCTTATACTATGGAAATAATGTCCTTTACATCGGTAGAATCCAATGACTTTAGGAAAGTAAAAGGAGACTGTGGGTTTGCCAAAGCAACAAATGCATCAGCCTGTCCCTTGTATACCTTTGGGTTTACTAATGGCTTTCAGAACAAATGGGTAAGAAAATAAGCCCAAGGAGGTTTGGATGGTTTGTCTCTGTACCAGCAACATCCATATTTTCCCTCTGTTTGTCTTTATGGATTGTTGGATATTTTCATATTCATTTAATATGAAATATTTCTGTTTCTTGAGCCACACAGAGGCAGTTATGAAAGCTCCTACTGATTATGAATTTTACAAGGCTGGATTTTCTTGTTTACTGTGTTATGACCTCAGACAGATCTCTAATGGCCTCTCATACAAAGGTCTACCCAAAATATTTTTTAATTTTCCATACTGGTCTCCTAGACTCTACCACATTGTTTCATCTTACAGGATCTTAAACACATGTATGCCAACATGCCCTACTACGTAAAGGAAAAATAAAAATAAATTATATTCTGGAAAAACATGTATATACGCTGTTAAATTTTGCCACTGCATCATTATTTTTGAAACATGTAAACTGCTGTCAGAATTCTTTTTTCTTTGGGTTAATGCATTTAACATTGTCATGTATCAGTTAAATGAAATCATACTAGAAGCCTTATCTTAAATTAGTACCCGTATAACATTATAACTTGTATGTATAGATAATACACATTACCATACCCTTAGGCAAAACCAGGCAGAAAACTATGAGAAAATAAAGCAGATTAAAATTTACACTGATGCATTAAACTTTTTTTAATAGAAAAGAAAAAACATTATTTTTTACCTTTGTACTCCAGGTGGAATCCAGTAAAACTAACAGATCCATCACTCCGAAAAGCCAGATGCATGGTGTTTGAACTGCTTTCTATCCTCTCTGGCAGCTTGCTATCTTGAAAGCTCCCAATCAGTGGGCTATTACCATCTGGCCCATTATAGATATAAAGAAAATCATAATTTGGTTCTATACTGAAACTGTAGAATAAAAAAGAGAAATATTAGATAGAATATGCTTTGCCTGATATTCTCATATTTTATTAGCTAAAATAAAAGTTTTCTACCACTGTTTTCATAAAAGGAAAAAAAAAACCCTCCACTATCAGAATAATGGTTTGTACAAATGTTTTTTTACAAAACAAAGGAAATACTGCATTTATTGGTTCTCTGCTTAAAACAATATTTTGCTGCGAGCCAGAAAAAAAGAAGTATACTTTTTTAATAGGCTAAAAAAAAAAAAACTATATTTCTAAAGCTTTCTAGAAATAAAGGACATCCTGGCAGAAATGCTTGATGTTATAATGCAGCAAGCTGCAGAGTAGAGTGTACACAGCTTCCAGTCAGACTGGAAGGATGATCTTCCAGTAACCCTAAGAGCAAAAAGCATTTTGCCTATAATTAGTTTAAATTAAAAGCTGTAGTATTGAAACCTCATCTTTTCTTTTGAACTTCAGTTAATTTTTAAAAAAATAATTAATTAAGCTAATTATGCAACTATAGTTAATTATTACATTAATTAACTTCGAACTTAATTAAGGCAGAGAGTTATCCAAAATTACTCATAAGATTGTCCCTGTACAAAAAAAAGGTTAAAAAATATTGTTAGTAAAAGAATGAATATCCAACCACTGGAATTATTTTGTCACTACTTGACACTAGCTCCCGATTAAAATAGATGTAGGCATTGAAGACCTGGTACAGCTCCTTCAGGGAAGATATTTTTAAACTTTTGGATGATTTAAAAAAATATTTCCTTACAAAAGAAATACAAAAGTCAAATGTCAACAGCTTCGATTTTTAAAGCGCTGTAGCTTGCCTTGAGTTTAAAAGGGTTAGCTGGAGTAAGCCCCACTCAAAAGCATGTTTAGCAGTACTCAGTGGAGCATCCAAAGTTTGGTTTAGACAGGAAGGAGCTTTTTCTCACTCTGGAACAGTCTGTGAATCATAAGTGAGGTAAGTCTCAGTAAGAATGCAGTCTACTTAAACCAAGATTTAGCTTGCCAGCTTCTCTCAAGAATCATAGCAATTGTCCAGATTTTAAGAACAACTCGACCATATTTGGGAACATCCAGCATAACAAGAACTTAAATTTGATGGGACATTACAAGTACAGTTTTTAACTTTTCTGTGACATCTTCGTATGCCCCAGTTGGGACGCATATTTTTCACACATAATATGTGTATTAATTCATTTTATGGGTTACATACAATGCAGACAGCAAAAGTTTCTCTGTGGATTCTATTAAACTCAATTTAATCTTGCATTGTTATAAAGGAAAATGCTAAACCAATTCAATTTAATAACCAGAACAACAGGAAACATCCTGCTGCAGTATCCTGAAATGATATGGACTAATAAAACTAAAATTAAGAAATACTCTTGAAATTTTGCTTTAATAGCAGGTGTCTCATACTAAATATGATGAATCAATAGGTTTCATCATCAAAGACCATTCTCGTGGGCTGAGGAGATTTCAGTGAGTTACTCCGTGCTGCCTCCTCAGGAACAGAATCTTGATAAATTAAGCACCATCCACTTCCACATTAGTCAGTGTAAACTGAGTTAAAAACTGAATAGGAGCAATGAGCTCCCAAGCTCCACCTCTGTGTGCATTGAATACTCTAATGACTGCTAACAAAGATAAAAATTACTAATCACTTTGATAGGTATATTAAGCATACATATGTTGCCCTACAAAGCTCTGAACAACTGCAAATAATACAGTTACACACATGACTAAAAATTATAAACAGGTAGCAGTTTACCTGATAAATGCTAATGATATAACATAATCATTGTTAACAGTGATAGTCCAGTCACAATCTCTGCTGTGGGGATAAGGATGAGGGAAGTTGGGTGAAAGTATAAAACCTGATGAGCCAGTCAAGTTTCCTCCACAGGGAGCTGTGAATAAAAATAAATTGGAATTGAGGAAAGAAGGTAAAAGAGAAAGAAGTACCAGCAATCTGTTCACTGACATTTAATGTCCTCCAAAAGTTAAACAAGAAACAGGTAAAGTATTTACAAAGCTTTAAGAGAAACAAAAAATGTATTCATATTTCCCCTTAGACAAATACTAATACTACTAAGTGAAGTACTTGTTTTTGAACTCTGTGTCCTTTTATTTGCTTGCATAACATTATGTCAAGGCTTTTCTGAAAATACTGTGAACTTGAGAAATGCTTTGGCTGCAGACATAAAAAAAGCTTGACTGGATAAGCCTTTCACTTTCTATTTCTTGTTAAAGGCATTCTAAGAAGCTTCTTAGGTTATGAAGTATGATCTGTTTACACTGATAATGCATTTTCACCAGACAGCACTGATTAGGAATTCGAATCAAGACTGACAGAATGTACACAAAATTCAACAAAAACATTCTAGTAATTGCAATATTCAAATGCAGAGATAAAAAAAATATCTTCCAAGCATGCGCAGAATAGAACAAACACATTTCTCTGTGTGATTTTGGGGATCCTAAATATTGTGTTTGTGGTCCAGAAGTGTTAATAAAAGAATGAAAGTATCACTACCTTCATGAAGATTTGTACTTCAGCATTCTTTAACTTCATATAAAAACAAGAGAATAAGCACTTTTTCTGAAGATTTTTTTTCAAAAAACTTCATAAATTTTATTCAAAAGATTCTAGATAAGATTTATAAAGGCTTATCATGTTGCAAAATTAAGTTTTACAAAGTGATCATCTGCAGTACCAGTGAAAGGAGTTGATCACTCAGGTCTTCTATAAGAGAGATTCTGTGAGATCACTTACAGAATCATAGAACAATTTAGGTTGGAAAAGACCCTTAACATCATGAAGTCCAACAGCTAACCTAGCACTGTCAAGTCCACCACTAATCCACATCCCTAAGCATGACATCTACATGTCTTTTAAATACCTCCAGGGATGGTGACTCAACCACTTCCCTGGGCAGCCTGGTCCAAGGCTTGATGACCCTTTTGGTGGAGAAATTTTCCCTAATATCCAACCTAAACGTACTGTGGTGCAACTGGAGACTATTTTCTCACTTGTTACTTGGGAGAAGAGAGAGCCAGCCACCTCGCTACAACCTCCTTTCATGTAGTTGTAGAGAGCAATAAGGTCTCCCCTCACCCTCCTTTTCTCCAGGCTAAACAACCCCAGTTCCCTCAGCCACTCCTCATAAGACTTGTTCTCCAGACCCCTCACCAACTTTGGATGTGCTCCGGTACCTCTCTGTCTTTCTTGTAGTGAGGGGCCCAAAACTGCACACAGTATTCAAGATGCAGTCTCACCAGTGCCAAGTACAGGGGGACAATCACTTCCTTAGTCCTGCTGGCCACCATATATTACTGATACAAACCAGGATGCCATTGGCCTTCTTGGACAACTGGGCACAACGCTGGCAAATATTCAGACAGCTGTCAACCAACACTCCCAGGCTTTCCAGACACTCTTCTCCAAGCCTGTAGCACTGCATGGGGCTGTTGGGACCCAAGTGCAGGACCTGGCACTTGGCCTTGTTGAACCTCATACCATTGGCCTCGGCCCATCAATCCAGCCTGTCGAGATCCCTCTGTAGAGCCTTCCTACCCTCAAGCAGATCAACACTCCCTCACAATTTGGGGTAAACTGTGAACTTCCTGAGGGTGCACTCAATCCTTTCCTCCAGATCATTGATAAAGATATTAAACAGAACTGGCCCTAATACTCAGCCCTGGGGAACACCACTTGTTACCGGCCACCAACTGTATTTAACTCCATTCACCACAACTCTTTGGGCCTGGCTGTCTTGCCGATTTTTTATGTAGCAAAAAGTACACCCATCCAAGCCATGAGCAGCCAGTTTCTCCAGGAGAATGCTGTGGGAAACAGTGACAAAGGCTTTTCTAAAGTCTAGGTAGGCAACATCCACAGCTCTTCCTTCATCTACTGAGTGCATCACCTTTTCACAGAAGCAGATCAGGTTAGTCAAGAAGGACCTGCCTTTCATAAACCTGTGCTGACTGGGCCTGATCACCTGGTTGTCCTGTATGTGCTGTGCGATGGCACTCAAGACGATCTCAAGATGATATCAAGATGATATGTACAAACATAGATCAACTGAGTAGGAATATATACACAGCATTTTCTAACGTCACAAGAAATAAAACACAAGTCATCTAAAATTTCAAGTAGTGCAATTAGAAAACTTAAGTAGATTAATGTTTCCACAGTTACAATATATATAAATATAGTCTTTCTACATTTTACGTATATTTTTTATATTAAAAGGGAGCAATGGATAGCTAAATCACCTCAAAACCAAAAAATAAAATTAGAATCTCTTTCTCTCGTTCCCCCGTCTCCTTGGAGACAGAGGTGTGGGAGAGCATCTGTCGTTTGCCTCAGTGGCCTGTCCGGCCCAAACCACAACAAATTTCCATTATATTTTGGTACTGTAAGTGGTAAAGAATTCCAAAATCACCATTTCATGTATAAGCAGTTAGAAGCTGAAACACCACCGTGTTCTAGGAACACATAAATATTATAAATCAACAGTACTAGCTAATGCATATAAGAATTTTTCCAGCCTTAGCACAATTTTTTGCTTAACAATCGCCAAATACAAATTTTAGTGTTCTTCAGTATAACCCTGTACATTTATGCTCTTGAATTACTTTAATGGTTCATGCTGCACTATCTGCATGTCTCAGGAATAAAAATGTAAAGAATACCAAAGAGGACATTAAGGTTATTCACTGTAATCGAACTTCACTGGAATGACTTATAAACTGTGTCAATCTGACAATATTTCCTGAGCCACCCTGAACTTACACATGATGATACAAAGATGTTAACTCAAACTGTTATGCATGTGCTTGTTCCAGACTACTTTCTGTGAATGTTTGCATTCATGATACTTTCTTGATATGTCTTGATTTAGTTTAACTCTGTTAAGATCATAGGTAGAATGTTTGCATATTAGTACCTTCTTTCTTATTGACTTACTCTTTCATGTACACACATTAGCAATTACTTTTTCTTATACAATGAGATTCGTTCTTTCATTTAATCCTTGCAAAGATCTAGTTGACTATCAAAAAGACTCTCCAGGGAATAAATGGAAAGTACACGAAGTCGGAAAGTCAAAATGTATTTTATTTCAAGCTATACCATTAACAGCAGTAAAAAAAAAAAATCAATCTTCAACTTTGAAGAATATCTCCCAGGTAGATTTTTCTTCAGATTTAGCAGTTTCAGATTATTTTATTTTTTAATTCATTAGATAGTAAATTGAGAAAGTCAACAACATCTAACAAAAAATGTTATTAGATGATGTTGCCTTTTCCAGTTTACTACCTCCTCTGAAGTTGTTTAAAGACTTTCTTTCTCTGTGGGCTTGAATTAAATTCTTGTGTGTTTCAGAATCCAAAATTTTCTGAACTTAATGTGTGCAACTAAGTGTCATAAATTTGTTTTTAACTGAGGTCAGACCAGCTCTGAAAACAAAGTTTAAAGGACACCTGTCTTTTATGGTATTAGACACAAGACGTTAAGACTGAACAAATGTAATAGGCCATCTAGAAAGAAAGGCAAATGTCAATACACTATGAAAAACATATTTTTAATGTATTACACAGTGAAAACTAGATGTAGGTTATGTCAACCTGTCTTTATAAACCCCTGTGTAGACACAGTGGTAAGCAAGCACTGTGCCAGACAGTCTGACTGTCTGCTGATCTTAGCATTCATTTTTCCTATGGGAGGAAGTACAGATTGTGTTGTTTTTTATCCTAAACCTATTTAATGTTTCTGGAAGGCAACAAAGAACTATTCTACAACTTTCTGGCTTTTATTTATTTATTTATTCACCAAATTACATCTTAACAAAAGAAACAGAATATATGGTTTCTATTTTATTATTATTAGAAATATTGAATATAGAATCAAAAAATCATAGAATTATAAAGTAGTTCGGGTTGGAAGGGACCTTTCACAGTCATCTAGTCCAACCTCCCCTGCAATGAGCAGGGACATCTTCAACTAGATCAGTTTGCTCAGAGCCCCGTCCAACTTGACCTTGAATGTTTCCAGGGATGGGACATCTACCACCTCTCTGGGCAAGCTGTGCCAATGCTTCACCA
This sequence comes from Ibidorhyncha struthersii, assembly GCA_013398815.1. Lineage (NCBI taxonomy): Eukaryota > Metazoa > Chordata > Aves > Charadriiformes > Charadriidae > Ibidorhyncha > Ibidorhyncha struthersii. The sequence goes on from VZSZ01001860.1 coordinate 58,763, forward strand.
ACCTCATAGTAAAAAATTTCTTTGTTATATCTAGTCTGAAAATATATTTAAATATTCATAAATAAATATGAAAGAACTGCTAATTTTTTCCTTTGCATTTGTGTCATATAAATCTCATTTTGAAGAAAGCACTGTTGGAATTCACTGTTCACAAATTTTTTTTCCATAGATATGTAAACGAAAACCAGGACTTTGCTTGGAAAAAGCCAATACAAACAAACAAAAATCAAGGTTCAATTAAAAAACAAAAAAAAGACCTACGAATTTCTGAAGATAGTCTGAAACTTCTGGGAGACAGTCCTTAATTCACCTAAATATATAATTAACCTGAGTCCTAAAATTACATTTTGCATGCCAGTATTTTTAATGTTAACCCTGAGCAAACAAAGTGAATATAATCATTTAAGATTATGGTATCTAAACAAGGTTGGGCCTGGGAAGCCTTTGGAATGGAAAACACCTAGCTATTTTTGGCATCACAGGCATAAACTGAAGGACTGTCTTTTGGCAGAGACATATTCTCAGATTTATAGTTTTTCAGGATATCTTCAGTATAGAATAATCTCTAATTTATATCATCCATTCAAATTGTTGAATCAATATTTAGCTCTTTGTAATTTTCCTATTGCTATTACCTTTGAAACGAAGATGTTCTTAAAACTGTGTTACAGGCTTGACTGAAGGAAGCTGAACAACCAAGGCAGTCTCAAAGGTAAGAACAATTAACATATTTATCTAGTTTTGACTATTAATAAGTAGGAGGTTCAAGAAGACAATTTGGAGTGTGAAGAACTAATAAAATAAACCTAGAACATGCTACAACAATACACGACAGGAATTATCCCTGCCTCTTATTCTTCCATCAAAATGATGTTTATTTTTTCTAAGACTTTAATAAACAGAATCACAGAATGGTCAGGGTTGGAAAGGACCTCTGGAGATCATCTAGTCCAATCCCTTGCCAGAGCAGGTTCACCTACAGCAGGTAAACCACGATGACATTGAAGTTATGTGTAGAGAAAGCCTTGTATAGTTTTGATTTACAGGCATGGAAACAACATAAGTGAATATATTACAAGTTTGGAAAAATATCAATGAACTTCAGAGTGTACTGAAATACAACAGGCATTTCTGAAATCTTTGGACTCCAAGCCAAGGTTTGCAGGCCCTGCTTTAGTCTATTATCAGTTCATATTCCTCCAAAATGTATAATTATAGGAAATCAATATAAAATAACTTCATGCCTGATACTTGGCCAATAAATCATCATCAGAAGCATTCTTTCTACTCTACATACAGCAGGTGTTTGTGCATAAAGTGTGGAAATTACAAGCATTAGGTAAATGGATGCACGCAGTTAAGAAAATAAGTGCATGCATATTTACACACATACTAAAGACAGAATGACAGGTAAGCACCTACATTTAATCTATTTAATAATAGCATCAACTCAGTATTGATAATGATTAAAACTTCTAGCACTGCTTTATAATATGGTAATTATTTTTCAGTTGAAAAAACATTTTTAAACCAGCAATATCAAATAAGGCCAGTATCATACAATATATTCATTATAAGGGCTGTTCCTAGAGCTCTATCATTCCTTTTTCTTTTTCACTTAGACCTCTACAGATGTTAAATTATCATTATTATCAAATACACATTTAGGCATATAAGAATAATAAGAGATCAGCAATAAAATATTTCTTTTCTGTAGTCTTCCAGGAGACAGTGTAGATAGTTCTTGCCCTCAAGCCCATACACTCACACTACACACGAAGGAGAGTAAGAACAGAGAAAATAACACTTTGCTGTGCTAAGTGGAATAGCCACAGACACCAGATCAGTACCATAATATGTTTGCAAATACCTGTGTGCAGACATGCATTGGAGGGGAATGTATGCATGCACACACAAATAGGCTGGTTTATTAAAGGCAAGAAAGTATCTGAAAGCTATACAAGTGCTCCTAGGAGCTGCAGTCTCTGGCTAGTTCCTCCCTGCAAAGTTTGCCCAAGACCAGACCACCAGGGATAGTTAAGCAGGAAGAACGCCATTGTGGAGCTGATGTTCTCACAGTTGCAGTCCCACCTCTACACCGCTCTAGGCCCAAGGGCTCTTCTCTGATTATTTCAGATGCCCTTCTTTTACCTCCATCCTTTCAGACACTTAATTCAAGCAGTCCTGTTTTGGACATAACAGTACGCACAGTATCTCATAATGATGTGACTCAAGGTGATAACCACTGCAACTGGCCTATCCAGTACTTTTCCACTTGCACTTCCTTGGAGTGGCCCATTTTCCTTCATTTATGATCCATAAAACTTGCAGACCCTATTTAACAGGTGTGCTGGTTTTGGCTGGGATAGAGTTAATTTTCTTCATGGTAGCTAGTATGGGCCAAGGTTTGGATTTGTGTTGAAAACAGTGTTGATAATGCAGAGATATTTTTGTTATTGCTGAGCAGCACTTATACAGAGTCAAGGCCTTTTCTGCTTCTCACATCAGCCCACCAGGGGGTAGGCTGGGGGTGCACAAGAAGCTGGGAGGAGACACAACTGGGACAGCTGACCCCAACTGACCAAAGGGATGTTCCATACCCTATGATGTCATGCTCAGCATATAAAGCTGTGGGAAGTAGAAGGAAGGGGGCGATGTTTGGAGATATGGCATTTGTCTTCCCAAGGAACCGTTAGGTGTGATGGAGCCCTGCTTTATTGGAGATGGCTGACCACTTGCCTGCTGATAGGAAGCAGTGAATGAATTCCTGCTTTGTTTGTGTGTATGGCTTTTGCTTTACCTACTAAACTGTCTTTGTCTAACCCACAAATTTTCTCACTTTTACTCTTCTGATTTTCTCCCACCGTGCAGTGAGTGAGTGGTTGTGTGGTGCTTAGTTACTGGCTGGGGTTAAACCATGAAAACAACTATCACAGCCGTTAGGGAATTTCAGGTCAGCAGCTGCTGTCCTCTGAGACAAAATCTTCTGTTATTCTATATCATGATATCACATTTGACTGCATTAAAGAACATACTGGGCAAATAAGGATCATTAAATTATTTACCAAACTAGCCAGATGGGACATAACCCCATGATTGTTTATCACTCTCCCTCTAGATCAGGTTTTAGAAGTGATACTTCAGATATTTTCTAGATCAATAATAATGGTGATTAGGATTGCCTCAGAAAAGATTACTGCAAGGCTTTTAACTACCAGAGACTTTTGTAATTTCTTATTACTTTTCATCATGATTCAGTTAACCAACTTAAATACTTTCAAAATCCATTTAATATGAGCTATGTTAATCAGAATAGCATTAGAGACTGAGACAATATTTCCAAAAATAAATGGTACCTTACAATTTTTACTAATGAAAATTTTATTCTTGCTAAAATAATGAAGACTGCCAGAGAAATTAGGCCACCATCTTCTCATTCTTTCCTGTTGCATCCTACTTCAGCCTTTGCATAATTTTACCTGATCTACAAATTTACTCGGTCATCTGCCTGATATTTTGCACATACTGGAGGGCGTATGAACCAAATCCTCCACACTTAGCACCATTTTACAAGTTTTAAGGCAAAGCTAAAGGAGTAAATGACACTGACTTTCTTGCTTTCTCTCACATAAATCATCGAATTATAAGGGATATGGCGATGAGAGAGAAAGGATGAAAACTATTTTACTAACAACTACAGAGAAAAAATTTTGGTAATGTCCATCAGAGCTTTATACAGAATAATTTATCAGATGTGCAGTACTTGTATGCATTTGTTCTTCAAAGAAAGTTCCTAGAGAAGTGTGATTCATTACACCAGAATTTCAAAATTTAGGAAAGCAGTATTTGATTTTTTTCTGCATACCTATACAGACTGGTGGGTTTGGCTGCCAGAAGTACCGGTTTTCTACCTGAATGCAGGTTATTCTCTCATCTCCTTGCAGTTCATAGCCAGGGTCACACTGAAAAATCACAGTGTCTCCAGGTTCTCTTCCATCCCCATTTCTAGTTCCATTCATGGGGATACCAGGGTCACGGCAGGCAGTAGCTACAGAACCTAGCAGAGAAGGAAACATAATATATATTTATTTTTTTTTAATCAGCTTTTCAGTCCAATTTTCAGCATTTTCTCAGCATTCCAAAATTTTCCTACTCATTTCTAAAATTTTGAGAAACTATATACTATTTTGCCACCTGCTGTAACTATTGAAAAGTTCTATTTTTTATTTAATCTTTTTATAGAAAAAAATTGGTGAAGCATTGCAATATGTAAAAAAAACCAAAGGAGGAGATTTCCTAGCACTCTAACTTTTAACTTAGAGGAATTTTTAATATGAAAAATTGAAAGAACAGATTAAAAGAACCTCAGGTTGTCCCATAAGCTATGCCTGCACACATCTTCAGTTCTCCACAATTCTATAGTTTTTAAACATATGTATTGTGTAACATTTAGTAGTAAATTTGGAAGTGAATTTCATTGATCATTCATATCTATACCCTTGCACATGACATATCTAGCATGCTTGGTTTTTGTAATAACATTAAAGAGATCACCTATACAAACAATGCACATGGACTTAGTATAAGAGAATATACAGTTACACATAATGCATAAGTATAGGTTATTACTAAGACCGCACACACAAACACAATGACTACAAGAGAAGTTAGAGAGATTTATAGATGTCTTCCCCAGGTTTAACGTTTTATGATGAACATATTATTTAATATATTATACCCAAAAAAAATGCAAGCTTATGTGAAAATTAAGTACATTGATGTTTATTTAAGCAAATATTATTTCCTACTTACATTATAGAAATGCAACATTTTATATGTATGACAAATAAATAACAAATGTGAGAGTTGCCTGTGGAACTATTCCTACTGAGCTCAGCAATCTGTAGATTAGGCACTACAAAGATTTAATTCAGATGCCCTTTTTCTGGGGAGCTAATACCAGCAGACAGCAATGTATTCATCTGAAATATGTGTGGTTTATATATTTACTATGTTTTTAAAGAAGAAATGTTGGTCTAAATTGGTTATTTCCCTAAAAAAACCCTAAGTGTCTCACTTTTCAAGGCATATTTAACAGAAACAAAAGAATTAGCTCTATAAAGCTGTGGGTCTTTTTATGGGGTTGTTTTTCCACATAAGAAGTCCTGAGTACAGGGTAAAAAAACACACACACACAAAAAAATCCCAACCAAACCAAAAAAAATCAACTATTACCAGAAGTTAGGGAAATTTTTCCTCCTTATTCCTCAAAGAATAAATAAATATTTCTTTACAATATTAACTACTGCATAATAAATGAAAGATAATGTTTTTTATATAATCATGCAAGTTTTTAAAATTTCTACTTTAGACACAATGATCAGGGCTCCTGTTTATATGCTTAAATAAGCTGCTGACTTTTCATTTAGAAAATACTAAAATACAGAATTACTAAATTTCACTGCACTATACTAGCAGATCTTGCAAATTTTGCATGCAAGAGAATAAGATACTGAAGCTAGATTACATAAGAGTGAAAATTCATCAAATATCAAAAGGTTTATAATGTTAACGCAGGTCAGAAATCAAAAAGAAATCCTTAAGGTAAACTTAGACTGAAGCAAGTAGTGCAACCAGTCATATATTAATCTGCATTCCTCCCTGCTGAGAACACAGAATACAATATATCTTTTGGTTCATACTGGAAAGAAACTGCTCTGCCTACTTAAATACTACCTGCCTCGAATCTTGTTGTAAACAAGAGTATCACTCCTGTGCCTTATTTAAAATATACTGAAATAAATTCTGGAAGAACGGGGGCTGATACTTAAAAATAATTTATAATCAGTATTGACGTGTTCAAGACATAAAGTTGTTATAAAATTTGTTATTAGCTGAACATCATATTGTTCTTACTAGATTGTATAATTCTGGAAAATAATTGTGTATGGCTGAAAAAGAAGGTAAAGGATCACCCAGATCTATTTGGAATTCCTGATACAAAGTGTTTGGGTTTTCTTAACCACCTAGTAACAATTATGCAAATTAACTTTATAATATAAGATATTTATGCCAAACTGATAATCTTTTCCTTATTTGCCATGTACAGTAGCCATCTTGCCTACTTGCATGCTTGTCCAACCTACTTATTGCTCTTTTGGCTCTGTAGTCAAATTGGTGAAATACAGATTGGATAAGTGGAGTATGAAATAGGTGGAAAACAGGCTGTTCTGACAGGCTCAAAGAGTACCCATGAGCCAAAACTCAGGTGGCAGCTGATTATCAACAGTGTCCCTCAGGGGTGGTTGACGTCAATATTGTCACCGTCATTAAAGATGGGGATAATGGGACCAAGTAAACTTTTGGCAAGTTTACAGGCACTGGAGGATCAGTTGATATGCTCTAGTGCAGCAATGCTATTTAGGTACATCACAGTAGGCTAGAGAAAAGGCCTGAAAGAAACTTCATGAAGTTCAAAAAAGGATATGCAAAATCCTGCATCCGGGAAAAATCAATCCCAAGAAAGAATTTTCTGGAAAGAACCTTCGCAGAAAAGGAATAGAGAAAAGGAAAACTCTTCTTGGAAGTGTGCAGCAAAAGCCTGAATGGCATTCAGAAATTGCAACAAGCAGAATTCCAACTGCATAAAAGAAAAAACAGCTTCACTACAAGGGCGGTCAAACACCAGAACATTTTTTCCAGAGGAGATGTGTTATCTCCAACCTTGAGGTAATTCAAAGCCCTGAGAAGCCTGATTTGTTTTACTCTTTTGTGACCAGGGAGTTGGACTGGAGGTCCAAATGACAAAGGTCCATTCCAATCTAACTTATTCTGTGACTGTTTTTTAACTTTACAAATTCATATTAAATACACACAGACTTTATTCAAAAATAAAAAGACTGCATTAAGACTGACTTTTGCATTATAGCACTAGAAGGCAAAAGATAGCTTCTCTGCTCCCAACGTGGAAGTAGATAAATTGCTATTAAGTCTGGATTTTAGACTTAAGTATTCAGTCTCTGAAATTCCAGTTCTCCTTTTTCAGAGTTTGCTTGGCAATTTGCGAGGTTCTATTAATAGTATCAATTCTAACTGAAGGATTTATGAAACAATCTGACAGACAAGGTGAGCTAGTATTTTAAAACCAACCATGAATGTCATACAGAAATTCTCGATAGGTTGATAAAAATAAATTAATACATTCTCAATGAATAAAATTTAAGAAAGGGAAAGAACCCAGAATGCCATTAAATACATTAGGATTCATTAAATGATATATGTTTTTTTATTTTCTTATAAATAAATAATTATTTTGGTTTTATTTGTCTAAAATCTGTAGGAAATTTTACTTGTGTTCTCTGTTAAAATGCTACTTTAGGGAGGCGTTTTAAGAAAGAGAGAAAACTTCATAATATTGCTACTACATGATATGTAATTTATTTATTCACATAGTTGTGTGATACTATCTTCAGTATAATCTTTAGGATAATAAAACAATGATGATTTCCTAGTGCAAGTACACTGTAGAGCTACAAAGCCACTAACTTAGAATAGATAGTATAATTTGTCCCACAGTCTTTGGAAATGTGTTTAGGCAAAAATAAGTAAAAACCTTGGACAGGTATGCATACTGGACTACGCACTAGGACAAGGTAGTGTTCCACGCTTATAGTGAGATTAAAGTGTAATTAAATTATTCTTTCACACTATTTTTGAAAACCACATATGTTTCTTTGTAAATGTGTGTCTAAATTCAACTTGCCTAATTAGGAGCAGGATTCATTTAAATTAATTTTGACCATACGAAAGTTAGGTGTCTTATTAATAGGCTTGTTTCCCATATTCCCTCTACAGTCAATATCAAAAGGGAGAAACATCTACTTCTGTCTTAGACACTTAAGATTTTCATGTGATGGAATGGAAGGAATCATCATCCTGATACATCAATCTTTTTTGATTGAGAGAAAAATCCTGTATGAATAATTTATATTAGACATGTAACCTCTATCTTAAGAATAAATTTGTTATAATAAATCTTATTTTGACTCACTTGATATCATATATTTGCCTCAAAAAGGAGATGGAAATTTTACATTTTTTTGATAAATCAAATTGTCAGAATATGAATCCTCAAATGATATAAGAAGGAAACTGGAGGAGCAAAATCTCAGTACTGTACATAATTATAGAGCTAATTATATAGAGCTAACATATATTAACTGTATATTCAAATAGAATTTCTTAATCACATCTTTCTGTAATATCTGCTGTGCTACTTAGTTTTTGTTTCACATGCCTGAGTCTAGCCCATCATTACTACTGTTAATGACTGTGTCTTTTTCTTTGATTTCAGAGAGGATGCCTGTTATAATTGTCTTGATAGGGTGTGTTCAGTACAGCATTCTCAACTATTTGTTTGCTTCCTTAATCTGTTTGGGTTTTTTTTTAATATTTCTTTTCATTACCTACCTTCAGCCTATTTTTTTTCTCCTTTTGAAGTTTCTATACTGTTTTACTTATGAAATGTATATTCAAGTACAAGAACTATTTTTCTTTCCTATTACATACTCGGGGACCTCAGTTGCTGCCTTCCTCATTCCCCATGAAAAATTGTGGAGTAAGCAAAAAGTTCAGGAATTGTAAAGTCCCTTATAACTTTGCAATGTAGTCTTCAGAGCTTTCTGCAAAATAAATGGAGCAGGCTACCACAGTTCTCCATAAGTTCGTGTATAGTCTCTAAAGTTCATCGTGACATATTAAAATTGATAGATAAAGTAAGAAAATAATACATCTGGTTTCATTCTATTACAGTCATTGTAAAATCAGAGTTAAGAAAATACTTCTCTTATGGTCACAGTCTTGAATAACTAGTGAGATATGATTTGTAATTGTAATTGATTAAATTGTTATAAACTACATTTTTAGATGGGAAAAAGACAAACTCAAAAAAGTGCCTATTAACTAGTACATGCAGCATGACAGGTGCAAGAATGACTGTGTGCGTAACATAAACTTGTGTGTGATCATCTGAGAGCTTTCCCCCCCCCCCTCAATGAAGACAGAGAAATGCAGAGACCTATTTTATTCTTTCTTTGGGCAGTGCTAGTTTGGAATAATTACACTGCCATCAGTCAAAAGATTTGTGCTATATTAAGAACTCAAAGAGGCAGATCTTGACCAAGAACTCCAGCTTCAGGATGGAGATAAATGAGCCTCAATGCTCAAACTGTTCAATAGCGGAGGAATTCTGGACAGATTAGACGCACAGAGTTTGTATGTCTTTCTACATGTTCAGGGTGGCAGAAAACGTTTGGAGCTGAGTGTGTTTGTGAAATAAAACTCCAGATTGTGTTTTGTTTTACGTTGGGGCATGGTTTTGGAGCACATGAATTGATTCCTTTTGGATGAAACTAGACTAGAAGATACACTTCTGAACTACACTAGAACAAATCTGAACCAAGAATATCTCTGAATATGAACAGTGCTGCCAGCAGTGTTTCATTACCAGATGTTTCAATCATTGTATCAGCTCCTGGTAGTGTATGTTACTTGCTAATACAGAAATAGCCAAAAGACCTGCAAGTAAGACTTAATGTCTCAGATATCCATACAAAATATTCCCTAATGTAGACTTTGAATATGAGACAAACAATTCTCCAGAAAACATGTGCTAACGCACAAGCACAAGTAATAATTACTCTGGAGAATTAGTTATCTTACCCCATTCCTGCTATGTGACTTGAAGGAAGTGGGGCAGAATCTTGTTTTGGAGTTTCATAGCAGCCAAGCCATGTAAAAAATCCCCCCCCCCTCACCCCCGCTGCCCCTTCCCAAACTTGTTTGGATTTCTCCTAAGAGCACTCATATGATCATATTTGTATGTTCTCAGCAGTTAAGATGAGAAGAGATAGCACCTTAAATCATCACTTGACTAGCTGTACATGGCTGTACAAATGTTCCTACAGAGCTGCAGAATCTGTTAACCAGCATTCAGCCACACCCAGAAGGAGTTTAAACACAGATCTGTCTACGAATTTCCTTGATGTGGGGTAGAAAAACATTTTCGTACATTTCTTTAATAATAATGCACTGAAAAGCATTTAAACAATAAATCAGATAATTAAATTATTGTAAATTGGTCATTCCTGCTTGAAAAATAGAAAGTTACTGCCAGGGTCCAAAGGTTGATAAGCCCAAGCAATTTGATATGTCACTGTAATGTCCTAAGGTGACAGCTCCATTTTCATGCAGGAAAGATACTTTGAAACATGGCATTAAAAGTGTGACAAGACAGTAATAGACTCTGCTGATGCTGGGCTCAATATAATAAATGTCTTGGGATTTATTGCTGTTAACAGTGATTTCTAAGTTTCATTTTCTAATGCATGCCAGATCTAATATCAGTAAAGAGTCTGAATCCCAACCCTGAGACAAAATTACTTCTTCATTTCAATTAATTTGGTCACGTCTTCTGGAGAGAAAAGAAAAGGGAATTTTATTTGTTTATTTGAGAATTAGGGGGAAAAAAAAACAGTTTTTTTTCTTTTGTCTTTTTTTTTCTCTACAGCACAAAATCAGGGGAGAAGCTCTAAGCCTTCCAAACATCAAGCTCTTCATAACACACAGCATGTCAAAAAAATTTATTCTTAACCTATTTAAACCAATGTGTTCTTCTAAACTCTTATCACTTTAAATAAAGGTTTTCTGTAATTGTTGGTCTTTCAAACTTGCGTCAGCCTGAACCAATCCTGACAGACTGCACCTTCAAAATTCAAGCTGTCCCAGACTCCATGTAATACATTTACCCGTATGGACACTGCAGTCTCCCTGCATTTCTAATACTGTCTGTTTGAGAATCAGGTCAGCCTGGTATTTGCTATCACAAATTCAACCTTCTATAAAACTTTTCTTGAAAAAGAAAGAATAAAACAGCCACAATGGTTTTATTGTCTTTTACCAACAGAAGCACTGCTAAGATAATTTTTTTAATCTATTTTTAACTTCTGTTTTTGCTGTAGATCTAACAGAGATTTAGGAGCATAGCCATTATAATTCTTAAGTAAATTCTAACCATACACTCAGTTTGTTGACTTTGCATGACTTCATAGATTCTATCTAAGTTTGTCAGTTATTGTTTGAAGATTAAAATGGGAAAACATTAAGAATAAAGCACAGAATCAGATTTTTATTTGGGACAACACACCTCTTCAACAAAAAGAGTTTAACATTTTGCACAATCAGGGGTTTCTAGGTTGTCTGGGCAAGTTCTCTGTTTACCTGACTTCTAACTACATCATCTTAGGCATTTAACTTTGGGTTTCATTCCTCTCCGATTCTGAAACAGTAAATAAGTTAGGAGGTATAAAATAGGCCAGGTTTATATCACATGGGAAAGAGCAAACAAAAAACTCAAACAAACAAAAGATCCCAAACCACAGAAATTAGTGAAGTGGTGTTGACCACAGGTCATATCTCTCCTGTTTGACAAGAAGCAGAAGATAGAATACATATTGATGTGGCTTGTCACATAGAACTTCCTGACTAGTTCAAGAGTCAAGAGGTCAAAGAATGCAATACACAGGCCTAGCTTCAGTTTCAGTTTCAAATAATCCTTAAGTATTCTAAATGAAATAAAAGTTTGGAAAGGAAATAGCTAAATCATCAGTATAAGTTTCTGTTGCAGATCTTCCAAGACCAGACCAAAGATTAAATTCTTGAACGAATTTCTGGAAGAAGAGAAGGTCCATGTTGAGTGTCTAGAGCTGGGATAGCAGATTGGCTTGCTTCTCTTGTTGCTGTGTGAACTGTGAGAGATGATGGAGCAGTAGATGCTGTGGATTGTCAATAGTAGCTTCCAGGAAACACACTCCAAACTTTCTCAGAGCAGCAGCAGCAATCACCTTGACAATCCAAGGCTCTGGCATAGGTAATAGGTCATTTTGCTGTACAAAGCCATAGGAATAGTACTTATCCTGCAGATAGCAGGCCCCATCTGCACCATACACCTCTAACTCTCAATGAGCCTTTCTGAGTCTAATTTCCCTCTTACACCAGAGCACTGGCCAAATGCATCCTAGCACCAAGCCTGGTACCACATATCAGAACAGGAAACAGATGACTGAAGAAAAAGTTATGCATTGGAACAGAAAGGATAACACTCCTCCCCAGCAGCCCTTCATGATGATTTCCCTGTCTGCCTCTGAACTCACAGGGACTGCAACTTGGGCAGAACACAAAAAGAGGGGTGTAACACAAAGTTTGAAGGTCCTCACACCCCAGCTGTCTTATGTACTTGTCTTTGCAAACATCTAGTTGTCGAACATAGGTTGTGTGCATGCCATTGTCAAAGGAAGGGTTAAGTCAAGTGGATTGTTCTGTCCTGAAAAACAAGTTCACTAAGTGAGTTACAGATTTCTTGTGAATCTGTGCACCTACGTAGTCCCTCAGTGGGGATTTTGCTGGCTGTCCCCAGGCTCACAGAAACAGCCACAACTTGTGAAGTTGGATGAGAAGATGCACGCTGGAGACTGCTGCTAGGTCCTTTACAAGGTAATGGCTTTGGTTTTGTTTTCTTCTTCACCTATTTCCCAGTGTACAACAAACAATATTCCCATTTTGGTAATAATACCCTGATAATAAATAACCAGTAAGGTCTTTGTATGGTATTGTTCTCTTAAACTTCTGATGCATTATATGTGGGCACATGCACATGCACATACTCATACATCCACACCTACACATAAATTGAGTACAAACTTTTCTGGGAGATCCCAACCTGCAAAAAAGAATTAGAGGTGACTCTGACTAGCAATCTTTTGAAGACAATTATTACCAAAAAAAACCCAGCAAGTAAAGCCACACCTGGTAACCCCCATAACACACCCTACTCTAAGTATACCTTTGACAAGTGGGAAATGGGAGGGATTTTGGGGAAAAGCATCTACCCTCTGAAAACGACTACTAAATCAGGCAATGTAATCCAGCGATATGACTGACTTGCAGTCTATCCAGGAGCCAAGCTCCCTACAGCATAGAGCAGAAGGGTCTGTACAGGAGCCAAGCTCCCTACAGTGTAGGTCCAAGGGGTCCATCCACAGGGCTGGAGACCAGCACTTCCACAGCATTGTGCAGGAGCCTTGTGCTGAGCTGAAATGAGGCTCCTGGGCAGGGGGTAATGGGTTTCCCAGATAAGGATGCTCAGGGCCAGTAAGGCCTGTTTCATGCACTCAGGACCCTGGCACAGGGAAAGATTATTTTCTTTAAGAAACATTGAAAGAAAACATAAAAAAATTAAGTTTGAAAAAGCTGGGAAAATCTGAGTTTTTAAAAAATGTTTTACTGAATTTGCTGCTCATAGAAAGACTTAAATAATTACTTAAATTTACATGCATAGCGTTGGCTTCAAGGATGTTACTCTTAACTATCAAAACACACTTGATTTTAATAATTTTATTTGACATGTAGGAGAGTTATTAATCATTATGGGGAAAAAAAACCCAAACCAAAACAAAACAAAAATTAAATTTGGCCAAAGCCTTGGAAAAAAGGAAAAGCAGCATCTGTCTGGTTTGGTTTTGCATCTTTGTCCTGGCATATATTAATGGTTTTTAGTTAAACCGTTATATATATTTGATGCATATTGGAGCTTGTTAAGAAGTTTACTCCACACATAGTTTAATCAGTGTAGATTCACTTGTTAGATTTTCCAAGAAGGCTCAACAATAAAGGTAATTTTGAAAGACATCACAAATTCATGGTTACCATACATGTCAAATCCCATGTTATTAACTATTCATCACCTTGGTTTTGTTTTGTATTGCATATGATTCTTTATGAAATCTGGTGGTTTATACTTCTGTGTTTCCAACAGCAATGGTTTGTGTGACCACTAATTATAAGTTTTAAAATAAGTTTTAGAACCTGATAACTCAAGTTGGAAAATGCAGACAACTTGGCCAACTGCATACTTAAATATTATTTCATTGCTATTGTATTCAGAATTTGTATCCAGGTTATTTTATGCATTCTACTGATTGTGACTCAAAAGTATTTAGTAGCAATTGTTAACTGAACTTGTTTTAAAAGCATCACTTACATTGTAACCTTGTATAGTCTCACATCTTTTTTTGTGGGGGGAAAGGTTGAGATCAAGTTATTTCCTAAGGGACTTCATCTGATTTTACTGTCAAATATGTTTTAGTTCTTTGGGAGATAACAGACACAGGTTTAATGAGATAACTTGATTGTGGTTTTTCTTACTGTTTTTTGTTGTCAATTTGCATTAGTTGTTAAAAAGCATTTTGTTAAAACTATCTGAAGCATTACACTGCTCTTATGATGTTTTATTGGACAACCTTATGAGCTATTTTTTCCCAGTTCTTAAGTAGATCTCTTTTTCCATAAATATGAACTCTTCAGTTCTGAACATCTATTATCCCTTAAGCATTTGCTCATAGCTTTGGCACTGAGTATGAAACCCAGCCCCAAATAAATTAATTGACATATGGTTTCAGATAATTGCTGGAACTCAGCAGAAAATGGATACTGTGACAATATGTAATCACGCTGGCAATGCACTGCAGCTGGGGAGAAGTGTTTTGAAAATCTTAATTTCATTTAGATTGCATGTTTTGGTGTTTGGGTTTTTTTGGAACTATGGGGTTTTTTGAGCTTTTTATACCAGATCTACCCCTATTTCAGATGGCGTATATGAATACGGGGAGATAGAAATAGCTTCTCAGAAAGAAGCAATCACCAGGATCTTGGACCACACACAAGGGCTACTCATGCATTGAAAAATCTTACCAATGATCACCCATTTTTTAATACCATTTCTACTGAAAATAACATGAAGATGATCTGAGTGAAAATACATCTGCTTAATTTGATTCTTTACAGAACAGTGTGCAATCTGTTCTGTAGCAACTCTTAAGGATACAGTTGTGTAACAGAACAGCACTGCTGGTTTGCCTTTTCCTTGAGTTTGCACTCTGGGTGAACTGAAATCTTCTGAAGAGAGGGGGATATTGCTCCTATCTTAAATTTTCTGGTTTGTCTTTTAGTATCACATTATAGCCTTACAATTTCAAAACCCTATTAATATTTGGGGAGTTCCTAAAGATAGGGCCAAATTTGGAGCTCCTGACACCTGGTAAGTAGGAAGGTGTTTAATTTGTCTGATGAATGCAGATTTTGTTGACTTTTTGCCTTTTTTTTTTTTTTTTGTACTTTAATTGAACAGTTTGGCATTGATATAGAATTGGCCTCATTACTTGGTAAACTTCTGTCCGTACACTTGAATGTCATTACTCTTTGTTAAGATAACTAATTTTTTTTTTTTTTATTTTGGGAAGCATTATAGTATGATCACTTAGCAAAAGTTACAGAACAGTCAGAAAACAGGTTCTGTTTTCTTTATGCTCATTATACGGATTACAATTTCACGAAACAACAACGGGAATACAAAGAAGAATAAAGATCTGATTCTTATTTTCATTTTCTTTTGCAAGATTTTAAAATTCCTCTATGTAAATGAATTATATCTCAGACTGCATGTCTGAATATGTCCAGCCAGTAACTGAAGTTACCAGTCCACCAATATTTTTTTTCACAGTCATATAATGAAGACCGAAAGGTGAGCAATTCTTCAGTCAAATGACTTTGCTGTATCTGTCCTTTATGAGATTAGGCAGCTTACTGGAATGCTTTTAAGAAAAAAAGAAATATTTCTATGGGAATAAAATAGAAAAAATCTCACTTTAATTTAACTATGTTACAAAACACCCAGCCCTAGGCAGGGATCGGGTAACAGGGAAAGTCGGAACAGACAATGAGCTGACAAATTTGAAGTAGCCTCCATGTTAAGAACTATTCTCAAAACTGAAGAAGATATGTAGAAGTATATGACATGTAAAAATTCATATATAGAATTTGAAAGAGTTACAGCTTGAGAAAGAGGCTCTGGATTCCACAAAAAGTGAAAGCTTTTCAAAAAGCAGTGAGATTAATTACAGAACATGAAAAACTATCACTGATCAAGTGTAAATCTAGTTTGATGTGCCTTCAAGGAATCTCACTTATGTAAGTATATTTTGGCCATTCTCCTAAAATATTACTTCTCTTTAAGTACATTTTTGTGATATGTTCATTCCATTACAAGCTAGCGATAAAAACTTTCATACACCTTTCTTTCTTATGGTACGGTTTACATACAATAGAAAACACACTTCAGTTACACTCATTGACTGAAAATGAGAGATGCATAAGTGGAAAGACGATAAGACCTTGGAGAAACAGAAGATAAACCTCAAAATAGCTGTCCCTTCTGTACATTTATGCATTCTGCTGTAATCTGAGTGTAAATAAAGGATAACAGTACTGAAGATGTATCTGTACTTGCAGGAAAGAGCCCATCATGTGTGTGCATGCGTGCATGCATGCATGTGTGTGCCTATGTATATCTATAAAGGATGGCACATGAATCATTAGTAAAAGATACTACAGATACTGAAAATGAGGAATGGAAAATTCATCTCTAAAGTAGCATTAACACAATACCAGAATTTGTCAGTGAAAACTGAGAGCAGAATAACTATGGCATCTGATTTATTTACCATTGGAAAATGATTTCCCCAGTCATATGATTGAGTATCAATTCCATGCTGTTTTCTTCTGTGTTTTGTACCAAATACTTAACAAGATACTTTTTCAGAGCATACTGCAAAACCAGCTCACTACTACTCTCCTACATGCAAAACATATTTTAAGAAGATATTTCAATGAGGCAGGATGAACTTCACGTACATTTAAAGATGCAAAATTTCACCTTTACATGGTTTCATCAAAATAATTCCTGTAAACCTCAGCTGATGAATTTGCCAGTCACATTGCAGTTTGCCTGTAGTTCTATGTAAGACTGCAAAAAAGGACTGTTGAATAACCAATGCAGTGTATAATGCAAAGACTAATTTTCAGGGTGAAATCTCCACAAGACAAGTCTTTTGGGAGATGATTCTTTGTACACAGAAGACAATAAGTAGCAAGCGACGGTCTCATGCAGTTTTATTCACTTACTGATTGCAATGGAAAGTTTCATTGACATTATACTCTTTATCCACTCAATCAAGGCACATAATTTTGGTCCCAAAGGAGTCTAAAGAGGCAAACTCTATTATTAAGCATAGGCCACTATCTGATGGTCAGGCTTCCTTATCTCTTCATTCTCTCATTTGCTATCGTGACTAAAATCGTATAATTGTGTATGTGGATACAGACCAAATTGTAATGTCCTTTTATTGATGCCACAGCTGTCTGTTAGGAAGACAACTGTTACACAAAATGAGATAATCCATATACTTTTGATTATATTTTTTACTGACTAATACAAAATAAAAATATTTTTGCAATTCCAAATTTATTTTGTTTCATAGACAATTATAAAGATCTCTAATGGATTTTGTTTGCAAATAAAATGACTTACCAGAATTACAAATTTTATCCAAGAAACCTAAAGTACAATGTTCAATTTTGTATTGCTTTAACAGAAAATAATTTTTTAGATTCAAAGAATAGATTTCACACATAGGAAACTGAAATATGAACTTAAAACTTTAATCTGAGACACATGACATTCCCAATTTGGAACCAAATCAACTTGAGCTCTATGAAATGCTATATCACAAGTCAGACAAAGTCTATTTTGAACTCTACATCTGTAAATTTAAGGCAAGTGAGTAGGCTTTGTACTGATGTAAGTCTCAAGGGTTTGGACAAACTATGTTGCATGGGGTTTAAATTAAGGAAGTTCAATCTTCAGTATAATTAAAGTAAGGTGACATGACCAAGAGCACTATCTCTTTATTTATCATTTCCAAAGTACTTATAAATTAACCTGTTTCTTTCAATACTTCCTTTCTGCTTTCAGCTACCCATACCATAACTCCAGGTCTCTCTAGTCAAAAGCCATTACCAGGGCATTTTACACAGAATCATTAATGCCTGGTATTTGCCTGCATAAAATACACATATCCTATACAATAGTGAACTAAAAGATAACAGCTACTGAGCAGTTAATATCATTTATAAATCTGTGACAAGAACAACATTTTTACCATTGAAAGACCCATAAATGGGTCTAAATCTGCTATTCAGAAGAAAGGCAACGGGTGATAGAAGGAAACAAGTTTATTCAATGGCTTCTTTTAAGTCTCTTGATGCTAAAACCAAACCAACCAAACAACAATAACGAAAAAGAAAAACAACAAAAAAAAACACCCACAAAAAAAACACACATGAACAAAAAAAAACAANCAGTCACCCTGAAATCTCTAAATCCAAAGGACTCCACTCAAAGTTGAAAGAAATAAGCAAACTAGAGTATGAAAACATTTAAGATGAAAAGCTGTCTCTGCTATGGAATAGACATGAGGAAGAATAAATCCTATCTTGCTGCTTCAGAAAAGTGAAAAAGTTAAGAAGTGGTCCTTATACCAGTAGTGCTACTAAACAACACTCTCAGAAAGAAAACAGTTTAATTCCCCAAACCCATTCTTAAATCACCTCCAAGTTAAACATGTCAGAAGTAGACATATCTGTTACTGTAAAACTGGACAAAAAAAAAAAAAAATACAAAACCAAGAACAAAACCAAGAAGGTGTTCAGTGTCAAAAAACCTTCCCAAATGACCTTGCTGAATATGGGTTTATTGAACAAACTATTCCCACAAAAAAAAACCAACCACACCCCAAAAAAAACCCTAACAGTGAAAACCAATGAACAAAATAACAACAAAAAAATCAGGCACAGGATAGCCAGTGTAGCTGTAAATCAGCACTAAACATCAATACAGAAAGCTGACTGGTAAGCATTTAATCATTAAATGTAATCAAAGTAAGCAATATCATGCATTATAATTCTAGACTGGAAATTAATATTACCAAACTAAAGACATCCAGGTAGGTCTCTGAAACCAGTTTTCTAGGCTTTTTCTGTAGTCTACAGAGACAAGTAACTCCAAAGGGCCATTCACCCAGTCTTAAAATTAGGAGGGACGGCTGTAGTTTTACAGTAGAGTAAATCCAAGCATTTAAAGGCTTATCCTGTTATATAAGAAGTCACTGTCACATGACATAAAATACTGCTAGAGCATCTATTTACAAAAAATTCCGAAATACTCATAACATATTTACAGGTTAGTTCCGCACTGGCTGCCTTATAATGCTCCAAAAATGCTCTATATTTTGTGCTGTTTAATTAGTCAGAAAAGTGACCACACACTTAGACCTGAGCAGAATGCAGTCTGTGGTGCTGAGTGACTCAGTAGTGCAGCTATTAACAGTGAAATAATGACCTATGAAGGATGATTACAGATCCTTCCTTTCTGTGTGAATGATAAATGGCACCTGAACTGTTAAAGCTAGCAGATAAAACTTCCCGTTAATACCAGATTCAAAAGCCCTTGAAATCTATGGAAATAATCTCATCAACTTCAGTAGGATCTGATATTACACACTTCATGCATATTAAAGGGAATAAAAGATTATTTTAAGCACACACAATTATTATCACCCAATTTTTTGTGCTTTAGTGTTCCCACTCAACTTTTTTCAGTTCTTTTTCTCTGTCTTTTCCTCTTTCAGCTCCTACTTTCAGCATGGTGAAATGAAGCAACGTCAGCTGAAGAAAACGTTTCATTTTGCTTAATACTTCTGTCTGACCCTGAGACGTACAGCTCATGTCTCTGGCAAATACACACTTGTTCCCTTATCTTTCTCCTTCGTTTTTCTTGAAGGTCTCATTTTCTATTTTGTGCAGAATTTACTGACCAAATGAAGTTACTGCTGATTTCACTGGTGTTTTTTCCAGTATGTGCTGGGCTTTTCATGCTTTGTCTCTAACAGTTCAGAGAAAATATTCTGTAACTGCTACTTCCTGTTTGCATATTCCTTTTGGCCTGTTGTCAAACTTTCATTCTTCTCCTAATTTAAGGGAAGAATGCTGACACCTGTTCTGTAGCTACATTATTCAATCTGTTAATCCCATTTAAACCTATTCCAAAATCCTCATATTGCAATCCTACTGGGGAATCCCCAGTGTTTCTTATTTTTCTTTTACATGTTTATACAAAGCTTTTAAATATTCTGCTTTTGTACGCATCTTTTTGTACGTTGTTTTTCAGGCTTTGTGGGCTCTGCTTTCTATTGTGTTCCTTCACTGCCATCTCAAAGGAGATTGCAGAAACTGAGAAGTATTAAAGTTTATACAGAGAGATTCCATAGCCATGGTCTGGAGATATTTAACAAGAAAATAATACACTACACATCAAAGACAATACTAGACCAAAGTTTTGCTCTGCCTAGGGATGAGATGTGAAGTCATGAGTAGTGGCATTTATTTCTTTGTTTACAATAGATATATAAAACAAGCTGTACTTTCAGTAGTCCTAGGTACGTGATGGTGGTGAAAAGTGCGGAAGCATGAGCAGGCTGATCTCCCTTATTTCATCCCAAATCCATCACTTTCTCTTCTCCCTTTCGGAGTAATGCATAATTATACTAACTTAGAAAATTTATCTTTGTCAAGCATAAAAAGAATTCTGCAGTATTCCTTAGAAGATCAGCATAAAGTAAATAGTTTCCTTCATATTGATTGCTTATGGAAAGAGATTATGAATCTTAAAATCATGGAAATAGTTCCACTATTTCAAATAACAAAATCCCCCTCCTTTTTTTTTTCCTCCAAAAAGGCAAGCAAACAAACAAAAAAAACCCCAACCAAATAAAACAGACTAATTGGGACAATGCGAAAGAAATTATCATCTTTACTCCCTTCTCCTTCCCATACCCTAATTTTTACAAAATTATTAACAACTTTGATGCCTTGTAAAGGATTGTGTTGGGCATCCCTAGACAGAGACAATTCTAATAATACCAGCTGCAATACCTAATACTAATTAAATATTTCAGCTTCTCTAGGCTTTCCCTCTCCCCCCTCCACTTCAGTGAAGAATGCCATCTCACCTGTAATTTATGTTGCAAGATACAAGTTAATTTTCTGTATACGTTGGATGATTTGTAAAGGAGTCAAATTCAAATTATACCACATGATCAATGGTGAACATTTTCACTCATTAAATAAATGACAGATGCAGAATTATGTATGAATAGTTGACAAAATGAGATGAAAAACTGTAAGAAACTGATAAGATTAATCCAGTTTTTAGAAACAGATTTTTAGTCTAAGGATTAAGAAAGTAAGACAAAAAATAAAGCATTCAAGGTCCTAAAAAGGTTTGAACATAAAATATCCGTTGTCATTGAATTGCATTCCTCTTGAGGTAAAAGGGCCAATAATCCACTTAAATACTTATACTCTATTTCATGAAATGGCAAGAGAAAAGTAAAAGCAGATACCTCCCTTGTGTGAGCTTTCTGTTTGTTAATTACACTGTAGCTAAAGTACGCAGACACCATCTGTTTCACTCAGACAACATTATAAACTCAAAGAAAGTATATGAAAGCTTGGAACAAAGTTGCAATGAATTATCTTTCTCTTTCTTCCATCTCCTGAGATATATTTCTTTCCTGGTTAGTGAAAAAAATATGTTCATATAGCAACAGTGTAATTTAGGTTGTGTAGGTCTTTATATGTTATTTTAAAAATCTTAACTTGAAAAAAAAAACAAAAAACCCAACAACAAAATCTCTGTGATTCTGATAAGGAGTATATACCAAAACTGTGCAACATTAAGTATTTGAGAAGGATCACTGTGAATTTGTGAACCTGGACTGAAGAGTAAGAGAAATGCTGAGGCAGTAACAGTTCATGGATCCTTTAAACTGTCATCATTAGATCTCAACAGACTGCAAGAGCATGGAGAATTAAATAAAATACCTCTCCTTTCAGATGAAACTCTAAAACCTCTTTTCAGGTAAAGCACTGGAAGTACATCAGTAGCTGCTTTATGGCTTTACTCCCATGTACCATCTATTTTTCCTTGCAACTCCATTCTTATTCTATATCAATCTCTTTTTCCACTCATCCTAAATGACTACCTGAGTAAATTCAGTGCATAAAGCTTTCACCATTCCCTATTTGGCCTCAATATTAAATAAAGGAGGATGTCTGAGGCTGGAAAGCAGATATGTGAGACTCTCCCAGGCAGGGTCTGGAAGGGAGTAAGGCAAAAATATCTTGGAGCTAAGGAATTAAAAACTGTTCATGGCTTCAAAAACCAGCAGATGGAGCAGAGGCATACTTTCACTGCAAATTAAAGGTCTTTTACTTTATCCTTTCATTCGCATGTTTCATTCTTCCTTCAAATTTCTGTGTGCGTGCACATGTATTTATCATACACATAGAAAGAATGAGGGTAGGGGGAAAACAAGGGCTAATACAACTACCAAGAACAGGAAGCACAACAAGGTATATAATGTTATCATTAAGAGTCTCTGTATCAACCCATGTTAGAAACATTACTACTGCTAGACAAAATGATGATATTAGATCAGATCTTGCTAATCTTGAAAAAAATATATAAAAATTTCACTGACCAGGAAAAGAAAGAAGGTCAAAATGGATCTCACTCAATGACTTCTTCTGTATCAGCACTAAAAATGTCTAAAGGGATTCAATAAGAGTTAAGTAACTGCTTAGATTTGTCACCATGCTGCCTGTAATAAGATGAAATAGTGCTAGAAGGCAAAAGGGAAAAGGACACTGCTGTTCCTGTAGTGCTATTTCCCATTTCATCCTACACAAGCACAGCAGGAATGAAAACTCTGCACAGATGTCTCTGAAAGCAGAAACTCTTATTGATTAGAAAAGGACGGAACCTTTAACATGCCTACATCACCTCCTTTGTGAAAAACACTAATCATAATTATGAGCATTCTGGCACTGCCCCAGCTGCCCTTGAAACAAAGCCAAATTAGCAAAGGACATGATTTTTACTTTTTTTTTCTTCTAAGACAAAAATATAGCTTTACAATAAATCTGTAAGTCTGGGCCAATTCTTTCCCTAAAATAATCAGAAATGTTGTCACTGATTTCAATTGTACCCAGCACTACCTGTGAATGAACCACCTTATAAAAAAAATAAAAATTAAATTCATCAACTTACTTGAAAACTGTATGGCAAATCCAGATTTGCTGATATAAAAATCTGTGTCAAACTGGATAGTTACTATGTTGAGTGTACTGTGAATGCCTTCAGGAACAAGGGATCCACTAATCTCTTTGAGTAACATCTCGTTCTCAGGTGGGCCATCCCAAACTCGTAGAATGTCATGGGATGCCTCAGTATCAAAAGCAAGAAACTGGAGGCTGTAAAAATACCATGATTTTATTGTCAGCTTTCATATTGCTCAACAGCATATCTTTAGGAACAAAACTAAACCAAAAAGCAAATAAACTTTGATTTTCATCAGTGATTTTCCATAATGTTCACACCTTTATCTCTGGATGCTTAAAAATGCAATACAGAAATGTATTTGAAAGAAAAATTATTTTGCAACTAATATTTTTTGTCAACATGAAATAAATATATTGCTTTAGCCATTCAAATAATCTATAAATACCAACACAATCTTTTCAGAAAATATTTTGTTTTTCTTAAGACAATATTATGTATCACATTCCCATCAAAACAAATTAAACAGAACTGTAAACTCATGCAATTAGCAATATAGTGTGAATAAGTGTCTGACTTAAAAGAAGTACTGAAATGCAGGGTTTTTTAAAAAATGTAGACTATTCCGCTAAACAGTTCTGCTGATTCCAGCACTTTTTACCTCATACTTATTCAGTCTTGGCATTAAAAAAGCATTTGTAGTAAAAATTTTTAAAACAGATTTACAGTTAACTTTTCTAGTTTGTATATATGCAAATGTGCATAGATATATGAATTATTTTAAAATTCATCAGCATTTCATAAAATTAAAACAAGTTTTAAACTGAAATTTGATCTTCGTCAATGTTTATTGAAAAATAGATAGTTTCAACACAAACCTACATATTCAGACTTAGAATGACAAAAATAACAACCTTGAGCTGCACCTTAAATTTTAAAACCTAAATCCCCTTTTTCTCCACTCTACAGGTAAGACTTGGTTATTATATAAACAAAAATATTTGTTTTAATATTAAGATTTGTTACCAGTACCTGACAATATTTCCTGGGTCTACTTCAATCACCCACATGCAACGCAGATTGTTGTCATAGGGAAAAGGATAGCCAGGAGATAAGATCCTTCCTGATGATTCTCCTTTAAAACGGCCTCCACATTCAGCTAATAAAAAACATTATGCAATGTGTTACTTTTCATTTGTTACAGTTGGTCTTCCAGCTATTAATCTGAGCAATCAATTTCTACATCTCCCTTACTGAGTAATTAGCAAACTAAAGAGACAGTGTGCCCTAAGATTTTAAAACAACATATAAGGACTTGAACAGGCTTGGGAAAGAAACTTGTAAACGTGGGTTTATTTGAATATTTTGTGTATTTTCCTTTGGCACCTATGTTTTTCTAACAATTTTGAATACACCAATACAAGTAGAAAGCATGCCATTATATAATGAAAGGAACATGGATTGTTAAAAAAAAACACAAAACAACATGTCACCCTAAAGCAGTAGAATTAAATTAAGAAAAGTAGACAAATGAGTAAGTAGAAAATAAAATATATTTAACAAAAAAAAAAAAAGGCAGGATACATATTAAATAAAAGAAGGCTATTTAGAGAGAAAATCAGCCTTTCAGCCTAAAAAAAAAATGTTATAAAACCTGTCTTCATGATGAAGATTTAGTATTTCATAAAGGTTAACAGATGGTAAGTAGCTCCCTCTTAAATGGCCTCAGCCAGTCATTAGGCAAAGCTGAGTATTTCATAATACTAATACCTAATCTTTGCGAAGACTTCATTTTTTTAATGTAGATCCCTGAGGCCTTTAAAGCCTTCCTATTTTGCTTGCCTTCCTTTTAAAGTCCTCCAATGCTTTCTCTCTTGTGAAGTGCAAAGCCAAAATAATGCTTTGATTAGATGTCTTGGTATCACTAAAATGCAGTTTTATTTTGATTTAACATCACCTAAAATATTTAGCTGAGAGATTTATTATGTTATGATCTGTAAGTTCTGTGATAAAATGTAATTGAAATGCTACTCTTGATGGATTTTCTGACATAATAAAAGCAAATTTGCAGAGACAGGTGGCCTTTCATATCTTTTTTAAGCACTTTGCCAATCCGTTAATTCCCAAATACTCTTTAAAAAAAGTCTTTTGCAATTATTAAACTCAGAAGACAGCATAGTCTGTTATGCTTCCAGTAGAGTAGGGATATAAATAGAGTACACTATAAAGAAAAAATTACTCACTGTCAAACAATGAAATTAAAAATTAATTACATTTCATCCAGGACCACTGAACAACCACAAGTTTATAATTTCTAATTATTGCACAGGATAACTGGTTTGCTTTTCTATTATGATTTTTGAAGGTTCCATCTCTCTCCCAAGTGGCTTATTTCTGCAGCAAGGTTCCAGCTCCCCAGTTTTGCTGGTTGCTGAATCAGCTGTGCAACTGGTGACTTCTCAGAAAGCAGCATCCTCTCGGGTTGCAGTCAGCAGTAACAGAGAAAACCCCTTTTATCTTACATCTGCAGGTTGCTTACTATGAAGACAATCCTAATTAAGAATCTTAATTTTGCCGCCAAGTGTCAATGCTAAAGATTCTTCTAAGGATATCAAGTTAAAAGAAATACATATTATACTACACTGTTTCCTGCAACTTCCATGGATAGTATGTTGTATTGTAACACTTACTACATGTTTAAGATTTATGATTATTACAACTGCTTGAAAACAGTTTTGCTGTTGTCGTGTCAATGTCACATTTTTCCATAAAATGATACTAAAACAAGAACAGCAGCATTTTTAAGACAATTTGTGGTAGTAGCAGCAAACTAAAGTGTCTGTTGACTTATGTCACTCACAAATATCCAGGACAAAATTTTATTTGCACATGACAGCCTAAAATATTTCACGCAAAGCACCACTGTTTTCATAGGTTCTTGGGATTTGCCTGAACAATCTGTAGACCCTAAAAGATCTTGCGGTGCGCTAGGACCAAGTTCTTGTAAGCATGAAACTTGAGTGCATAGAGCTACCAGACTCATAAACAAGTATTCTGGAAATATAGGGCATCAGCATTGCAAAAACAATCCTTTTTTTTCCAATTTCCTTCCATAGCAAAGAAGCTTAGTTTCAATCTGATGCTAGCTAGAACTGGATGTTGAAAGAAGGATTCCTATAAACCAGAAATGTTAGAACAGTTTTACTGCTGATTCATCTTCACCTCCTGCTATTTAAACCATTACTGAATTTAAAGTCTCAAAAGCTGACTGTTTTTATCACGGA
Source organism: Ibidorhyncha struthersii (assembly GCA_013398815.1). NCBI lineage: Eukaryota > Metazoa > Chordata > Aves > Charadriiformes > Charadriidae > Ibidorhyncha > Ibidorhyncha struthersii. The sequence continues at coordinate 85,175 of VZSZ01001860.1, forward strand.
TGAGTAACAGATGTTCAGACTCAAGCTTTTGTTTGGACTTATTAAAGATATCAAAAAGGGGTCTCAGTCGTCTGTAAAAACCTGCGTGATGCAATTTTGCTGTTTTCTTTGAGGAATATTTCTCATCTGAGCATTCTTTATCTTACTGATCTTGTGCATTTCTTAACTGCCCTTCTGCTTCCCAGATCTCTTCTAGTCAATTATTTCCTCATGTTGTACCATTACTAAAACATCATTAGTCTTTTACTATATATTTTTCAGCCCAAGACACCAACTGATGGCTAAGACATTTTATAGGATTCATACTTCATCGCTGCAAGACTAAAGTATTTGCAGTGATCCTTAATTAACATTAAAAACTAGAAAGTATCATTATTTACAATTGGCATTCAAAATTTTTTGACTTCTTAATCTTGTCTAAACAAAATCTCATTTGTGTTAATTAAAATTCTTTTAAAATCTATTTAGCCAAACCAATGAAATCTTCAGGTTGGGATGGATACTGCTGTTGATACAGCTGTTTAACTCTCTCCAGATGCAAGTAACATGTTATACTACTTGGCTATGGATAAATACGTAACTGAAATAAATAAAATCAATATAAATCATTCTGAAGTTCATTTAAATGACATCATCTATGTACTTTTATTTGCCTACAGAAAAGCAATATGTAAAAATACATGGTATTCTAACCTGGATGGATAACTAACCTCCCTGTGAATAGCAGATTAATAGATATTTTTTGATTAAGATAAATTTAAAACTCAAGAAGTTTATGCTACAGATTGATTCACATTCACCTAGAATAGATTCACCTATAAAGAACATTTTGGAATAAATATTATGTAGTTTTCACAAAGAATCTGGTGGCAGTACAAAACTTAGGTGCTTAATTTGTGTAATTTTGTTGAAAGATAGTGATTTGAGTTGGATGGTTTACAACTACTGAAACAAAAAAAGAATACAAAGTCTTAAATATATGCAGCATATCATCCCTTTTAACAGAGGTCCAGATTCAGCTCTGGATTTCAGTCTGTTGACATTTTTTTCTTAGTTTATATCAGCTCTGAGTCTAGCTCACTGCCTAATCCAAAGGTGGCCAACCTGTATCTTTTGAGCTGCATACATCTAATTTGGAGAGGGACTGCTGAACAATTAAATCAGGGACCTTCCTCCAAACAGCCTCTGCCATGTAAGGGGCATAAAACAGTGTTTATCTCCCATCCGTGAGCTATTCTAGTGATCCCCTTCCAGCAGACCTTCTAAATTTGGCCTAGTTGAGGGTTTGAATATTTGCTTAGAATATGAGAAAGTTGAATCTCCCACAGTTAGTGTAAATAGTGCACAGTACATAATCTAGATAATCAATAAGATAATGAAGGAATAACTTCAGACTTATTTACCTTGGTCTGTTTTAAAACTAAGCAAGGACTCACTCATCTATATAACTGAGTGCTGCTACAGTGATACATCCTATGATTTTTAACCCTTATAATGGAACTGAACATGTAATTTGTTGTTCAAACTTGTACTTTCAACTTTCTAGCACCTTCAGATTTTATTTGATCTTTTTGTTTCAAATTCCATCATATGTTCTTTGTACACCTATTTGCGACTTGCACATTCCAATGCCATGCTTTCCTCCTAATTCTTTGTTTTCATGTATCCTAAGTGATGTAGAAATTAGTCAAGGCTTATCACAAATTTGGGATTTAAGCATTTATTCCATAATTATTAGTCTAAGAGAGCTGTTCAGTTTTTATTTGTTGCATGCTTTTCCTAAATGGGCTTGGTCTTGATGAAGATGTGCCAAAGTACATTGATTTCTGTCAAACTTAAATCTAGGGACAAAGTGCATTTCCCCCCTTGCTTCCGCTACTCATTCAATCACAATTTCCTCTAAAAGGAGATGAAAAAAAAAAGAAAATTCACAGAGAATCACCGAGAATATTTAAGTCTTGTCTTCTTTTTGCTCTCCTATGGAAGAAATTGAGCCTTTATGTACCTGCCTAACTTGCAAAGTTGTAATACTTTAATAAAGCGTATAATATTGTGCTGTTCATCACAGCCACATAACAGAAGCCAAAATACAATATAACTCTCTATCTCTTCATATCTGTAAGTTTTTATTTTAATTTATTTTATAGTATTTATCTGTAAATATATGGAAAGTTTTCTAGCTTAATGTTATTTAGATATCATTAGAAAAAAAAAATACTAGTTTTACAAACCCTCATAAAACATGTGTTGTCCTGGATTTCTCATTAAGCTGCCTTTTTATGTTGACTATTTGCTTGCCATAACTACATTTTCACGTATTATGAATCTCAGTATGCGGGAATGGTTAATAATTACTACCTTGTTTAAATCTAAAAAGGCAATACCACTCATGTAGACTTAGATGATATTTATGTAGACAGATCTGTAAATGTATTTGTAAATAGATCGGTACACATACAGATCAATTTTCACATAGCTCTAACAAATCTTACAATTTTTTTCTTTCTTACATTCAGATAACAGCTTAAGTACATAAAAAAAAAATAAAATGAAATAGTCTAATACCAATGCATGATGGCAGAGGATAGTCCCATGCCCTTCTTTCCCCAGTCATACACTTTAGGAGGCTACTTCCATGGAGTGTGTAACCTGGATTGCATCCATAAATTATAGTGCTTCCAGCAAAGTGGCCCTGGTCACTAATTTTATACCCAAACTGTGGCACACCAGGGTCCTCACAATGTGAAAGCTCAAAACCTGAGGAAGAAATAAAACGCTGTAGTTACAAAATCAAACAGGTAAGTACATTAATGAAATTAAGGTTTGGGTTTTTTTGTTTTCCAATGGAAATCAAACATTTTCGGACTGCATGTAACAACATATTTAAGGTTTCTTTTCTGTTTTTAAACAGTCTAAGTAGGATAATAGTCTATACCCCTCACTTAGAGCATGTAAACCAAACTGTGTCATAACACAGAGTCCAAATAAACACTGAGAAGGAAATTGATTATCATTATCAATCAGTTCTAAAATGATATGATAAATTATAAAATGGAAGTTAAAGTGACTGTCCATATACTTTGATGACAAAGTAGTTTGTGAATAGACATTTAAAGGCTCATAAACAAAATTGCACAGCAGGTTTCTTTGTTGTTATGATGCAAAGTAACACCAATGGCACAACAGCATCTATGGCACCAAAGAGATACTGCTGTATTCATCAATCCTTACTCTAATCCTGCATTCATTAGTTTGTAAGTTTAAAAACTACATGCAGGAAACAATGATAATGATGATATAGAGTGTTCAAACCAAAGAATTTGGACATTTTTGAGAATTAAGAGATGTGGAGCAAGACAGAAACAAAATGGCTTACGCATTATACAGAAACAAGGAAGCATATTAACATTTGGGGAAAAAAACCTGTAATTTGAGAGGAAGATTTTCTATTCCAAATAAGGTTTTCTGTTATTAACTGAGAAGCAGCTCAAAACTTCACTTTGTTCAAAACGAAATGTATTTTATCAATATCATACAGCTCAAACTGTTTGTAGGTAAAAAGGCATTTTGTGTCAAATTGATATTCCTGTATGTAGGTGACATGGGAGTAAATGAAAGGTTTTTTATATCTGCTTTGTTCAGTGAAGCCATTTACACAGTATTTGTCCATCTGGTCAACAGTTGGTAGCCTTTCAGAATCTCCCCTCAGGTACTGAATCATTACTATTAATTGATTGAGAAAAAAAAGGTTAGTTATTTCATTTTTACAGACAAAATGCTTCAGGTTGGATAAGGCTCTTTGCTCACATAAGGAAAAAAAAAAAAAAGTTAAAATGCTGTATCTTTCCAGTTCTTCGTTCAGCTCTTTTAAGGGCTCACCTCCCAAAGAGCCTCCATGACCTCTGAGCTGAACTTTTCTCATTCCTAGCCAAGCTATTGTTTCCCAGTACAGACTGCACCGCAGAAGCTCTGAAAGAGGCTAATGTGAATCTCAATTGAAGAACCTTTTTTGATATTGCTTGTCTGGATACATATTGACCAGTTAGAATTTCCTGCCCTCTAAGAAAATTGTTGATCATCCTGTGTGAAAAGAAGTTAAGATGTGCCTTGATCCCTGAGATGTCCTCGTCTCTGGATTGCCTGCTGACAGGCACAGAACCAAAATAGTCTTTTTAACTGATCACTTCCCTCTTGAGGGTGAACATGTAACTCCATTGCCTAAGCATAGGTACGAGCAGCATTTTTGCTGCCCTAAGTGTATTTCAGCTATCCACACAATGCTGGCAGTTCTGGCAACAGGACCAAAGGGAAAAATGTATCCTTGTGGAAAAGAACCTGGCATCTAGGGGCATAATGAAGGCAATAGTTGGCTATTTTAGACAACTGAAAGAGCATGAATACTCACAAGGTGTCCCTGAAGACACCAAATGTTTCATTACAGCTTGTGGGGGTGTCTACTACTTAAAAGCATCTGGGTAAGCCCACAGTACTTTTGGAAGGTTCCATTGTCTACATCTGTGCAAAACAAGTATTCCCAAAATGGGAAATGGCCAATGATCAGTGTCACAAAGTCTAGTTGGAGGCCAGTAACTAGCAATGTGCCCTAGGGGTCAATACTTGAGTCCAATCTTGTTCAACATCTCCATTAATGGTCTGCATGATGGGGCAGAGTGTACCCTCACCAAGGTTGCTGATAACACCAAACTGAGAGGAAGGGCTGGTACAGCAGAGGGTCATACTGCCATCCAGACCAACCTCGACAGGCTGGAGAAATGGGCAATTAACTCCAGAGAGACATGGAGTTAATTAAGAGATTCCAGTGAAGGTCCATTAAGATAATTAAGGTGTGGTAGTATCTCTCCTATGATTAGAGGCTGAGAGAGCTGGGACTGTTCAGCCAGCAGGAGAGAAGGCTCAGGGGGAATCTTATCAATGCATCTAAATCTGAAGGGAGAGTGTAAAGGAGACTGAGTATACTGAGCCTAGCTGGGTTGGAGTTAATTATCTTCATAGTAGCCCATACCATGCTTTGTTTTAGATTGAATAAACCAGTGTTGATAACACACCGATGTTTCTGCTGTTGTTGAGCAGTACTTGAACAGCATTAGGTCCATCTCTGTTTCTCACTCTGCCCCCACAGCAAGTAGGCTGGAGATGGGCAAGAGGCTGGAAAGGGACAGAGATGGGACAGCTGATCCCAACTGACTAAAGAGATATTCCATGCCATATAGTGTCATGCTGAGCAATAAAATTGGGGGATAGTCTGTCCAAAGTGGCCATTGCTCAGAGACTGGATGGACGTTGGTCTGTTTGTGGGAGGTGATGCCTTTGCATCACTTCTTTTTTCTTTTTCTTTCCTCCCTGTGTTTATTTTGACCCATGAGTTTTTCTCACTTTCTCCTCCAACTCTATGAGTACCTACAAAAGAAGATTCAGTGCTGTTCAGGCTAATAACTACTCAGGCTAGGAAAGTGCATTCTGCAAGAATGCCTGTCTCAAAAGACAGGAAATGTTAATGATAAGGTTCAAGTGCTGGGCTCGGATGTACTAATATAAATAAGAAAAATTAAATACTTTGACATTTACATAGTAACACAGCAGTGGAAGGTCTATCTTTAATCACAGGGTACAGTCCTATGCTATCACAGGCTATACGTGGTATAATTATGCAACTTTCACCTGAAAAATAATTACATATTCTTGAAGTGTCTTGAAATATTCTCCTTTCATTCTGCTAGACTTATTTTTATCAGAACTAGTTTTTAAAACATGATGGAGAGTTTTTGAAATATAAGAACATTTTTTTAAATGAATGATTTAAGCATAGGGAGAAAAAAGGATGTTGACAGCTGCATTGCAGAATTACCTTATAATACTGTTCTGCTTGTTAAAAAAAACAGGTTTATATAATAATTAAGCAATGATGAAATAATTGTACACTAAAGAAGTCATATACATTGCATGTCAATAGATACGTGTACCAATCACATTTTCAGAAGTTGCCACTTGATAAAACAGATGCGTATCACTGTTTCCTGTTTACCCTCTAAGCTAGAGATATGAAAAGATTTTTCCTCTTCCAATCTTTGTAGTTTTTGTCAGCCTACGTACAGGTGAGAATTTTTTGTTAGGAATCTCTTTATAATTTTGGTTCCAAATTGGATTATTCTAAACAATAATCTAAACTCAGAAATTATTAGTCTAGTGCAAAATTAGTATCAGAGACAAGTCTTAAGATGGAGAATGTTTTTTACTTATGAATTACCTTTATGAAACAATGGGTTTTGGTTACACATTTAAAATTACTCACATGCTTAAATATTTTTATGTGCTAATACAATTAACTGAAAATTATCCTATGCTTTTTCTTATCCTTTCCAAGACTGAAAAAGCTTCAAAATAACCCTCCAGAAAAAAAAGACAGTGGTTTAAGTATCAAACTATGCAAAGTACTATCAAAGCAAGATTTCAGTATGTTACATGTTTTGGGTTTTTTCAGGTACAATTATGAAACTATTATTTTGATAAGTGATGAGTGATTTGCTGTTGATTATATTATTTGTCTTTTGATTGCATTTTCATCTTATGAGCAAAGAATTTTCATTCCTTTAAAATCATAAACCTATTACTACAGTTTTCTCAAATACTTACTGGTATACACAAGCTGAAAACCTTCATCAGTGCCCTCCATATCTGAGTTAAATTCCAACCACAGGTGATTTGAAGTACTACTTAGCGTCAGACCTCTTAATGATACCCCAGTATATGCACCCAGCAGGTGAGCAGTATTGTCTTTGCCATCATAGATCTGTGAAAAAAGATGCAAGTTTTACAGTTATGAAGAAAAAAAAAAGAGATATTTTATTTACAAAATAATTCTGTACATCTCCATTAAGAGGGAGGACAGCTCTGCAAAGGGAGATCTATTGCCCATCAACGTGAAATTCTATTTGGATATGCTCTTTGCTTCTTTTAAGTTGACTTAATTGTGATGATTTTTTGAAATGCACAACTTAAAATGTCAGTTCCTGTTTTGTATAACAATAGAGGTGGACAGAGGTGCCATATCAGCTCAGTGTTTTTAAACCTCTGTTTTCTCTTTCCCTGCCAGTATTGCAGTGCTGGTCACAACTTATCAGCAAACACCTATTTTGTGTAGTTGTGTCTGCCTCAAGTCACTGAGGTGGCATAATAGAAGAGCTCACATCTCCCTAACTTTGGCTTGTTAACTAAAGCTCTGATTATTTTTTTTTCTATGTAGAGAGGTTCAAATATAACTATAAAGTAAAAGGAGACTGGGAAATAAAGTAAATCAAACGACTGCTTCTGTGAGTTGAAAGAGTAAATTAATCTTTATGTGAATTGGAGTACAACACTTTTGTTATTTATTTTTCTTCAAGAGTTGTTCTTTTCCATATTTGAAACAGAAACTTCTATCAGACTACTACATACATAAAAAAAATCTTTTAACAATTCTGAACAAATTTCCTTACAAAGTTGGTTGCTTTAACACATCACAGGTTGTTGCATTCCTATCATTCGTAAAAATAGTTGAAGTATAATTTAACAATAATTGCTAACCCAACCACTATGTCCTGTAGGATTTATTTAGTGACTTCTATAACAACTAAAACTTTGATAAATATGTTCTAAGATAAAATTCACTTGCAAATCAGTAAATTGACCTTTGAATAATTTTCAAATTGCAATATAGCAAAATTCTAAATCTTTAGTAAAAAAAACAGGCAATTGTGTCCAGTTCTAAATAAGGTCTAATTCTATTAATTTGAAATGTAATTAAAGCTTAAATTTGTAGACAGGAATCTATACCGCAATGAAATCAAAACAAATACACCAGCAAGAGTAGTAAGGTAACAAAGTGAATGTGAAATATTGTGGTGCCTGTTCCCCATCTGTGAGAATGACTTATACACATAAATCCTATTTTGCTGAAATCCTCATGTCTCTAGTAATAATAATGACTTTAGATGCAATTATATGCTGAAATAATTCAAACAAACCATTTCTAGCCATATCTAAAGAATATATAATTGTACAGCAGTTTAAGAAGCACAGCAAAATGAATTGGCATCTTTCCTTGTTCGTTACTGAAACAAGCAAATAAATTCCAAGCAAACTGCACATTTAAATGCAGTCTTCAAAGGGAGTAAAAATAAGACATTAAAGAAAAAAAAAGTGCAATTAATGCTTATCAACTAAAAAGAAATTTAAAATATAGTATTGAAATAATATTAAATGGTATTACTAGTATCAAAATGGATTTCTTAGTTTTATTTAAAACTTCTTTAAAACTATGCTGAGATCAGTAATCAAGCCAGAAGAAAAAGAACAAAAAAAACCCAAACAAAATACAACCAACCAAACAAACCCAGAAGTAATTGTGAAATGGACTTAGTTTTATTTCAGTAACTGAAAAAAAAAACCACGTCCATTTTGGGAGAATTACTGATGTCCTACAGAGATATTTACATCATGACAGACTTAAAGAAAACCCAGATTGAATTTGGTGCTCTTTTTCCTAATCTCTCCAAGCTACTTATAAGTAATAACACCCAAAAATTCAGGATTTATTTTCTTTTTAAACACTACATAAGAGTAATCTATTTTCTGCTATGTGTGTATCACTAATAATTAACCAAAGGAAGCTATTAATAAGTTATACCAACTATTCTCAATGTTTTCCCAGAACTTCCCATAAGCTACTTCATGATACAAATTTTCTTCATGTTAGAATTTCCCCACACATAATTCATTGCCAATTTTGTTAACAGTCCTACCATATTAAACCTTTCACATTGACACACTGATATCTTTCCAGAGTTGACACTAGTTCTACTTTGTGGTCTAACTAGATGTCCCACTGTATAATACTTCTAAGCCTGTGTTGTTTCTATGAAGGACCAAAACCAACAGTACCCTAACACTTGAAATTCTTTGAGTAGAACTGCATTTGACTGAGGGAGGGATATGACTCATTTGAACATGAAATTTATTTTTTTTTCTTTTGGTTGCTGACTTCCAAATATTCAAAGTAACACATACCCCTCTTCTTGACATAGCAGAGTCTCCCCTAGGACAATAAATGGATGCATATTTTGTAGTATAACACTCAATTTAAGTCATATAGTCTTTTTTGTGCTTAATTAAAATTAGTGGGCACTATATAGAAATTTCTAGATGTAATTTATATGATACAGTTTAAATTGCAAAGAAAGTCGTAACAGCCTACATTCTCTTGTGAGATTTGCAGAACCAGCATTTTCTTTCTAGCCTTCCTAAAGTAGGTGGGAGTTTTGCAAAAGATTTTGAATGAGTTATTAATTCAGCTTCGGAACTTGATCAAGTAGATGAAATGATATGTGAATTAAGGTAGCATCATCATGTTATTTTTAAAACAGGAATATTCTTTCTTATAGGCCTTCTCAGCACATCTGGATTTATGCCACTTGGGTGCTAAATGTACGGCCAAGAATAATCATTATGAAAATATTTGGCTGGATGCATTTTCCTTAAAGTCATCCTGTAGCATTAATGCAAAAATATTTGATTCATGACTGTGTAATGCCTGAATATGCCAGTGACAAGCTATTTGGAAAACAGAGGTCCATCTTTATAAGCTGTTTAAAGGTCTGGTCTGTTAAATGTTTAATTCATAGAAAGGAGCAAAGGCACAGAAAATTGCATTAATGTTCTTCATATTACAATGATATTTTGAAATGTTATAGGGAAGGATGTTAATTGTGAACACTGTTTACATAAATATGATTTGAATTGATAGATGTAATGTTTAGTTTGGGGACAAGGGGTTATGTTTGCATTTACAGTTAAATAATAAATAAGACTTCCTAAGCTTTTGAGAGGCTCCATTATATATAAAAAAAAAATAAATGGAATTAATGGCCTTTTTTCTGCCAATTTATTTAACTCCATAAAACTTCAGCAAGGGAATAGTATAAAGTTAATGTAAAAATTGTGCATTTTAAGCAAACTATTTTTAAGATTTGCCATTGAAACATAAAAGGCATATGGATATGAAGATTTGTGCCTTTATAAAGAGAAGAAATAGCATAAAATCAGCAGCTCAGAGCTAAGGCTGTCAACACCCTGTCAAATGTATCATTTATATCACATGCAAATAGAAGCACTAATATAAAGACAGAAAAGGACCCATATGTTTTGGAGTTTTTTTGTCCCCTACATTTTATTACCTATCTCTCACTCATGTTTTCAGGATGATATTGCTAAAAGGATTATGATAGCAAGTGTGGAGATTCTTAAGAAACAAATTAGCAAAAAGCCCCATACATTACCTCCTTTCAAAGACTGCACAAAAACTCTCAAAAACTGAATTATGTGCACACATTTCAAAGCTGGCCCACAAGCGAGACAGCAAACAAATACGGTAAAACTGAATCCTCCATGTTTTGCAGGAGCACAGAGTGCTGAGCCAAGCACAGGCGTAGGGGACACTTAATGACAGTCCTTCTATTTGTTTTACTGAAACACTATTACCTGCCTGTTGCTGCATTGAGTGTTTTAGTAGAAGGAAAAAGAAAGATTGCTTCATTACAGTATCAAAAATATTTTTTAAAGCCATTTTTTTCCACATAGGCGCAATCTTATCTGGCACATCATCTCTCACTCTACATACTGCCAAGCACATACCCTAATATAAAAGGAAAAAAAAATCCCCACAAAAAACTGTTTTCTTTCCATCTCAGTCCTTTTCATACTTGATGTGCTTTCTCTTTTGTTTTAGGTTCATTTATGGAATCTGCCTGCAGATTTTTTTGGGGTGGGGGTTTGTTTGTTTGTTTGTTTAACATTAGCAGAAAATTATACATTAATTAGTACCACACGTAGGTACATTTTTATTTATGTTGAAATCTACTGAAAAAAAATCCCAACCCCAATCTTATTACCTTTGTTCAAGCTTCAATTTTAATCAAAGACGCCTTTCCCTCAGTAAATTAGAAAAGTATATTGAAAGATCTTAGACATAAAAGAATACTTTCTACATTCAACTGATTTGAACACAAATCCACCACTAAGAATGGACTAATGGCAACTTTGCTCCTTTCTGTGCAAATCTAAAGGGTTTGCTTAAAGCTATCGAAGACTACAGAGTTTACAAGCAAAACTGGTGGATGGAGGAAATAGCAGGGAAAAAAAAGCAGGTAGAAATGTTGTCATACTTCAAAACCCATGTATTCTTTTTCCCTGCCTCCCGCATAGGCAGTTTACTCTAAAAATTTTGAATTCTGGAAACAGTGCACAAACTGAGTTACCAGTACCATTACAAAGAAGGAAACAATTGTTATACAGTTTCTGAGTTTAATATTAAATGGATTGACATATACAGAATGTACAGATCTTGAAGTCTTCATATGCTTTCATGAAACTTTCATGAATATTAAAACAAAATGTGGCACTATCAAGAGCAGGTTATAGCCCTACATAAAAAAGAAAAAGTAGACACACATGTATTTCTTATACTTTCCAATAAAACCCAAGTAGCCAAACAAAAAAAAAAAAAACCACTTCCAGCATTAATGTAAGTACCCAGAGCAGTTACATCAAAAAGAGCAAAAGAGAATTGCATACTAAATGAAGCAAATGAAAAACAAATTATATGTTCTGAAACCTCTGTTCTGTAGCAGTTCAGAATTGATAAATGGGAAATCCTCCTTCTCTGCCAGGGGAGTAACAGTAAGGGCAGTGATTTATTTGTGTTAAATATGCTGTTTCCCTCTAATGCTGTATTCCCAGTCCAGCTGTTTCATTGTTTCAATCACAGTGCTTGTCAGGTATAAATTTGATCTATGGTCAGTTAATTCATATGGTAAGCAGCAGACCTCATGACTTGATTAAAAAAAATATCAAAAGTTTAGTAGAATATACAGCCTATTCAGACTCTGAATGGAATTTTATCTGCATAGCCCTAGTAACTAAAATATTAGCTGACAGAAAAAGTAACACAAAGTACATGATTAACTTCTTTGCCAAAAGTTTCATCTATCAGTCCTGAAGAACAGAGATGCATTTTCCATTTCTTAACCAAAGTCTGTAGCTAAAAACCTGAGCTTTAATTATGAAATATTATGGGGTGGCTTCACCCTTTGGGGAAAGGAGCCCTGTCTGGAAGCTGTCGTTTATATATCTTGTTTTTCAGATGGTGAATTCCTTACCCTACCTGGTTCACAGTTAAAAGGGAACTATACGTCACTCAGCTGTTTGCTGTAAGACTGGGTGATAATTTTTTTTTGAAAAACTTAACATTCTTCCATTGACATTTTTTATTTCAGAAACCTTTTTTTTTTTTTTTCAATTTACATCAGAGATTTCTTAGAGTTTGGTCAATGCATTAATGTTTATGTACATTTACAAAATAGGGATACGTATTAGCTAGGTCTACAGCATTTGTCGACTATTATTGATTCACTTAAAACTAAAATATAACCCTAATGTCCTACTCCTGTAGCCAAAAGTGTATTCTCCACAGTCAGCAAAATAGGCAAATCAGGCAGTATTTCCCTTTTTTTCCCTTTTATGTACCATTTCTACAAAAATAAAAGGAAGTCCCTGCAAACTTATCTTCAAAGATGTTTTTCTGATGTAAATCGGTCTAAGAAAATACAGGAAAAAAAGTGGATAACCAAGGCTACTTTTCTGATCTTGAAGATATTAATGATAAATATTAGGCATATTCCCAACTCAGTCACACACCAAATCTTCCATTGATTCTTTTTCAACTCCTGGAGATGAGAAGTAAACAATAATAGGGATCAACAGACAACTTCAGAACTGGTCCTGTGAGAATGAGATTGGGAATGTGTGACTGATGCTTTGTATTTCCTGAAACAAGACTCCTTTATCAAATGAACACATGAAAAAAGAGTCTGATGGGATTAGGACAATTTGTAAGACCTTCGTCTGAGAGATGAGGCAAGAAAACGCACGATGGTTTCCACAGATATTTCTTCCCAGAATATTAAAAGTTGAGTGTCTCTGTCTTGCTACAATGTTGGATAGGCTGGAAAAAAAGTGATAATAGTAACAAACAATACTTCCTGTAATATTATTAATAGATTTGGAGGAACTTCAGCTCATTATTATAATTCAAAGCTGTTCACTTGAAAAAGAAATACTCTGATTACTAGATAGTACTTTCATCTAATAGACACACCTGCAAAACACAATACATATTTCTACCTTTGACATTTACAGGTTACTGGTAGCCTCCCTTAATTTATAATTAATTTGGCATTACTCTTAAGTTCACACTAATTGAGTAGCAGTATTAAATAACTAAATAAATAATTTAATACTTTTATAAGTGTCTAAATTAATATTTTCTAGTTAAACAGCTGTAGTGCACATGGTTGGAATGGCACATGAGAAGTCTTAAGTGCATAGATGTTTTCAAAATTGTATGTGCATTAAACGACTAAGGAAAAAAAAAGAAAAGTTTGAATTGCTTTATATTCATATTCAGTTATATTTATACAAAAGTTTATATTTATATGACAGTATATAACTGTAGCTCCCTCCTTACAGTGTTATGACTTTTACACTAAGACAACAGAGTTGGATGGTTTCAACTAAAAAGTCTTGAGGAAAATGGAACCATATACTTATGATGGGTGGGCATAAAAAATTTGAACAGAATTATCAGGATAATGATTTGGGTGGATAAGGATTCCAGTTCAAACACAAAACCGGACTTCAAGTCTTATGCTAATGTTGGTTAATTTAAAGTTCTTACCATAACTTCACTATTTTTTCTGCTTTTCAGCCCAAAACTGTTAAAATTACATACTTGCATACATTATCTGGATGTTTTAACAGTAACTTGAATAACTGGGGGGTTTTGCTTGTTTTTTTTTTTTTTTCCCCATGCTTTTTATATGTTTATATGTCAATNTTTTTTCCCCATGCTATTTATATGTTTATATGTCAATAAATACGAAGCATCTTTCACATTAAATCTTTCTGTATTAATGTGAAAATTAAAAATTATCTGCTTGGTTCTGAAGTAAGCAGTGAGGCCAAAATAAAGTAAAAATATCTGTGCATGCTAGGTATCTAGTAGCTTTTGGTTTATTTTGTTTTGCTTGTGTTTTGTTTTAAGAACATAATCCTTTTTTTTATTTTAAAACTTTTTTCCTTCTTGCTGGCTGATCTCATCTTACATTGGTTGTTTAGGCCTGCTTATGCCTTAGGTATATTTAACCCCTTTTTGGAAGTCTGACAACTAATGACAGATGGCTGACGTTAGATGAGATAAAATCCAGTCTGCGTTGTAGTTGTTTATTAGGAAATACATGTTTCCATGATCTTTCTCATTTTAATACCTTCATGGCAGAATACAGCAGAAAACCTTTTTTTTTTTTTTTTTATTAAACATGATTGGCATGGTATCTCTTGTTCCTTTGATTTCTGAGAGGCAAGTTGAATTAAGATGATTATTCTGAAAAAAATAGCAATTATTTATTCCCTTTTATGGATATCTTATTGCATTTAGATGTTACGTGCTAAAAGACCCTCACCCTGATCATCATCAGCTTTAAATATGTAGTTGGATAAAAAATACACATTTCTGGAAATGTGTATTTTGGGCAATATAGTAAAAACTATATGAACAAATTAAAGTAAATGCTACTGAATTTATAGGGAGAAGTTGCTCTGTAAGGCTTTTGAATGTTCTAGTATCCCAATTTTCCCTTTGTTGTTTCTTTGTTTAATGCACAAATTCTCTTCACGTGTAATTGCTGTGATTATCATTTTGCAGGAGGTGTTACATACCACACAAGATTAGAGTCATTTAAACCGCAAACCTCATGTACAAAATGTAGTATGTAGACTGTATTAAATTAAGCTTCTGGGTGTAATATTTATTATGTTCAGATCACAGCTCAAGATATAAAGATACTGAGGAAGAAAACAGAATTTAAAAAAGATGAATTTATGAATATTTAACACTAAGAATAAAATACAAATACACATTAAGGCAACATTTGTTTTACAGTTTCAATCTCGTTTTTAATTATGCATGGTCATAAAAATATATGTTTTTAGAAGCAGATTATGAAAGCATGTCAGGTTGCCTAATTTTTAACTTTTATAGAAATGGAATAGGTTTAGACACACATTTTCTAAGAGATAATATAAGCTTACCTGATACTCTACTATCAGAAACAGATAAACTTTAACAATATGAGGAACTACAAGTTTGGAAATAACAAAAAAGTTACATGGTTACATACCTTAAGAACATCTCCTTGGGCTAAGTGAAATGTTCTGGCAGAAATGTTGATTCCTTTCCCTGCTTGTACCTGAATGCTATAAATACATTCATGGTTGTTTTCATAGTTAAGAGGATAATTGGGGGACAATAAGATTCCTTCATTATTTGTCGTGGATGCGCCACATTCAGCTGCAATTAAAAGAAAATGTTAAGGTATATTTTAATAAAAACCATAAATATTTGTAGTAATGGTGGTAATGGGAATGTTAACGCAACCTAGTTTAACATTGGTAACACATATTGATATCTAAAATATATTTCTAAATGTATGTTCATGACAGTGATTGAAGGCTACAAGGATATTACTAAATTGCAATACTTCAATAGAAATATGTTAAGTAATATGGAGAGTTATAATCATATTAATGGCACATTCCATAATTATAATGTTTTAAAGGATCTTTCTTGAATTTTGTTTTGGAGGAAATATACTTGTTTTTATTTCTCCAATACAGAAATTCATAAAGACTTGCAAATTCAATGAAAGTACTCTAGTTTATATGTGTACATATTTATATATGCATGCACGTGTATAAATATACATACAGATTAATGAAAAAAGAGAATCTTTAATATTAATTTACTAAAATAAATAACATAGTCAATGGTATAAATTACAGTAGAAAAAAAACTTATGCTATATCTGTCAGATAAACAACAGAAAAAAAAAAATCATTAATAAACAAGTAGAAAAATAGTAACTCCCGAGGAAAAAAAAAGGGGGGAAAGAAAAAAGGAATGAAATGAGTTTAAGATGAAGAGTTAAAATAGAAATAAGAAAGCATTTCCAAGTAATACTGTTATCATTAAAAAAACCAACCAACCAAACAAACAAAAAACCTGTTTTAATTGAGGACTTTGGTGTAATTGTTAAAATCATAAAGGTTAAAAGTTTAATATCAAAAAAACCCTGAAAACATAAAAACTTGTGGTGATACTACGTTAGGCATTAATAACTAACTAACATTGAGGTACCAGGTATTTAAAATTAACATTGACAAAATATTACAATTCTTTCCATCCCTTTTTTAATAGTCTTGATATATGGTCACTATAGTGCAAGGACAAGAGCATTTCCTCTCTTTTTAACAGATTTAGATTAATTTAAAATTTAACTGTAACACTAAATTTTCTGTGTTTATGTTCATTTTCAGGATTACGTCAATATTCTTGCCGTTTATTTTACCCAGTCTCATGGGAATGCATCCCAGTTATTTTAACCTGGGAAATTAATTGGTTTATAATTTCACAGAATAAGAAATTGTATTGTGTAAAACTTTGTGGTACTTTTAATGGTTTGTAAAGATGTTTAAAAAATCTATGGCCTCTATTTAAGTGCTTTTATTGTTTATTAGCATTATTATAATTCCTTCACCAGACTTGTAAGAGCTAAATCCAGGATATTGAAATACAAATTTTTTATATGAAACTTGTACATTAAATGACAAAAATCCATTGATTAACTAAACTTTCTGTGCACAGCTAAAACAAACATTGTGCAGAAAGCCGAATCAGGCACATATCAAACCAGAAGAAATGCTTGATGGCTATATTTAATTTAATAGCAATACAGAACAAGTACCCAAATAATTCAGGTGTCATCACTTCATCTTAGAATGGTTGGATACACATAATCTAGGCAGAAGTGGAAAACCCTCTAGTCCACATGATCATGTCTATCCTTTGATTTCATTCTCAAATAAAGGTGTATTTGCTACTCTGAAGATGCCTAGGGCAGTTTGAATTATGATACATAGGAGTAAGATGATTGTAATTTCAAGTCTGTGGGATATCCCTTCCCATTCCAGAGAGACAGAAAAGTCAAAAGGCACTAGGTAATTATGGTATTAAGTTGATCCAACAACTCTGGTTTTGTCAGAACTGTAATTCAAAGCAATTTTTAAAAATCTGAATGCAGCAATGAGCCAACTATTAGGACCGTTATACCTAATACTTGAAACATGCTATGTTTTTTGTTAAATGTAAGAAAATTTTTCATGTCATAATATTTATCAATCTGATTGTATTTTTCTTAATTTAGAGGGAGAATATTGTGTTCCACGTTGAGGATGCCCCATCATTGTAAGTGTTCAAGGTCAGGTTGGATGTGGCTTTGAGCAACGTCATCTAGTGAAAGATGTCCCCGCCCATTGCAGGAGGGTGGACTCAAAGATCTTTAAAGGTGCCTTCCAACCCCAAGCATTCTGTGATTCTATGTACAATCTCCACCCTCATGTTAGCAGACAAGAAAGGAAGTTTAGTAACAGTAGTCTTGAAAACAACAGTATAAAAGAATTTCTTCCATAGCATTCACTTATATCATTACAGTTCCACAGAATCACACACTGCAGCCTAAAACAGTATCTTCTTTTGTACACTTCTCAGAGGAATTCTCACAAAATCAACATTTAGTCCCTTGCTTCTCTACTTGCCTCCTGCCAGTGCAAATTATGACTTTGAAAAAAATCAACGAACTACAAAACACCAAACACACACACAAAAAACAGCAGTATGCTTGTGAATAAGTGCAGAGTTGAACATGGAAGATATGCCATTAGGATCATAAGACTGTCCAGATTGTACCATAGATAGTTCTATCTGCCCGACTTCTATTTGTAAACATGAACAGACATCTATGTTGCCTAAAATTACATGGAACTTCAGGTAACATATGGTTGCCTTCTGTTCTTTGATGTTAATACTACAGCATAAATCAAAAAAGACCAAAATACTTTTATGTGCAGTTAAGTGCTGAGTAAAATGAGGGAAAAAATCTTGTGAGCTCTTAAGTTAAAATAAACACAAATATTAAACATATGTAATTTTTTTTAAGTGTTTGGAAAAGTATTTTAACAGGCATTAGAGAGTGTGACAAAATAGAGACTGACCAGGCAAATCAGGATAAAATTAAGGGGAAAAAAATAAGAGGGCAATATAGAAGAGAGAAAAGAAGGGACAAAACACTATTTCAGAAGTAAAGGAAAAATCGCATAGGAACAGAAAGTCCGTGACCGTTCTTTAAAAATGTACTTAGAGCTCTTATCAGAAATTATAAACATTTCTGCACTGGCTTAATTTTTTCATTTTAGTAATGTTCCCCATTCAATAGAGATGAAATTCAGGTTGTTTTAGTGACAAAGTTGTTGTTTTTTTTTTTAAATCCACTTATTTCAGCTGAAACTTAGAACCTACCCTACACACTGCTTATTGGTAAAAAAAGGTATAGGGAAAATATTCCAACATCCAGCTATGTTTCTACAAAGACTTTAATTCAGCCTTATATAAAGTACATGGATGTTTGACTAAGATTGAATTAGAACACTGTTTCTGGACTTTACCAGAAATACGGAATCATTTCAGTATTAAAAATCAAAATAAACAAAAACTCAAAGAAAAATAATGAATGGGAAATACTGATAAAAAGAGCTATTTATAAGAAATTACTGTTATGCTTTTGGTTATGAATGTGCATTCATTGCACATTTCCATAATAAAACAGATGCATTTAAACTACTGTTTATTAGTGTATTTAAATTCTGTAATCATATAAAATGCTATTGTTATTGTAACCAAGGAATGAAATTCATCTGTTTGGGTAATTTAACCACTTGAAAACAATTCTTCAATGAATGTCTTTTTTAAAAAAAATATGCTCTATTAGGAGAATTTTGCAAGGTGCCTCACAATTCATCGGACTAAATGCTCATCATAAATGATTATCGAACAAAAAAAGTGACATTACAGACTGAAATTCAGCCATTGCTTTATTCAAGACAATCCCTTAGAATCAAAAGGTAAGAACCACAAATAGCAGTTCTGTATTTTGAAAAGATGTTATCTCTTGGGTAGGAGACTATCCACATTGCAGCCATTTAGAATCATAGAATCATAGAATTATAGAATTGTCTAGGTTGGAAGAGACCCTTGGGATCATCGAGTCCAACCATCTACCCTACTCTACAAAGTTCTCCCCTACACCATATCTGCCAACACCACATCTAAACGTCTCTTAAACACATCCAGGGATGGTGACTCAACCCCCTCCCTGGGCAGTCTATTCCAATGCCCAACCACCCTTTCTGTGAAAAATTCTTTCCTAATGTTCAGTCTAAACCTACCCTGTTGGAGCTTGAAGCCATTCCCTCTTGTTCTGTCATTAATTACCTGTGAGAAGAGACCAGCACCAACCTCTCTACAGTGTCCTTTCAAATAGTTGTAGAGTGTGATGAGGTCTCCCCTCAGCCTCCTCTTCCTCAAACTAAACAGTCCCAGCTCCTTCAACCACTCTTCATAGGATTTGTCTGCTAGGCCCTTCACCAGTTTCGTTGCCCTCCTCTGCACTCGCTCCAGCACCTCGATATCTCTCTTGTATTGCGGTGCCCAAAACTGGACACAATACTCGAGGTGTGGCCTCACCAGTGCTGAGTACAGGGGCACAATCACCTCCCTACTTCTGCTGGCCACGCTATTTCTAATACAAGCCAGGATGCCGTTGGCTTTCTTGGCCACCTGGGCACACTGCCGGCTCATATTCAGCCGCTTGTCAATTAGAACCCCCAGGTCTCTTTCTGCCAGGCAGCTTTCCAGCCACACCTCCCCAAGCCTGTAGCGCTGCATGGGGTTATTGTGGCCCAAGTGCAGAACCTGGCACTTGCCCTTGTTGAAACTCATACCATTGATGTTGGCCCAGTGATCCAACCTATCTAAGTCTCTCTGTAGAGCTTCCCTGTCCTCCTGGGAATCAACACTCCTGCTTAACTTGGTGTCATCTGCAAACTTGCTGATGATACACCCTATGTCCTTATCAAGATCATCAATAAAGACGTTGAACAGAAATGGTCCCAACACTGAGCCCTGGGGCACACCACTTGTGACCGGCTGCCAGCTGGATTTAAATCCATTGAGCACCACTCTTTGGGACCTTCCAGTCAGCCAGTGCTTGATCCAGCGGATCGTATGCTCATTCAGGCCGTGCGAAGCCAGTTTTTCCACAAGAATTGTATGGGGGGCAGTATCGAATGCTTTTTGAAAGTCCAGGTATACAATATCAACAGCCTTTCCCTCATCCAGTATTCTGGTAATCTTGTCATAGAAGGAGATCAGGTTCGTCTGGCAGGACCTGCCTTCCAACTTGACTGGGCGAATAAGTGGAAACATTCTGAAAATAATTTTATCTTTAACCAACAGTGGTGGTAGACTGCAAATCAACAGCTGCTTCAAAAAATATACCTATATTCAGTGGTCAACAAAGTTTTTTATAAAACTGTTAATCTTCAGAAGTTCTACCTCTTCAACAGGTGGCAGATGTAAGCACGAAAATATACTCTTGTCAAAACAAAACAGAGGATAACAAGACAATAAGGAACGGATTAAGTTGTGACTGAAGACTTCTTTCCTTGAATAACCTCAGTTATGATGTCATCAGAAGTTTTCCAAGTGTTTTCGGTATCCTGATAGAGTACAGGTAACCCTATGCTGATGAAGAAAATGCAGGGAACGTTGTCTTCTTCAATGAGTAAGAATAGTTTTCACTTTTATTTTATATTGTACCCAAAGACCAGATTTCCTTCATGGAGCCAAAAATGAATAACTGCAATTTCTTATTATGTATCTGCAGTACAGGCAGAGTTGATCTTAACATCAAAAGATTCATATGGCTGTGTATTAAATTTACTTTCATTATACTTTGTACAGGCTGTTTTGGCTGTTATCTGACTGCATTATGTATGTTATAATGAAAGACACTATTGTCAGATTTAGGAAATTTTAAGAAAGGCCTACACATAATTTTACAGCAAGCTGGTCTTTCTACTAAAATGGCCAAATACCAAAGAAATCATTGTTAGAAACTATTATTTACATTATTATTTTTTTCATAATTAGTAACTCCAGCTGACAAGAATGGGGAGGAATCCAGTATACTTTAAACAATATGCTCCTGCACCACAACTGACCAAAGGAAGATGGAGAAATAGCATGACAAATGAGCTTCTGCATTAGTATTAACATAGTAAAATGTATTAACAAATACATATTCTAGATTAGGAGAATTTAAACAACCAGTGTGCACAATTTGCCTTCAAACTAACTGTAGCCATCTCGCAAAAACAAAAAAAAAAGAAAAAACAACCCCAAAACACACAAAAAAAAACCCCAAACCCAAACCAGAACACAAAATAACTTGAGAACTCTTGGAACTTAGTGAAAATTTCCACACAGTGAACAGGAACAGTTAAAACTTTATGTAAAATATTAGAATACATAAGAAATGTTAAGAAAGTGCTTATCACATTATAATGTCATTATACTAACAGATGGTGAGCCCTTAGTGGCTGTATTTTGCTTTTTTCGGGATATCCTATCCCTGAAGAAAATAACCGAAATACAACATATTCAGAAATGACAGGAGAAATATTTAAAGGAATAAAATTACTTCTGTCAAACAAAAGAAAGATTAGGATTAATTTGTCCCGAGAGGAATCAATGGCACATTTACAAGTGCATACCACTGTCCTTAAAGTGAGAATTCATGCTGCCAAAGCATTCCACATATTAAAAGAAAACTCAAATAAAACTAGCAAAAGGACCCCTTTTCAAACCCAAAATATTAAAACAACCTTTGCCTTAAATTTTGTGTATGCACAGAAATGGGTAAAGCTATGCAGCAAGACTCTAATGGCTATATGGAAAAAGATGTGCAGAGGGTAGCTAATGTATCTTCCACTAATTAAGGGATGTGTAATTACCGCAAATGTATTTGTGGCACAACCTTCACTTAATTCGTAACATAACTGTGCTTCAGTTCAACACTGAATTTATTTTTTCTCTCATACAATATAACCTTTCAGACATTTCTATTTTTCACTCCCCAGGCATTCCCTGAAAAGCACGTTAACTCAAGCTTGGCAAAGAAGCTACATCAGTAAACAGGATAAAAACTATCACTGTAGCAAAAATCCTTGCCAGCAAAGATCCATACACAATCTTATCTGAAAAGTATGCAAGAAACATGACAAAGAATAATGGATATGCCTGTAGATTTTTTTTATGTTTGTATGTCTGCTTTTCATAACTGTGAAGGGTATAGTTCCTTGGAAATCTGTATGACCAAAACATCGGAGACTCTGACCTTAGCTGTTTAGGATACTGATAAACATGGACAGAAAATGTTATAAGGAGAAATATAAGTGGAAGTAGCATATGAGCACAAGAAAACAAGATTTTAAAGTCTGTATCTTCCAGCTAAGTTTTAGCAGACTGCAAAGAAATTGTATGGCCCTGAGAAAGCCAAAGGAAACGGCCCTACACAGTTGGGAAGCTATGAAGAGACTAGATTATTTTCTTAACGTAGACACAGAAATAATTATGGGTTATAATTTCTGACATGACAGTTTTAATGAAAGGTAATGCAATTTGGCTATTGGGCAGCCTTGTAAGGGAAACAAGAAAAAAGAACAGGAAAGAAAAATGAAAATGGAAGAGAGAAGGGGAGTGAAAAAAAGACATGAGAAATGCTGTCATAAAAGAGATGACTTTCTACGTTTCACTAGAAATAGAGGTAATTCCAAGAACGCAGTGTGTGTGCTGAATATGAATACTGCATTTGGTGATTATTTGAATAAAGCATGAAAAGAAAGCACGAAACTAAGGAATGACAGTATTCTTACAGATCTTTAATCATCTTCATTCCATTATTGATTATCAGAAATGTTTAATTTTATCTATTTCATTATTTTTCCTTTGAAGCAACAATAATTGTTCTTGTTTTTGACTATAACACATTTACAGGGAAATTCAAACTGACTTCTTGCAAGTTAACTATGGCATTGAAAATTATAAAAGCCACTACAAGCAAATAACTAAAAATGGGGGATGGTTTATTCTTGAGGGAAGAAGTAACCGTTGAAATTGAGTATATTTAATTTGCTAAGTCTTTCCCCTTCTCTCTTTAGCTACTTCCACATTTTATTGACTGATGTTTTGTATCAAAACATAACAATTGTTAGTCTTTTCAGACTTGTGGTCATTCTTGCCTCTTGCCTCTAGAATTTCTACACTTGTCCACTTGTCTGTCCTTTGAAATGAACTTCAATACATTACTCAAATCTGAGGCCCTACCACTATCAAACAGAAGAGACACAGACAGGGCTTACATTTATATATCTTAACCTCATGTTATTATGAGGAAGCCAGCCATACTGGTGAGCTATTCAACGTTTTTGATTGACTGTTAGTCCTTACATCTATCTTTCTGTGCAGTTGATTGCTAATCATAAAACTTCACATTTATCTCATTGAGTTTTCCTCCTGCTTATTCAGGCATATTCCCCAATTTTTCAATAATATTCAGAAGGGCATGTTAAGGGAGAAGACAAAAGAAAGAAAAATAGTACCAGGAAATTTTGCACTACACTGTATTTTTGAGACTCCTTTGTTTAGTGCTGCATATATTTAATAGTCTGAATAGTCTATGAAATGACTATGAAATAGTCTGAATGTTATAGGATCTTAATCTATTTGATGGGTTGACCCCAGCTGGCAGATGAGTCCTCAAAGCAGACAGTTGCTTACCCCACACACAGCAGGATGAAGGAGAAAATTGGAAGGTCAAAAGCAAGAAAAAAACTACAAAACACAAACTTGTGGGTCAAAATACAGTTTAATAATCGATGGGGAAAAAAAAAAAAAGAAGAAAAAAAAATGACATAAAGGCAGTTCCTCACGACCAGCAGACTGATGCTCAGTCAATCTCCAAGCAGCGACTACTTTGAAAAAAAACTCCCCCAATTTTATTGCTAAGCATGACACTCTATGGCATGAAATGTCTTTTTGGTCAATTCAGGTCAGCTGTCAGAGCTGTGTCCCCTCCCAGACCCTTGCCTCCCGGCTGGGGTGATGGGGTGACAGCATGAGAAACAGAGAAGGCCTTGAAGCTGGACAAGAACTGTTCAGCAGTAGCTAAAATGCTGATGTCTTATCAACACTGTTTTGGTTACAAATCTAAAACACACACTATATGGGCTGCTATGAATTCATTCCAGCCAAACCCAGTACAAACTGTTAATAAATGGATGTATCTAATGCTTAAAAAAGAGTCAAGAATCTTTAAATTGCTTGCTTTGAACTTCAACATGTACAGTGAAAAAAAATTATTTTTTGATTCTGAGTAATACCTTCTTTAAAAATTACTTACACTAAGTATGAATACTTGTTCACTTTTAAATTTTTCCCAAAGCAAAATCTAAGCTCTGAATAGTCCCTAAGTAGTCAACATTTTCAACATATTTTGAGGTGAATTTCTCCAGCTTGTAACACAGAGCACAGATATCATCCTGAGTTTGTGAATACGCAGTTAAGTTGTTTTCATAGGGTTGTAGTGAAATGGTTCTGATGCATTCAGAGTTCAGATGTCTCCTCCCAGGCTACCTGCCCCCTTTTCCACCCCCTACAGGCCTCCTTTTTACTTTTGAGCATGTCCAGGGACTCCTTCTTCATCCATGCAGGCCTCCTGGCTTTTCTGCCTGCGGCCTTTTTTGTAGGGATGCATTGCTCCTGGGCTTGGAGGAGGTGATCCTTGAATATTAACCAACTTTCTTGGGCCCGTCTTCCCTCCAGCGCTTCATCCCATGGCACCATACCAAGCAGATTCTTCAAGAGGCTCTCCTACAGTCCAGGGTGGTCAGCTTGCTGCGTACCTTCCTCGCTGCCCTACAGATCTTGAACTCCACCATTTCATGGTCACTGCAGTCCAGGCTACCCTTGAGCTTGACACTGCCTACCAGCCCCTCCTTGTTGGTAAAGACAAGGTCCAGCATAGCTCCTCTCCTCATTGGCTCCTCTGTCACTTGGAGAAGGAAGTTGTTGTCAATACAATCCAAGAACCTCCTGGATTGCCTATGCCCTGCTGTGTTACCCTTCCAACAGATGTTGGGGTGGTTGAAGTCACCCATGAGGACCAGGGCCTGTGAATGCGATGCCACCCCTGTGTATAGAGGGCCTCATCTGCTCAGTCTTCCTAGTCAGGTGGTCTGTAGCAGACCCCCATTGTAATGTCCCCTGCTCCTGAGTTCCCTTTAATCCTAACCCATAGGCTCTCAGTCCGCTCTTTATCCATCCCTAGGCTGAGATCCATGCACTCCAGCTGGTCATTGACAGATAGGGCAACACCGCCTCCTTGTTTCCCTTGCCTGTCTCTCCTGAAGAGCCTGTAACCTTCCATGCCAACATGGCATGGACAATAGAAATACAGATAATATTTCTGCATTTGTAGAAATGACTTATTATAAAAATTGTTCCAGCACAACATCAAACCCTATGGGATTCAGGTAATACCATCATTTGAACAGTTCAGCTTTAAAAATTCAGTAACAAATATTTCTTTGCAATTTGAACATTACTTTTTCATTTATTAATTCTTATTTATTATTATATATAATATATAAATATATATAAATATATAATATGCAAGATATAAATTATCGTATTAATTTATTAATATACATCATTTATTTATCTGAATAAGAAGAGGAAAGATATTTTCTGATTCACTGGTAAGTTATTTGCTTTAACATTTATTATGATTGGCTACTCTTTTTCAGGACTCAGCACATTAGTCTTCTGTGCATCCAGAAAGGGATGCTTGATAAATGCTCTGGTAAGAATTCTGAATAATCTTGTTATCTACCTAAATCTACAATAGCTTTTTTAATTTCTTAATATCATTGACCAGAAATATTGCCACAAATGAATTAATGTTGGATGGAAAAATATTTATTTCTAGCAGTTTTACTTTTTCTTAAGTATTATTTTCAGCTGAATGGCCCTTTTACTTGCTTTAATGGAAAATACTAGTTTACTTTTGCCATTCATTATAGGAAAACACTTCAGTCATCTCTCTTTTTACATTAAAATGTGTACAAGCTCATTATATTTTTTCCTAGCCCTTCTCTGAACTCTAACCATCTCTACAGTATTTTTATGGTGATAGATTTGGAAATATTTCCAGTGAGACTACAAGTTACTACAAGAAGTCTCAGTCCCCAGTTGTCTATATGAATTACCATATCATTTTTATTTTGTTTTCAGTGTTTCTTAAATCAATTTCTTAGATTAATTTTATTAATTTAGTATTTCTGAGAAGTATAACCGCAATGAGACTCTTTTTTTTTCCCCTCGTGGTGTTTATCAGTCTTACATTTATTTTATCAGTTTATCTGTTCATTCATCAGCATTTTCCTCTCAGGTCCTTCAAAGTTTTCTTCTGGTTGTAACTATTCTAATCAGCTGCTATCATAGAGTTTACTTTCAGACCAGTAATAAATATATTAAAGCAAGATCGAACTAATATAAAATTTGAAACATTAATTTAATTATACAACCAATTTTTAGCATGCAAGCTCTTCACTTTGCTAACAAACTTTTTCTTCTTACAGATACTTTTGACTAATGAAAAATTCACAGAATCTCACATGAAATTTTCTTACGTTTTATTGAAAAACAAGTGAGTTCTTTGCCCATTAATTCTCTATAATTTTCATGAAAATTTAAATTATTATTTCTCTTTACAGGACCTAGAACATTAGGTGAATATAAATATGAAATTCTGACCCATAAAAAGACAGTTTTAACTGATGGGCTAACCCTTTCCTATACCTGGCTGGAGTAGAAGAGGGAGATGAGAAAAGTGATAAATTACCTAGAGTTTTGGCCAGTTAAAAAAATGTCCCAGCTATGTACATGTGATGTTTTCCTAATATACGGATGAATATACTGAAAAGCACAATCTGTTATTTTCTCAGTTTGCAAAGGCAATAAAACCATACTTGGAACAAGTCAGAGAGTAATAAAACTGAGAATTTTCAAATGTTGATAGTATGGTTAGTAATTTGGACTTTTAGTTGGCCATCATTATATGCACTGCATAATGATGAAATAGGTATAAAAGCTAGTTTCAGAAATATAGACAGTATTGCTTGTTTTTGTCTGTACTTGAAGAAATTACAGATAGAATAATTACTAACTCTTAAAAATTCTGAGTCTACTGGAAATCTAGTGTAGGTATTAATTTCCAAGGGTGTCTACACTGTGTCAAGCAGACCTATCTCATATTTGGTAAATGTGTCTTCTGTTGCTGGTCTTGTTCTTTTGATTCAGTATGTGGCACCAGAAATACAGTAAAGACAGTAGAAGATCATCCCGTGATGAGTCATGGACAATCTGAAATGGCTAGTTCAAAGACCAGGTATATTGACATAGCTACCATACTTTTTATTTTCTGTCTGTAAATTAAAGGTTTAAGTCACCTTTGCTTTAAACTTCTGGTAAAATTGTTTAAGTTTAATTTTAAAAGGAATCAATGAGTTATGAATCTTGCCAAATTTTCAGGAAAATAAATTAACAGATGTGTATAACCAAAACAGAGAATCATAGAATCATTTAGGTTAGAAAAGACCCTTAACATCATCGAGTCCAACTGCAACCCTAACACTGCCAAGAGCACCCTAAATCATGTCCCTAAATGTCACATCTATACGTCTTTTAAATACCTCTGGGGTTGGTGAGTCACCCACTTCCCTGGGCAGCCTGTTCCAGTGCTTGATAACCTTTTTAGTGAAGAATTTTTTTCCAAATATCCAATCTAAACTGCCCCGGGTGCAACTTGAAGTTCACCCCCGGGTGAACTTGAACTTCTCCTATCACTTGCTACTTGGGAGAAGAGACTGACACGCACCTCACTACAACCTCCTTTCAGGTAGTTGTAGAGAGCGATAAGGTCTCCCCTCAGCCTCCTTTTCTCCAGGATAATCAACCCCAGTTCTCTCATCTGCTCCTCATAAGATGTGTTCTCTAGACCCTTCACCAGCTTTGTTGCTCTTCTTTGGACATGCTCCAGAATCTCAATGTCTTTCTTGTAGGTAGGGGCCCAAAACTGCACACAGTATTTGAGGTACAGCCTCAACAGTTCAAAGTACAGAGGGACAATCACTTCCCTAGTCCTGCTCACCACCCTATTTCTGATACAAGCCAGGATGTTATTGGCCTTCTTGGCCACCTGGGCATACTGCCAGCTCATATTCAGCCAGCTGTCAGCTGAATACCTAAGCCTATAAACATGTATTACCAAAATGAGGATTATTTCATTTAACTGCATGGCAATCTTCAAGGGATCTTATAACCCAAACCACACTGAATTTTAAGCATTGGAAACAAAAAATATAGTGTAAATACTGTTAATCTATTAAATTCAGTCTCTTCTTGATTAAGGAATTTTCAAAAGATATTTATGATTCCATTGATTTTTCAAATTTTTAATTTAGTTAATTCTGGATTATTAATAGTCCAACATACTGTAAAGTCCATTTGCAGCCAGTGAATGACATATAAAAGCCACCAGAAAAAATTATTCTTAATTGTCCTAACCTCCATGCTTCTTAAGAGTCTTAAACATCAGAAGCATGTGAACTAGGAACCAGTCACAGATAACACCAATTGTTCTATTTATGCCCATACTTTTTCTGAAGGCCACAAACATTATCTCTCATGACATAAATAATTGTGGCCATCATGAAGGATTTCTTGTGTGAATGGAAGCACTTTCATCATATACTAAAGAAGCACTTTGGTCACATTACGTGTGTCTACACTGCTAAACATATCTACTCCTGGAACAGATCCCTGGCTCACGGGCTAAATGGTTAAGTATGGTGTCCATCTACATTGCTCGGAGCTAAGCCTGTCTAGAGAACCCCAGGAAGGTCTATAATAAATATTACTTGGTTTTGTGTGTCCTCTAGTTTCTGTGTGGTGCCCCTGTGGTCCAAAGGTGTAACTATAACTCCTGTGTTCAGACTATCCAAAATCATTTAAGAA
The DNA here is from genome assembly GCA_013398815.1 of Ibidorhyncha struthersii. Classification (NCBI taxonomy): domain Eukaryota; kingdom Metazoa; phylum Chordata; class Aves; order Charadriiformes; family Charadriidae; genus Ibidorhyncha; species Ibidorhyncha struthersii. The sequence continues at coordinate 114,372 of VZSZ01001860.1, forward strand.
CAGTGCTACTTCCAGAATATTAGAGTTTTTTTGTTGTATGAAGTTACACAAATGTGCAATATGACATGAAAACTGGCATGATGGTATGACAGCTCCAGCTTCCAACCTTCTTGGTGGCCTACCACCAAACTTGTTCCAGTCTATCTGTGCTTTTCTATATTGTATTCTTATATTGATAAGCTGAATACAAACACGACAAACGGTGGTTGGTTCCCAGTTGAGGTTGTGTGTATGTGAAAGCATATATGATAGCATAAACATTAAAGCTCATGAATCACTTTGCCAGAAAATGTGCAACATGAGCAACAGTAACAATACATAAATTTCTGAACCCAATAAAAGTGGTCAACAGGAATTTCTGCTCTCCAGTTGTTTGAATTTCATTATTATGTCATATAAATTAAGCACAAAGTTGAAAAAGGCTGAATATTTATGGGGGGCAATGGCTGATTAAGTCATTCTAGTGAAGAATATCTTTCATTTCCAAAGACAAGGAGAAAATATGTTAACTGGAAAATAAGTTACTTCTTGTGTTCCAGCTTTCCCGTCTCCTTCCCCCAAATAGAAACGTTATTTTCTGTATCATGAAAACTAAATAGCAATTTCTTTTCATTTATACTTCCGTACAAGTTCTTCTCTACTGATAACTTACCAGTATATTTTCAGTATATTAACACTTCCAGAAATTTATTCTTAAGATTTAAGCTGTCTTCACAACCATGCATTCATTCCTTATTATTCTTATGGTTAAAAAATCATCAACCTCAACACAAAAATAACTTCTATTCATGCATTACACTGACTCAGCTTCTAAACCATCTCTTCTGTAGATACGTAATAAATATTCCTTATGTATATGCCAAATTCAGAACTTTTGTTATACCAAGGTAAGCATAGGAATAGTCTGGACATGAAAATTGTGTAACAAGCATTGGATAAGAGCAAGCACATAATCAATAGTTATTATACATTCTGATTCTGATTCATCAGATTCTGACAGAAACTTATGTTTTACTATCATGCAATTTAGTATGAAAAAAGAAAATATTTGAAATGCACAGATATTTTCACATATAAACCTTTCCATACAGCATATACTCTTAAATAAATTAAACATAGACACTTAAGTAACTATCCTACTTTTTAGAGATTTTGTTGTTTTAACAGTTCTCAACAGAACCGAAAATCAAGACAACTCAGAAGAATTCAGCTCAGACAAGATTAGCCATTAAAAGTTAAGTTTCTAGTCAAAGCTATGTATGTAGACTACCTCTACAGTGAGTGGAGATTGCTGGGAATCATCAGAGAATGTTTTCTCTCAGTTATCTTAACTATCATTTTAAAGCCAGAACAACTGTTCTGAGGATATTCTGAGGATATGGTTCTCTACTCTAACTTACGTAGGAAACCCAGGTTGACTGCATTCCTATACATGGACCTAGTTTTATGAAACAACTCTGGTCAAAGTGCTCTGACTGCATTCACAAAATTTTGTAATACTGGTATCACTTGGAAACTTGCACTGACAAATAAGAGTCAATTATTAGGCATCTGAACTGGTAAATGCTGATTTAAATTTATACTCAGTTTTCCTAACCTATTAATCAAAATAATAATAATAAATATTGTGCCCACAATTTGAAATGCTTTCAAGTGTAAACTATGAAGTCCACTGTCAATTCTAATACTAACTATATTAAGAAAACATTAAATAAATTTGACTAAGGAGATATGGAGAATATGAGAGTACATTAAAAAGTAAGAGGTGTATTACCATGCTTTTCCATGCTGTAAATCTGCAAATCCATGGACAATGACTACACATACAAGCAAATGAAAGCAGCTGACCACGTACCCACACACCTTGGCAGAGGTGCACTCCATACTCGTCGGCCACCACCAAGACAAATAATCTCTGAAGCTCCTTCTAAACGATATCCAGATGAACAGGAGAATGTCAGGATATCTCCTACTCCAAAATTAAATCCTATTCTGTTACCAAATTGTGGGATCCCAGGATCTTCACAAGGTTCAAGATTATACTCTGAAAACAAGAGACTGAGTCAGCGTGTACGAGTGAGAACATCTTTTCTATTAGTCGTATTTGTAATCTTGCAGTCAAGTAATTTCTGTATATTTCCACCTGACTATCAATACAAATTTCAGATTTAAAAACAAAATGAATATGTGAATGTTGTTAAATTGGCAATTATACTGCACTAAAAAGTAAGACTAATGAATATATTCACAAAGTTTTTAAGATGCATAACACAACATGCTTTATCACTCTTGTAAGAGTCATAAATGTCCCAGGTACATCAAACAAATGAAAACAATGGCACAGCATAAAAGCCTAAATGATTGACTCTAGGATTCATCTGGAAGTTCACTGACTGAAATTGGACTAGTTCTGTTTCCTTCCCTCACTTGGTAATGTGTCTTACAATTTACTGCCATCTAATTTATCATGTAGCAGAACTGTCTCTACAGAGGCACAGAGGTTTGCTTGCTTTGATTCTTGTACTTAGGAAACAACTTATATATTTTTATGATTCAGTATATGTATTAATCAAAATCACTTTGGTTTTAAACTTTTTTTTTTCCCCCTCTTTACATAGAATACTGAAAACATAGAACATAGAATACTTTTTCAGGAGCCAAGTATTGAAGGTATTTCCTTACCAGAGAAAGAAATATTAAATCCCTCATATGATATTGAAAAATCTGAAATAAAGCGCAACTGAGCCCTGAAATTTCCATAGAGACCAGCATTGATTGGTGAAGGAAGCTCTGAGCCAGTCAGACGTGCTAATGGCTGTGTGAAACTGCCATTCTCTGTGATTAGTAAGTAGTCATGATGATCCTCCAAATGAAAGGTGTAGAAGGTGAACTGCACTCCTGTTAGAAAAAGTAGAATTAGATTTACATATCACACTGTTAACACCAAGGTAATTAAGCCAGGGATTAAATTCATGTGTTTCATTATGAATCGTGGTTCAGAAAATGAAGATAATCCATATTTCCAAAAATTAGCATCTTTCCTGATTTTAATATTAAAATATCTTTGCAGCAGGTCTCTTGGTTTTGACACTACCTTTCACTTTTGCCTGTAGCTGTAAAATATGGATGTTTGATTTATAGAATTCAAAGACATATGCTTGCATATTTATGTAAAAACCAATGATGCACTAACCCGTTCAAAACTGCAAACTCTTTACAGCAGAATGGGAAAGGTAAACCTTATTTCTCACGGTCACCAGTATCCTTGTATAGCAGTAGTGAAAGGAAAGGTTATAAAATATATGACAATATATTCTCATGGCACATACAGTAACAGCAGCACTTCCTCCCAAAAAGAGGGAGATGCAGCATATGTTAACACTATTTTTTTTTGCAAACCATCAGATACAAATCACACAGCTAGAAAGGAATATGTATATGCTAGAACACAACAGAAATAAAAAGACTTAAAGGTCAAGACAGACAAATTATTTTTTCCTGCATTTCTGTGACTAAGAGCTAGACCATAATGGGTAGAATGAACAAAAAAGTCAAGAAAAAGAAACGGGAGAAGACATTACCTAGCTTAAGTGATTATTGAGACCTCTAACAGCATTTTCAGTTTTATCATAAGTTATAAAGCAATGATTCAGGCTTGTTAAAATACATCTAATGATGTAATACTTAGGAAGATCCATTTATGTGATTGAAGATTAACACAGTGTATGAAGATTAATGACCTTTGGGTACTTTCACAGGCAGCAGATTTTTGATAGTAGACACAATTTAATCAAAAAGCAAACATATACTTCCCCGTCTTACTCCCCCATCGGCCCCTGCCAAAGAACTTCCCAAACAGGGTAAAAAAATCCAAGACGGAACGTAGATAAACTGTGCTTGACTCAGTTGTCTAAACACAGGAACCTCATGCCCCCGTAGGTGCTAGAGGTTATCTTTTCTAGACTTCATGTGAAGCTTTACAGTTCTCCTGATTTTTTTTTTTTAACATTACATTGGATCCTTGAGATTGTCTTAAATGGCATTAGACTTTTATATTAATGAAACTCAATGGCACAGGTCGTAAGGGTATCTGGAACGTAAAGACACCTGGTTTATGGGGATATATAGTCAAGGACCTTTCAGTATAAAAAGCAAAGACAAGAAATGAGGGAAGTAATAAATTATATACACACATAGACAAGCTTTAATGAGCAGGATTTGTTGGACACATCAACAAAGACCAGAACTCTTAAGTTTCTGACTAATGGTCCATTGCATGTATTACTGTAATCTTGTATCAGTTCAATCAGAACTTAGTAATTGATTAGAACGGGGAAAAGAAGATTATCTTGAATCTCATGGAAATTAGAAATTTACTGTGGAGTATTTGAGGGAATTTGTGAGATTTTGTAAATCTTGAGATTTTTAAATGGTATTTGGAGACTGCAAAACTTTTTGTGGGATGTTTAGGGCCAAATGAAGGTAAAGGGAGGGATTATGGTGGACGAAGAAGAAAAAGAAGTGTAGGGAAATGGAGAAGGTTAAGGCTCTCTTGCTACTCCCTGCACCTAACCACGGCAGACTGTCCTCTTTTTTTTTAAAAAACTCTGTTCCTGACTATTTAGTGTTTAAGTGTGTCCTCTGTCCAGAGTATGAGCACATGTGAGACTACTAGTGAACATTAGTATGGACTGCCTGGTGAGCAGGATGAGGTCAGGGGGCAACAACTGGAAAAAGGGCCATCAGTCACAGGGGAGCAGCACCTGGAAGGAATGGAATCTGGAGGCCAACTCCTGGGCCAGGACCTGGAAGGTTGTGGGAGCAGATGCACGTGCCTGTATGAGTCTGTGTCACTCCTAGCAAACTCCTGTTCCCATCAGCCCAACCAGAGAAATAGGATTGGCTGCCTATGGTGTCCATGTCCGTTTCAGTGCTGATGGTGTTTTTGTGTGCGCTAATAAAAACACTTGTCTCTGTTGTGTTAGTCTGTGTGACCAGCTGTATATGTGTATGTACATACTGGCATCTTTGGAATACATGCTTAGTCTTGCTGTCAGCTGGACTTACAAATGGGAGCAACAGGAGAAATCCCTTGGATCGTAGAGACCTCTAGATTGTATTTCTCTTTAAAGAGACTGGAGAACTATCAGAACTTTTCAAGTAGACACCTCCTTCACCCCAACCCCCTGACTTGCTGAAGCTTGCAGATCCAGATAAACAGACACTTCCTTAGTAGCCCTTAGTAGAAATTGCAGGATGGGGTTCTGTTTTATGCATAGGATAAAACCAGACAACCCAAGAAATCTATTCTGGAATTTAAAAATTCTTAATTTAATAGTTATATGAGCGAAGCCATTCATCTACTTTGAGCATACTATTTATTCTCCTAGACTGCATGACAATAAATTGGCAAAAATCACACACTGTATTTTGGAATCAAGGTTAGGTTACATATCTTTTGAGCTAATGCATATAAATTTAGCTTTGGGATTGATAAATGCAATTTTTTTTTTTTTTGTGTCATAGTTTTGCATAGGAGACAGTGTTGATCTGACATGAAAAGGAAGCTCTTAAGAGAAAAACGTGATATATACAGAATGAGGCTGAAATTCAGGCCATATTTGTTGCACTTACTGCACTCCAAATAAGTTTTGGCCTTTTTTATGCATGCATGAATACTGCAACAAAAACATCAGAAATGCCAAAGAAAATTTTATGGTAGTAACCTGAAATAATGGAATTCCAGTGAAACACGGCTAAGCTTCAATGAGTATTGTTCAAACACCAAACTCAAGGTTTAACTCAAGGGAATGTTTCAATCAATTTTCCAGATTGCCATGACATTTCTAAGCAAAACCCCAAGGTATATCCCAGCAGTAGCTGTACAATTTAGTTTTCTTCAGAAAATATTCTAATCATATTAATATATGCTATGTGACAGATTGTGTCTTCTCTAGAGAAGAATTTTAAAAGATACGTTCATGTAGATTCCTTCTTATTCTACCTCATGTGCCCCTTTCTTAATAAAGGGAATATTTAAAATCTGAAATGAAGACAGGAAAACATAGCATTCTAATGTCATTTCTCAATATTACAATCCAGGCTGTTGGGGGATGGATAAATTAACTGTTCTATTAGTAGATGGTTTAAAATATACCATTGATACTCCACAAATTTCACTTCACTATATATTGAATTGCACGCTAATCATAGAAAAACACAGTAATTATTGTCATGATAGATGCTTCCTTATCTCTTCATAAATAATACAAATTACTAGACATATTAACTATACTTAAAGTGCATGTTCCATTCCCTAGATAACAAATCTATTAAAAATAAAATAAAATCATGTCAAGTTTTAATGGATATTCAAGAATCGTAATGCTGGTTCACATGAACTCAAATGCAAAATTGTTGCAGAATTCCAGAAGTTTAGATATGCTTGAACAGAAAATATTAAAATATATATATTTATATTGCAGATTATGTTATTCAAGACAGTAGATACAAACACAGAAACCTTTTTTCTTAGCAATACATTGTATAGAGATGTAAAATAAAAATCTTAACTAAACATATGAATTTAATTGCCTGCTATTATGTAATAGTAGTATGAAGTTGCAACATAAAGACACATGTTTAAAAAAGGACCCAACAGCATTCTGCAGCAACACATTATGAACATTTTTCAGTCTGACATTAAACTACATAATTTTGTAAAAAAAAAAAAAGGCTGAAGAAAACTTTAATTCCTTAAAAAAAAATCATACCACTAGTTAATTAATGGCCAGTAGAAGATATTCCTTGAGATTCTGAAGCTGGAATTATATTTAACATGAAATAGAGCAGAAAATGAGATTTCCAGAACAAAGTTTTTCTCCCTCACTTTAACCCATTTATGTGTATAGGATTAATTTTCCCAAATGACAACTATCTAAAACGTAGTCACTCTGTCTCCCCATGGACAATTCATCTGGGGACTATATAACCCCCCTGGACATTAGATGATAACGATAAATAGGCACGTTCAGAGGATAGTTCATTCCATCTGCTTTAGGTACTTTTTCAGTCCGGGATGACTCATATCCTGAAGATATATGTGTTGTCCATTAAATACAGAAGTAGCCTAATGGACTAGCTTACTCAGACATAAGACTTTAGTGCTAGAAGTTTAAAGTTAAACTAAGTAAGCCTGTGACTTATTGTCATAAAAGGAGAGCTATCTTCCTCATGCAGTACTACAGCAAGAGCTTAAAGTATTAATACCGTTTTGCCAACAAGAACAAAATATGAGAAGTTCATACAATATTTCCTATTTCCTACTCACAGCAAATCCTCACTCTTTGATTGTTTCCAGCAGATCGGTAAGCAGCATGAATCAAAAACGCCCAAGTCAAATTACAACATAGCATTCGTATTAAATAATGTTTTTCCTTAATATCATTTCCATAAGATAAATCTTACTGACACAAGAATGTGCTTGCATCAATACATGTGTGTACATGTATCAGTTATGTGCTTATAAATGTATATGTTTATACTATTACTCTCTTTCCCTTTATATATTATTTCTGTATAATGTTTTTGTCAGGATTTTTATTATATATGGTGTTTTTTTCCATAGCCTCATATAAAATATAACAACATTGAGACTTTCAGGTTTTATTTATCCTACCTTTTAAGTACTTCTCTAGCTGATGGTTCAAGAAAAAAGATAAATCACAAAAAATCTACTTAATTTTCTAAAAATAATAATAATAATAATTTTCAAGTACTTTCCTCCACAATCCCATTTTTAATTTAAGAAAAATGAAAGTGTTAATAAAATGTCTTTCAAGAATTCTGAAAAAATATGGCTTAATCTTGGCTCATGTTTATTGTAGCATTTAGGTAATTTTCAGTCACATTATTTCACAAAGATCATTTTATCCATGTCTGCTACTTCTGTTCAGTGCCCAGTTTATAAATCTTGGACTGGTTATGCTATGGCTTTTCAGATAGAGTGCAAATTAAATGACTGCAGGGCTAACAGTTTTCTTACACTTTCTATCAATCTTTCTTGCTTATCCAGACGAACTGTTATATTCTTCTCCTTTACAAAGGATCCACAGTACCTATTTTGCTGCAACTCTAAGAGCTTTGTATCATACTTAGAGGTAACAAGGGCACATATTGCATCCGATGTAGGCTCACTAGTTTCAGAATGCTGTTTCGCTGTTTTACTCTTTCACTGTGTATATTTACAAGCAAATTATGTTGACACAATGGCATAATTTGGTAGCAAAAGGAGACCACGGAGCCATAATTTTGAGATAAAATTTGCCACCTTAAGATTTTAAGGTGTTTTAAATGGAATACCTAGCCAGAGTGATTTAACATCCAGATGAGGAACCATCATACTGTTTGTACAAAATAGAACAAGGGGATCACAGATCAGCACAATTCTCTGTGAGGGAAGTCTTATTTTTATGTTATCAATAACTCCTTCTTAGAGGAATACATCATCAATATACTTTGTCACATTTTTCATGCGCTCACAGAGAAAACAGTTGAAGATCAGAATTGAACATGCCTTCTTTCTTTTCCTTTTCATTCATTTTTCTGTATTCTTTCCAGTGTCACAGATGCAATTCTCCTCTTTGTGTTCATACCACCTCACCCTATTTATATTCAGTTTCTCTTATGACACCTGTCGCTATTTCTCTCCTTCCCTTAACATTAAATTCTTACAGTTCTCTAGGTCTTTCCACTCATAGTACAAGAGTACTATGCGGTCACTCCCAAATTTAAAATAAAATACCAACAAAAATCTGAAAGTTTGACCATCTCTTTTCATCTAGTCCCAAAATCTTTCACCTGAAAGCAGGTGAAAGAGGTAGGACAGGTAGGACACAATATTTCAAGGAAATTTTGCTACATGGAATTCCCAACTTCCATTTGTGGCCTAAGCATTTTCTAACCTCTCCTGTGTGTTTTATATCTCTTTGAAATAACTCTTACTAAGATCCTTTCTCAAAGAAAAGTTAAAACCTTTATCCTGAAATGTTCCTTCAACAACCATCCTTTTCTTAAAGATCTCCCATCCCTCAGCTTCTGTGATCAGTCATTCTATAATTCTTTCTTACATGTCTAAATGTTCCATTATTTTTTCCCTGCTACGTTTATTTCTAAACTATATTATTTATTCAATCCATACATGCATATTAAACTGCCATTTATATGCTGCCACCCTGAAAATGTGTCTCAGTAAGCTGAAAGTTTCTTTTCTTCAAAATAATAGGACTTTTCTTTTTGACATTTGTTTGTTGACAGCTAGTCATAATGTAAAATTTAAACACCTCATTAACTTCATTCCTTTTTTTATGCCATAATATGAATAACATCTTCACTTAAGTCTTCACTTCAGATTTTTCTATTGATACCAACTCTAAATATGAATAACTACCTCCAGCTAATCTCTCTCTAAGATAAGGCATTTCCTCCTGAACGCAGGAAAAGCATTCATCCTCTTTCACCTGTATGAATTAGTGTGCACACATCCAACTATCTGTTACTTGGTCTATAAACTTTTAGGGACTTTCTGTTCTGTGGAAAGCACTAGGTCCTAGTCCACATCTGGAATTCTAGGAATTATTACAATAAAAATAAACAAAACCAAAAATCAGCAATGCAATTCCTAGTTTATTGCTGCTAACTTAGATCTACATGTGTAGCACAGAATACTGGACTCATATATTAAAAAAAAAAAAAGGGTGGAAAAAGAGCAAAGAATTTATTTACCTTTTCCATGCGTAACATCCACTGTCCATGTACAATTCAGCGAATTTGGATACAGATCAGGATAACCAGGGGATAAAATTGTTCCACTAGGTCCTCTAACATCTCCACCACATAAAGCTAGAAATAGGAAAGAAAATAATAATAATAAAATAATTAATATAAAACCCTGAGATGAGAGAAAATATAAGGAAAGAGCTTTTTAAAAACTTCTGTCTTTAAAATTACTTATAAATTATTGGTCAAATGATTCAGCAATTCCACATATATCTACAGCCCATTTTTACACAATATCAAAAGAAATATAATCAATGAATAATTAACACACTTTGTAATAGGTACTAAGAAAAAGAAAAGCGAGTGTTCTTAGCTGGTTTCTCACATTTTCTTGAGACACTGTGAAAGTCACAAGTTCAGCATGAAGATGAAGGCAGAAGAAGATACAGAGCCGAACAACATCACTTTAGCCAGAAGCTAAGGCTGGAGATTTAAAATGGCATAGAGTGGATCTCGCTATTGAAGAATTACTGACTGAAAATATTATTGCAGGGAAGCATGACATCCTTTCTTGTATCTAATTATTGGTTATGCATCTATATTGATAATGCAAGTAATAATAACAACCGCCAATATAAGTTTTTCTATAGTATCAATAGTGACTTTGTAAAAGTAATCAGTAATTGAGCAATATAAAAATTAAATCACAGCTCAAATTAATATAAAATACAAAAATAAAATCTTACAACAGCGGCATAAATATCTTCACAATTCACCATTACATTTTAATGGTGAATTTTCTATTCCAGAGCTTTTGAAATACAAAATTGAGTAACTTTTAGTAGTGGAGAGGCTCTTACAGCTTAGAATTATCTTTTATCAATAGCAGTGATTAAAACTCAGTACCAAGCAACGTTATTACATCATAGTTCTCTGAATATAGATTTTAGAAGGGCATACATTATAAAACAAATGAACATTTTTACTTTTTTTTTTTTTTGCTTTGAGATTAAAAACATCTACTCCTTTTATTTTTCTTAAACTAATTATACGCATTACCAAAATTATTTTGTAGAAATGTTCCAGGATACAAAAAAAACAGTAAACTATGTTACTGCCACCAGATTTAATTAAAATAATATAGACTGTTTTAGGAAAGTTGATTGTAGTTCTTAATATGAGCAGTTCTTCCAAAGTAATTAACACAAACTCTCCCTTTTCAGCCGTATATAGTCAAGCTCTCAACCACTGTCCTTTCAGAATTTTTATTGGTATCAACCATAGTTTCTCTGTGCCTGCACCTTAACCTGAGCCAGTACTCAGCATTCCCATTTTAACAACAGGGTTTTCTCTTTAGCAGACACTGAAGCTGTTGAAAGGCAGTTTGGGAGATAGGTCAATGGCAGTTACTTGTCTGCAATTCCAGTCAATACAACTATCAATCCCTCTTCCCCTTGTTGTATAAGCTGTTGCTCACCTATTCCTCATGTCTGTGCTTCCCAGCCTGCTGCCACACCAGCAAGGGTGAGGGAAGGAGGCTGTCACAGGCTAGAGGAGCAATACTTCTTCCTGAGAGGGGCTGCCCCACCTGCACTAGCTGGTACAACCTGCTCCTACTGCTCCTGTAACGTCAGCAGCACCTACCGACGTAGTACTCACCAGTATGGATTGTAAAGGTGGGAGAAGTTTGGCCTTTCAGTATATGAACAGGGCTCACACAATATCTTCATATTTCTTCAGGAGAAAGGTGTTGTGAGTAATTTGTTAGCCCATGCCATTTATTCTACTAGAACTTGATATTTATTCTGCTTTTGACAATTTCTGCTATACATTGATGGGGTGAGTCATGAAAGTTATACCTATCTGTGCTTTTGCTATTAATGCTATTTATTTGAGAATGAACATGCTGACCAGTCATGATTTTTGTAGAAATACATTCAAAATTGATTTGAGGACAAACCGTATGGTGAATTGAGAGAATATCCAGAATGTACCTTCTGTCTTACCCTCTACCTAAGCAGACATTTGTCTTAAGGAAATACATGCATTTTTCAGACATTTCAGTAGCACTGTGAAATGTTTTCATAAAGGTCAATATTTTTTTGTAATGAGGTTACTGCATTACATGCAATCACCGTCTTTAAGGCACTGAATAAAAAGAAGTATACATTTAACTACAGTTTTCTTAGAAAGCTGAAATGGAACTTCATCTTGTATCCTAGGATGAACATCACCCTACTTTGCCTAGATAAATTTGTTTGGTTGCTCTAACTAACCACATTTCTGTTTTAAACTTGTATGTTTTTGTGGGTAGCCTCATGATTTCTTTGTGTGTGCTATCTATCCTACCAACTTTCTAGCCTTTTTGGCCTAGTTGTAAGCTAGAAATTTGCAGTACCATAGACTGAAAGAGGACATTCTAGGACCACAACTGCCCGATCTCGTAATTGTTGCCACAGGGGAATAACTTCCGAGCATACTAATTTTCCTCCTCACTTCTCTGATGAAGAGAAAATGAAGGTAACCACTGTCCAATTATCACCTGATCTTGCTATATTTAGACATTAGTAAAACAGAATCAGGGCTATGACAGCATATTATTGAAGCTTCTGACGCTAACTAGCCACTTTGTCCATAGCTTAGGTCAACCCTATTAAATAAGAAAACGCAATCAGTTTTTATAATCACTGGAAACAGCCCAAACAAATAATGTATTTTACAGTGGGTATTTGGAAAAGATTGCAGGAATGCAAATGGTGACATCTATGGCATGCCATCAGGCACTCAGCGTACCTCTATGAAGGCTAGCAGATGGCAAAAAAAGGCATCAAGGGACCAGCATTTTATAAAAACAAAGCCAAGTTGACAGATCTGGAATATAAAATGTGCACTGGTTCTGATAAGATGGCAAACAGCCCAAGCATATAATATCACTACTAGTATCTGACTCTTTTTCAGAGTGCAAAAGAAAACAGAAACACATGAAAATAAAAACAGCAGAAGAAACTCCACACATTTTTCCAAATTCTACAAGAAACCTTTCTTTCACTTTATCTGATTATACAGAGATGGAGGCTAGGAGAAATTAAAAGTTGAATGAATACATAAATAAATGCAGTGCTGTTTTGGTGTTTTAATTTGGAAAATGAAATATTGTGTTGCTAACACAATAATTAATAATTTCTTTGTTATGCAACCAGAGAAGCTGAATCAAGATATGCCCATTTTTTTCCCTTCCATTACTATGTTTTCAGAATAGTGAGAAACAAATTAACGAAAAATAAAGTGAACAAAATATAGAAGTGTCTGAATGAAATACAGATAGGTACCTGGATGTATAGTATTAAGTGCCTCTACAGCACTGTAGAAATGATGTGACAATTTAAGAAGCAACTTTTGGATAATTGTGAATGAAGATTAAAATTTAACTGTGGAGTTCAATGGCTAAGATAGCTGTTTAGGTGAAATAAATCCTTATAGTGTTGGGTTGATTACTTACACTTTATTTCATTGTAAATTATCATAACTGCATTTGGCTTGCTACGTAACAAGTTCAGTCATAAGGAAGAGTGACAGCAGGCAAACCTAGCTTGGAAAATAACCCTATATAGTTCAAAATTAATTTTTGGCCCCAAAAATTTTAGAACTTTTATTCAGGCTACTCATCAGTTTCTCAGTGGGAGACATGCAGGCAATACTTCATCTCTGAAATACATGAATAGTTGTAATGAAAGCACTTGATTGGTGTCATTCATAAAATTATCAAGTTCCTTTTCAGGCCATATTTCATGTTACTATAAAACTGTTACAGAAAATCAATCTTCCAATACTAGAAATAGTCTCATAATTTCTATCCTAAATGTATTCACGGTCCATTTTTACCCATTTGTTCTTCTGCTAAACTGTCATTATGTTCTTTTCACTCTTGGGGGCTGGCTTTGGAAGGCTGGCATAACACATTAGGATCTTTGACTTTGGATCAGTTAAATGAAACAGGTTTTCTTAATCTACTTCCGTAGATCATTTTCCAGCTCCATGACCACTGCGTTAACAATTGCAAGTATTACCTGTCTTTCTTGTCACAGCAGCTGTGCTGCACAAACATATTGCTAGGATACTTTACATTAGATTGTGACATTTTTGTTCATAGATGTTTGGCTTTTTTTCCATTTTTTTCACGTCCTCTGTTCTATTTTTAACATATTTATGTTTTACTGCAGAAGTCAGTCTGTATAATCCCTTCCTGCAGAGGTCAGCCTGTATAGCTAGCTTAACACTTGTTCACAGAAAAGCCACTTACCTCTTAAATTTTGCTTTCTATACCATGAAATAAAACTCAACAATCACTAATTATGTTCTCTGTCATCCGAGGTCTTTGAATAAAGTTTACTACTTATTTAAAACTAATTTATATTGATGTAACAAAAGTAAGTCTCAGAGTTATGAAGGGTATAGCAATAATATGAAGTTATGAAGAAAACTGGATGTGAGAAGAAGGGGGTTGCTATACCCAAGAAAGACAGAAAACGATCAAGAGAATGTATTTGTTATTTTAGTAAAGCAAGAAAAAATAATACAGATCTATATAAATACATGTATCTGTATATTTCTACATATGGTGTTCACTAGAAATGCCATAAATAAAAACCATATTGTTGTCTCTTTTTAACCTGAGTGAAGATGTTGATATATGGGAAATTAACATTTTCCACATTTTCAAATTATATCACTTACCATTTTGAAATATAAAGGCTTTTCAAGAGATTAGCCATAGGTTGCCAACCACAACTCAGAAAGTAACATGCAATGATGTATCTCAATTTTCTCAAAAAAGAGAAAATACACAGAAGACCAGAAGCCTTCAGAAAAAAATAACTTTTCTCAGTAACTTCAGCTTGCTGCAAGTATAAATAATTGAAACTTATTTGTTTTCAAAGGTGATGTTAAGAGAAAACACACATTTATAATTGATTAGTAATAGTGATTAGTTTTACAAATGGTTTCAAGCATAATCGAGAGACTTGTAACATATGCTAGTTCAGAAAGAACCAGACAGTGAAAAGAAGATAAACCTATTCATACGTAGATGTGTTTGTATATATATAAATCAAATATAAGTATATATGTGCACAAACACACACTACATTCATTTGCTTAATTAACTCTAACTTCCAACTAAAAATTTACTCCTAAGGTGATTTTCATTTACCGTATAATTTGATAATAAAAGGAAATATACATACAGTTAAAAAATATTGAAACAGTGAATTAGAATTTGGTTCTTACATACTCTGCTTCATAGACCAAGATACTTCAGCATCTGTCTTCCCTAATTACAGAAGGTGTAATGTGTATTAAAATGGGATGCAGTCAAATAATAACAAGTGAATATGGACACCAATTATAATCAGCTTCTGGAAAGAAACCTTGGACTTATATTACACAAGAGACTAACTTAATAGAAACTAGTGTAGCCTATATTACTCACAACGTAAACTTGTATTTTTACCTTCTTATTTAAATCTAAAACAGACCGAGACACGCTATCTATCTCCAATTCTGGCACCCACCCCACTGAATAGTTGCAGCAGATTTTTTAACAGTTGTATTTTAATAAAAGTATTGTTTTAGGCTTAGAGATGTCTTAACAGAAATGACATAGTACCTCTGTCATATTTCCTGGATATGTTCCTCCTGGTACTGCACAAGTCATATTTGCTAATTCATTTGGACATCTAGGCATTTTCAATATAAATTTTATATGTTTTCAATCTTGCTTGAACATTTTTCTTGCTATTTATTAAGTTTCTTAAGTAAATGAAGATCAAGTAGAATGACAATATTTATTTTTAATTAAAATAATGAATAAGACTTATTATGTATTAGCATTCAATTTCATGTTATGATGAAGGGAATAAAAAGCACTTTACACTCCTAATTAGGTATCTAACTTTTACATTAATTTTCCTGACACTTTAAATTGAATTAACACAATACTTCATATATTGGGTAGAATAGGTTTTCTCGCATATATTCAAAGCTTACAAGTCAAATTCCGTTATAATATTCATATAGAAAGGACATGGTAAGACAACATTTTGTCTTACTTGTTAAGCACCGGGAGGAGATTACAGTCAAGAAATTAAGGGATGTCCAGATAGATAAGTACGCAATGAATCAAATTTGGATGTTAGATAGGAATTGTTTAAATGTATTAGAAGTAATACTTTCTAAGCAAAGCTCAAAAACATCTTTTTATCTCTCTTAAGTATGACTATTTTCTGAAGGCCTGTACATATTTGCATTTGAAAATGGGGATTGTTATTTATTTGTATGTTTATTTTCCTAGGTAATGTGTCCCAACTTTATGGTATACAGACCAAACCGCATCTTCAGATGAACTATTTCAAAATAAATAAATGTACGCAATAATACCTATCCTTTTCTCTGGTCTGTGTGGATAAAAAAAAGCTGTTTACCATGAACCAAGGAGGGGGAAAAAAAAAAAAAAAAAAAGCCAGTCTAGTCCTTGATCAGTGCCACCTCTTTTGAAAAGAACAGAAAAGTATTTTGCCAATATAGCTATCCAGAAATTGGTTATACGTAACAACACCAAAGTACTAAGAGTATCTTCTTAACAGTCTACAGACTAACTCATTTCTTGAAAAGAGACTGCTGGTTTTATGAAGATCATAGGTTTTACTTTTCATTCTTTGAAAAAGCCTTAATCTTATGGTTGTATAACTTATTTTAACATAGTGGAGTTGCCGTCTTGAAAACTGTAAAGCAATTCAAGTACTGTATAAATTCAAGTAGTTTTCACCACAATGAAAGGATGAGAGGTAATAGATGTAGCTGGAAGATGGGAAGTTCTCAGTAGACTTTAAGAATATGTATTGTGTGGCCAAGCCACACGTTGCTCAGAGAAGAAATGGAATCTCCCTCTACGGAAATAAAACTCAGTTGTGTAGGATCCTGAGAAAACTGATCTAACATCCAGATTGCACCTGCTTGTTGGGATACAGGTTTGGACTAGATGACATTCTGAGATTCCTTTCAGCTATAACTGTTACATGATTCCGAAAATATTTTTCTTAAATATTTATCTTTAAAGAGCAGAAAAATATTCTACTATCCTCAAAGGCCAGAAAACTCTTTTTTTTTTTTTTTTCCAGAAATGCTTTCTTATATTTCTGTATATATAAAACTATGTTTGCATACATATGTATACACATACCCACACAGAATGCACATTTGCACTAAGGAATACTGTGAACAACTTACCTGTATGGATACACATTAAAATGAAAACTGGGGAAATTACCTGTGAAATCTGTCATGCACATCAGTTATTCAAATATAAATGAGTTTTACAGTCTGTCATAATCATTTTTAAACCACCATTCTCAGTATTGTCTAAATGTTCCTGTAGACAGCGAAGTGTGACTTCCCTGATAAGCTTTTTATGATGCTTATCTGTGTAACATCTAAACACCTCATGAAAAAACTAGTTTACACTCCTTCAGATAATTGAATTGCAGTCAACATGATCTTCTACTTTCAGGAAGAACTGGTTCTAAGAAGTCTAAATTTTTTTCATTTTCTACACCCTTCTCCTCCTCCAAAACACACTCATGAGTTGTCACGATCTGTCTGCACAATTATCATGGCCTGTCTGCGTATCACTACATGGTGTAATTATCACAAAGAGATGCAATTATCAAAAAGAACAATCAAGAAAGAACTCTGTTCCTCAGAAGCTGTCAGAGTAATATATTGAATGAGCAGGAACAGCAACCAATGTGTTTATTAGTGGCACGATTAATACAAACCCTTACTAGCAGTTTATGCAAAGAACAGCCCATTTAGCAAATGCCCTTTTTTCCCTTGAGGTGCAAGGACTCTGGATCCTATTTAAAACCATTCCACCACAGAAGAAATTCAGCAATGAAATTAAAATGTGTTCAACCATGAACTGATTAAATTTACTAGAATAAATGTACTCAATCCTGCCTTTAGAGCATATTTATTTGATGGACAATTGCCATTTAGCAATGTGCTCTGGAGAAAAAAAAATCTCATTTACTTAATGAATTGCATGCTAGTTCAGCATCTTGAGGAAGAAATTTATCACAATATGTAAGTTTATTTCACAGCAGAGCACGGTATTCATAGGGAGTGTGTTAATACTCTGTTTTATACAGATGGTTACCATCTAATGCTTATCACCATAAGAAAAAACATCTTGTGTCTATGGCCTATTCAGCAAAATATAGTCCCTTTGACTGTGAGCTGTGGGAACCCTGCAACTCTTCACTCCAAGAACCTGACTGAGAAGCAGAATCTTTTAGGAAACAGGTTTGCTGAACTACAGAGTGCCATTTTCGGGAAAGTCATTATTCATGCTCCTTTCTACCACTGCAAATTTTGAGTATCTTCGTATACTGACATGTTCAACATATTGAAATATAAAAACATAGTGTTTGCTAACTAAATAAACTGAAGGCCAAGAAACCCCCTACCATTTTTTAAAGACAGGAATACAGTAGAAATGAGTATGTTTCCGTATGTCAAATCATACACGATTCAGTGAGCTTTTTTGGTAGTCTTTATTCAAATTCAGCTTTTTCTTTCTAACTCACTGTCCTGAACTGTTTTAGAAAAATATACTTATTAAAGTTCAGTGGAATTTTTTTTGTTAAATACTACTCTAGAATAAAGTGGATACATTATTCCTGATAACATTTTTATCATCAGAAAAGCATGTACCATGCTCAAAGGAAAAAAATATTTTGAGAGGAAAACATCTCAAATACACAACTTAATGAAAATGACAATATACTTTCTTAATATTAAATGTAATTGATATCACCCTAACTGGGAAAACAGATTAAAAGTGAATAATTCTGATAACAAGAGATGACTGAAACTATTTCATAATTTTTCAAGCAGACTTGTTTAACAATGTGGTGGAGACTCCAAAATATATGACATGTTACTCATTGTAATTTTTGTCTGGTTTAACAATCATACACTTAATCATCAGGCATAATGTGGCCCTAATCAATTCCTACAGTGATTGAGGGGTGTCAAGTTCTTCTAACGAGCTACTAACCCAGTGACTGACATGAAACCAGGGAAAATTCAGTTTTCAAGCCAGGCATAAATAAAATGCATCTCATGTTTTGTATGTCAGACCACCTGTGTCCATAGATAGATAACTAAACTCAAATAGCTAGTAGCATGTACAAGCTAGCTAGTGGCTTGTAATAAGTGCTTTACAAGCAGATATACATTAACCTTGCATGCCTTGAGCTAACTGGCAATCAGTTCGCTCACAGTAATATAGATTCAGATAGACATATCTTCAATGATCTGATGATTTAAAAAAAATTTACATTATTCTTTACTATTGTTACTAAAGATATCATCATACAGAGGTATATTACATATTTCTAACAATTCTTTTTTCTCAAAAGTAGAGGTTTTACAAGCTCCAATATTTAACTCATTTTGAGTAATAATAGTTTGGCAAAACATGTATAAATACAATACAGGTATTCTGTACTTTACATATTCATCCTTACCATCACAAGTTGGGAGTGGGTGACTCCACCAGTGATTTTTTTCACATAGCAAAGGCTCCTCATGACTCAGCCTATAACCTGGATCACAACTAAATGAGACAGTGGAACCTATAGAGAAGTCATGTCCATAACGACGTCCATGCACTGGTATGCCAGGATCCAAGCAAGAGTAAGTATTGACAGTTACGCCTAGATTAAAAAACAAGCAAGCAAACAAACAAGAGTTAAATAAACAACCTATAGGATTTGGGTTTGATTTTTTTTAAATTAATTTAAGTAATTCACTGTGCTGTGAGTGGGGATGAAGGCTCCATTATCACACATTTTCAATGAATCATCCTTGAACTATACTTCTTTGTGTTACTGTTATAAAATGTTATGGATAATGTTTTCTCTTGCAGAGAAAAACATCACATAGTTAACAGGATATTTAGTGTGATCCTATCTCAGTAACATTAAATGATTTTGTCCCTGAAGCCAATGTTCAAAAGCTTTGATGATCACTCAAAATTCTGATTTCCAGCCTTTATTTTTTCCTGATCAAACATTGTTATCCTAGCTAATTTTTTTTTAATTTCTTTTAATATTCATCCTTAAGTTTTTTACATAGATAAATTATTTATGTAAATAATTCTTACACCTAATATTATTTGATATCTGAGGTATTGAGAAAATAAAGAATAGCAGAAAAAAAGGAGTAAAAAGAAGTTGACTTGATAAAGAGAATTTTAATGTATGCTAAAAAATTAAGCCGTTTAGATTATTTCCCAGTGAAAATTTTAACTTCTTTATTAAAGAATCAGGGGGAAAAAAAAAAAAGAAACAAAAACTCTAGCAATATTACTTAAGTTAGCGAATAGAAGAAACATTCAGTGTAAGATTTTTAATGGGTTTTATTCCTTTTATTCCTAGACAAAAGCCATAAAATGTCCTTCCTTACAAAGAAATTCAGTGTGGAAAGAAATAATTAGCATAGAAAATAAGAACATATAAAAGACTTCAGCTTTCAATAGGGTATTTGAAGAGGGAAATGCTGAATAGAGAACCGTTAGTCATTATTATCCAGAAAAAGGAAATCCAAATTGGGTTGTACTGGATAGTATAAGACGATGAACCAGTAAGAACTAAACAAAAATAAAATTAATACTAGATGTCTGTATATAAACAGAGGATGTTAAACAGAAAAACAGCTACTGATAATGGTGTATTTTTTTATAAAAATGGTAAATATGTATATTTTCAATGTTCTCTGATACTATAAATGTAACTTTAATTGTTTACTAGTGTAAAGAGAACTGTAGGGAGGGGATTAATTTTAGAAAAAAGGGATTGTATAATGAAATCAAAGAATTCATTTATAATGAAACTTCAGATTTCCTTTCCAACTTTATTCAATTGAAACAGTTTGATATAAGGATATTTGTAATAAGTGCAGCTTCCTCTTTTCCTGTTCCCATTCCCAAACTGTGATTTCTACTATTTAACATTATTCATTTAGCCAATCAATTGAAGAATTTAGTGGTCTCTGCTGGCAATATTAATCTAGTTTTCCATATGTATAATGATAGCCATCCTTCAAACTTCAGAATGGATGAGAACTTCACAAAATCATAATTTCTTCAATGTAGATGATGATACAAATGGAAGTATGTGGTTAAAGGGTAAGACAGTAAAGAATCTTGAAATATTAATAGATTTTTTATGATAAACAGCCAGAACTTGACATTCACTGGAGTTCAAATTAGCCCAAATTCTACCTGGCAAAGTCACCTCAACACATATTGTATTTAATATCCTTATAATTAGTGGTCACGAATAATGAAAATGGCCAAAAATAATGTAAAAAATTAAGAACATCTGAAAATTGCTTGGCGGTAGTTCCAGCCAGTAGGCGTATGAAACAGAAATGGATAGATAACAGTGTGCTCATGACCTTTACTAAACAAATTAAATAGTGAATACAGAAAAAATATTATTTCACAAGAAAATATGACTTATTACAACAGAAGGTATATTTAAAAACAAAAAAAGTAAATGACATGATAATATATCAACTTATATGAATTTTAAGAGTTCATAAAGTATGAAATCTTACAGATACTTTCTGCAGTGTAGTTTATATGATTATAATAAGGGAAAAAGAATACTTCTGTATGTCAGAAGAAATCACATATGCATGTTTTTAGATCCCTAAAAATCCACAATCAAGCAACTCCATAGCTTCATTTTCAACTCATTAGTGTAAACTACATTTCCTATTACCTTCAGTCAGAGTTGCAGGTACATCAATCAGGACAGTAATTCAGTTATCTGCTTAAATTTTCATAATCTTCCTGATCTCATGCAGTTTTACACACACAGAAGTGTATTGTATAAAAGATAAGAATAACAAGATATAAAAGCAACATCCAGAAGAAAGGCATTTGCTTCCCATTCCCATCTTCTGATTCCTAACGCATGGAGCAGTACAGCGATGACATTAAATCGTAAGTGAAACTACCGGTCACCCCTTTTGCAGTTTAACATCACTAGATCTTTCTCAGTTTGATAAATAACATGAATTTACTGAAGATGACACATGTGCACCTTTATATTTATAACTAGAATAAGCATTGATGGGGAATTCAAATACAACTCAGAATTACTTACTTTCATAGTGAATCTTGAATCCATTGTTAGAACGACTGTTGTCAGTTGTAAAAAGAAGATAAATGAAATTGCTACTGCTAAACAGGAATTGTGGGACCTGTGTACCATTGTAAGAGCCCAGAAGTGGAGATAATAAATTTGGTCCATCATGAACTTCCAAAACATCGTAATTGAGTTCTGTCTGAAATCTGGAATTAAGGAAACACACAGAGGCACAAATATAAGAATTTGTTAAGACAAATTCAATAAAACCATATGAAGTAAGTCGTATTTTAAAACTATGCTCCTTTTCCAATCATATTCTTTTAATTATTTCTCCACATATCTATTTTACAATATCAGTATAATAGTATTAATTATCTTATATGATTAATACAATAATCAAATTTCAGTTTGGTGCCTTAGTAAGATGAGAAATAAGTTTGAGCTGGTTTGTACTGTAGGAAATAAAAGCCAGAAACACATGGTTTGTTAGCACAGATTAATATTACCTACATATAATATTCTATAGCATAAAATTATTTTTATTTTGGGGAAAAATTAAGTAAATTATGTAGGATATGTTGACACATTCTTTTATTATATCCATTCTATTAGGCACAAATATCATGAAGGTACTTTATATTATGAAAGAATCATACTCTGAACATCTACCCTTGAAAGTCATCTACAAGCAGGCATAGAATTACTTAAGTCTGCTCTGACACTCCAGTGGCTTTGTGTCAGTTAAGGCTCTGTCCAAAGTAGCAGCAGAAGTTATAGCAAAAAATTTTAAAAATCATATTTAGAAAGCACTATAAAACAAAATGCCTGTTTAGAGACAGCATGTGTACTGCTTCTGTCAAGGATAAACTGAGTGTTACAGTGCTGCTAGATATCTATCTGTCTTGTTTTATATGGTATCAGCAATCCCAAACACCTGTTTGGTATTTTGACAGTGGTTTCTCTCTTTCTTGCTATGACAGACTTTACATCAATCATACTGCTTTAATCGAGACTCTGATGGATTATTGAAAAACCCTTTCAGAATTAAAAAGAAAAAATTAACAGCAGGATCCTACAAAGACCCTTCAGATACTGCTAATTCTCTCTCAGATTCACTTTGATGCCTAATTCGGCTTTGTGAAATCCATTCAAGGAACTGCCTGACTAATGCCAATGTCCTGAGGAATTCCATATTGCAGCATTTGTGTCCCATGAGTCTAAGCCTAAAGATCTAAAGGAGTCTGGTGAGACATGAGAAGTCAAATTAAACCTCCAAAATATGTGTTTTCTTTTATCTATGTTCCACTGCTATGAAATAACATAGAAAAGGGCACATAAATAAAGTAATAGGGAGTTACAGGAAATATACGGAATAAGCCCAGAAGCAGGAGAACTGAAAAATTCTTTTTTTTGCCAGTTCTTACATGAACTTACAACGACACGTTGCTAAAAAGCTAGTAGGCAATAACTTGCTTTTTCCAGTACTTGTTTTTCCTGCTACTCTGTAAAAAACAGAAGCAATCTTAGAAACAGATCTTTTAGTCTTGCTCTGCTTTCTTAGTTCCTTTATCAAAAGCATACTTGAGATATAAAGTGTGAAAAGACATTGACCTTATAAATACAAAGCAACTATCAGGCCAGTCAAGACATGATGAAATTAAGTTGAATCTCCAAAGACATAACAGAAATCCTCTCGTAAGTACTTGTTGCTTAAAAACTACATACACCTCCTCAAACAGCAGAAAAATAAGGAGATGAAAGAAATTAGTAAGCACCCAAGGAAAAAAAAAGCGAGGGCAGTTTTTAGTAAGATGAAATGAAAGAAATTTGAAGGGGGTACTATGTGCAATGCTTTTGCTTGGTTGTTTGGCTTAGAAAAGTGCTCAATTTAAATTTAATTTATAAAGGTGATGCTTACATCATTTTTTCCTTGAATACCTTTCCTTTTGATGCTCAACTTATCTATGTATTTATATATCACCTGGTTATTCCCTGGTGTGAGGAAACAGTAGGGATTTATATGCAACCAAATAAAATATACTTTGTGCTCAGGTAAGACCACTCCAATGTTCTTTCCTACTTAACTAGTCACTATTCTTAAATTAAACCAAATGGCTTCATTGTTATGCGAGGTCTTTTCTTACGGAGGATTCACAAAAATTCATTCAAGCAGATAAGAGTGAAACAAACTAACACAGGAGGTGGCAAACACTTTTTTGTCTTATATGAACAGATAAAACTGCTTTAATATTTACAACATACATCTTTGTTTCTGTGAGACATCCTGTCAACTCAATGCAGTGTCAGGATGAGCAGAACATCCTGTTGCACAGCATATACTCATCAGTCAAATGTGACTAGTACTCCAATCAGTAGTTTGCTGATTAACATCCCGAACATTTAAATACTCCTAATTAGGCTTCATGATAAACACTACATTACAATGAAAAATGGCAATCGCATTTCTCACTTCTATCGTTTCAATTCAGCCTAAAAATCTACTGATTTATAACAAAAATTCAACGAATTATCTATTGTAGCTATGCCTGCAGAACAGCAGTAAACTTTTTAAAATATACATGCATGATCATAAAAAAAATATGAAAAAGTTATTATGAAACCTGTGAAAGCACAAAAATCAACAGTTATTATTTGCCTTAACTGTAGATCTCTTTCTTTTCACCAGTGTCTGGCTGAATGGCACAGGAAGACTTTAACATACAGTCATAGAACGCAGTACCTTGCACATATGCAATGTCATAAAAAAGAAGCCCTAGGAAGATGGGAGATTAAAAGGAAATAAACTACTGTGCAAATGATAAACTGATATAATGTTAAGGTGCCTGTCACTCTACAGGAAACTTGTATTAGTAAGAACTGTTCCCTTCCCCTTAGAGAATCCAAAAAGAAAGGATGCAAAGGTTCTAGACTTGTACTATGTATGTTTAACCCTGACTGAGAAATTAAAAATCTTTCAACCTACACATATTGTGGAAGTCTTAGTATTTGCACCAAGAAAGGTTAGAAAAAGTATTTCTCTTTGTTTTTCAGGACAAAGGTGAAATATAAAGAACTGGGAAAAATATGAGTTTGGGTTTTTTTAATCATAGAACCATAGAATCATAGAATGGTTTGAGTTGGAAGGGACCTTAAAGATCATCTAGTTCCAACCCCCTACCAGGGGCAGGGACACTTTCCACTACTTAATCATATAGGAAAGCCATTTGGGTATAGTTTTAAGAGTGTATATTTCCACAAAATTAACCCTCTTTCTTAAGAAAGTCCAGCTGAAGATTTACAAGCAGAAGGAGCAGAAAGAGGTCAGACTAGAATGAGTCTTTAAAAAGAAGCTAATATATGAGTGCCTCAGAATGTAAATTCAAAATTTCTGAAAAAAATTAAAGTCTAAGTAAAAAACCCTAGCATTAGTAGTTTACAAAATGTATTCTTTCAGTACACTATAGCAATTTACTTCATTATTTGGTTTATGTAATAACTTTTTCTTTACATCCAAAAATGTAATTATGTATTGAAGTGCATTTGTGTGAACATATATAGATGTATTTTTACTTTGTACTCCTGCACAGAAACACATAAGCATACACACACCTATATGTAAGTAGAGCCTCTCTGGACTGTTGCATCTGAGCACTATGTATATCGGTCCAAACTATGGCAAGCAACAAGAATGTCATAAATGAGCAGGAATGGAAAAAGAAGTGTCATAACGTCGTAACGAGATTAGGTTATAAAGAGGATAGGAGCTTTCTCTGTGATCTGAAGAGACCACATCTTGTTCTTATTGGCCTTACCTACAAGAGTAATAGAGGTTGTGCAATTTTATGGCAAGGCGTTAACGCATTAAAACCAAAATTGTACACAAGAGACTGTCAGCTTTAATGAAACTGATGTGCAAAGTAAGAAAATCCAGGTGGCATAAAATTTTGCAAATTAAAAGGCAAATGCTTTTCACTTTGATATGACTGTCCACAACAAATGTGCAATTGAAAATGAAATGCTGAATTAAAAATAAATTATTTGAAATTATATCTTTCTTTTAAAAAAATGGAGTTAATGAAAGTTCCAAAATGTTTATTTTTCATTTTGATTTTCAAGGCAATAAAGAAAATTAATAATTTTCTTTAAATTTTGAACTAATGTGAGTTTGATTAATTTCTGCAAGAGGGAGATATTCACTTCTCTTTTTCATTCTAATTAGCAAAAATTTGGTAAAGCTTGCTTTTAAACTGATGTACAGCTCTAGTGATCTTGGAAGACTAGATTTCAATTGATATTAAGGGTAAGAATCACAGAATCACAGAATGGTTAGGGTTGGAAGGAACCTCTGGAGATCATCTAGACCAACGCGCCTGCCAGAGGAGGGTCACCTACAGCAGGTTACACAGGACGGCCTCCAGGCGGGTTTTGAATGTCTCCAAAGTGGGAGACTCCACCACATTTCTGGGCAGCCTGTTCCAGTGCTCTGCCACCCTCAAAGGAAAGAAGTCCCTTCTCATGTTTAGATGGAACTTGCTATGTTCAAGTTTGTGCCTGTTACCTCTTCTTCTATCACTGGGCACCACGGAAAAAAGACTGTTCCCATCCACCTGACACTCTCCCTTTACGTATTTATAAGTATTGGTAAGATCCCCTTAAGTCTTCTCTATACTGAAAAGACCCAAGTGCCTCAGCCTTTCCTCATAAGAAATATGCTCCAATCCCCTAATCATCTTAGTAGACCTTTGCTGGACCCTCTGCAGCACTTCCCTGTTCTTGAATCGGGGAGCGCAGAACAGGACACAATAGTCCAGATGCGGCCTCACCAGGGCAGAGTACAGGGGAAGGATGACCTCCCTTGATCTGCTGGCCACACTCTTGATGCACCCCAGGATGCTATTGGCCTTCTTGGCAACCAGGGCACACTGCTGCCTCACGGTCATCCTGTTGTCCACCAGGACTCCCAGGTCCCTTTCCGCACAGCTGCTCTCCAGCAGGTCAGCCCCTAACCTGTACTGATGCATGGGGTCATTCCTCCCCAGGTGCAGGACCCTACACTTGCACTTGTTGAATTTCATTAGGTTCCTCTCCGCCCAACTCTCCAGCCTGTCCAGGTCACGCTGAATGGCAACACAGCCTTCCGGTATGTCAGCCACCCCTCCCAGTTTAGTGTCATCAGCAAACTTGCTGATGGTACACTCTATCCCTTCATCCAGGTCATTGATGAATACATTGAACAGGACTGCACCCAGTACTGACCCCTGAGGAACACCACTTGTTACTGACCTCCCACTAGACTCTGTGCCACTAACCCCAACCCTCTGGGCTCTACCTGTCAGCCACTGTTCAATCCACCCCACTGTCCATTCATCTAACCCACATTTCCTAAGCTTGCCTGTGAGGATGATGTGGGAGACAGTGTCAAAAGCCTTGCTGAAGTCAAGGTAGACAACATCCACTGCCTTCCCCTCATTCACCCATCTAGTCGTGCCATGATAGGAGGCTAACAAATTAGTCAGACATGACTTCCCTTTGGTGAATCCATGTCGACTACTTCTGATAACCTTTTTTTTCCTCCAAATGCTTGGAGATGATGCCCAGAATGAGCTGTTCCATCATCTTTCCAGGGAAGGAGGTGAGGCTGACCAGCCTGTAGTTTCCTGGGTCATCTTTCTTGCCCTTTGTGAAGACTGGAGTGACATTGGCTTTCCTCCAGTCCTCAGGCACCTCACCTGTTCTCCAGAACATTTCAAAGATGATGGAGAGCGGCCCAGCAATGACTTCTGCCAGCTCCCTCAGCACTCCCGTGTGCATTCCATCAGGCCCCATGGACTTGTGGGCATCTAGTCTACTTAATAGTTCTCTAAAGAGAACAATTAAGAAATATAAGAAATACCTTTGAAGTGTCCATAATACCTGTCCTTTGACTGAATACAATATCATGTGAACACTTTATTACACTGTACGCTATAGTACTAGAAAAAAGTTTTAAACAATCTTATCACAATGAGAAATTTTGCTAAGAGAAGCTGGTCACTTTCACACGCTGCTAAAAACAACTTTTGAATTCTATTAAAA
Organism: Ibidorhyncha struthersii; assembly: GCA_013398815.1. Lineage (NCBI taxonomy): Eukaryota > Metazoa > Chordata > Aves > Charadriiformes > Charadriidae > Ibidorhyncha > Ibidorhyncha struthersii. The sequence goes on from VZSZ01001860.1 coordinate 142,445, forward strand.
TTAATACATATCTTCTCTTTTAAGTTGAGTGTTACTAGGAGTAGTCAAAATATGCTGCATAAATAGCAACTGAAAAGTACTTGCATGATATTTGTGTGCTATAACTTCGATCATCAAAGGCCTTTTTTTTCCTGGATCATCATCTAAGTTTATTAATATTTACAATTAAAAAGAATGTAAAATATCCTTGAAAATATGTAGAACATGTAGCATTTTTTAATTATATTTTATGTTTTCTTTTCTTATAAAGAGCTAAAATGAAGTGCCCACATCTTGTTACTATGAGAAATTTAAGGTCCTTAACACATTTAAATCCTTGGAATCAGGAAGGAACCCAAGTAACAGGCAGTGATGTAGGAAAAGTGAAATGCTGCAGTAATTTGGGGAAACTGGAATTCCATCCTGAAAGCACACGGTTCTTCCACAAAGACAGATCAGCTGATTTGATAATTAAATATTTCGAGACTTGAAGATTTCACAGGTTTGAGAGAAAAAAACGTATTTCGTGAGTATAATTCATCATAGCAACACTGTTACGAGCAAAGGAAACATGTTAATCTTTAAAACCAGAAAATTTTCAACTGGGACAGACAGGCTTAAATATATGTATGCAAGGGAGTGGGAATTTCAAAAGCTTTTCAGTGCAAAAAAATTAGAAATTACACTGAAGATAAAATTTATGCTCTGAAGGCACTAAGGTGTTTTGGAAAATCCTACCTGATAATACAATTGCTTGATTTTAGAGATAGTGCAAATTAATATTATGACAGAACTAATAAACTCCTGCTTCTGGGTAAAAACTGAAAAATATTAAATAAGAAAAACATTAGCCAAGACCTTTCAAACGTAATTTTGATAGAGTGTCCTGGTTCAGCTTCTATCACCCACTCACAATTCAAGGAATCTTTATAATACCCTGGCCAGCCTGGAGAGAGGATTACTCCACTGGGAGATGAAAAATGCCCACCACATGGAGCTAAAAATGAAAGAAAGAGAAAGGTAAAATAACACAGACTTCCTATATGTAATTCAAAATTATCACTTTTGACATAGGACATCTACAACAAAGACATTTTAAAAATCCAGTTGCAGGAAGATGCAACAAAGCTTTGAAGCTGGCAGACTTCTGTAGGGTTCAGAATTAGATGGAGATAACTGAATTAAAACATTAAAAAGATAAAATAAACTGTTCAGTAAGTTCTGACAAAGTTTTTTATACCGCATTCTTAAAGACACAATCTATTTTCCTGTAATAAAGGACATAATAACAAAATATAATGTTTAAAACATGTCATTGCTTCTGCTTATAATTGTGAGCCAAGAGATGCGAAAAACTTGCAAGTTTCAGTTGAGAGTTGTTAGAAACTAGTGAACTGTTATTTTAACATTTTTGTTTTTGTTTTTGACATGAATCCACTGTAATATCGCATATATATTGGTTGTTATATTGGCAGTTCAAATTCCTCATTCATGAAAAAGACATACTTACCATTCTTACAACATTAGTTGATATTTTTGAAGCATTTGGCAGACATATATTAAATACTGTAATATACACATCTACAAGCAGAATTACTAGAAATAACATATATTTTTTCTGTCAGAGTGAGTACATATAAGCTAGGAAAACTGTATTAAAACATAATTGAAAGCAAAGTTTTTGGTAACCACATTTAAAGTTTTTCAATGGCTTAATTACACATTAATTACAAGAATAATCTCAACAGCAGTAGGTATTACAAAAATGAAGAACATTTCTTTGATAACAGTGTTTCTTAAATAGTTGAATAGAATCTGGTACAGAATGAGCGAAGTTTCCATTAGCTGATCAGTGTCAAGACAGTTAGTCAGAGTGCAGAAGAGAGCTTCTCAGAAGTAATAATAATATTTGACTGATGCTGATTTTGGCTATAGAGAGTGCTAGTCTACCCCAAAGCTGGTATAATCTCACAGCTAGGAAGAGTAAGAACTGTAAGACCAACAGTGCTAAAGAACCGATCTTTTAGGTTTAAGTCTTGCAAAACTCTGTGCGGGTTTTTAACGTCATGCATGAATGCAAACCCATTACATCTGATGGATCTACGTGTATACGATCTAAGTGCATGTGTCATCAGACTTTTGTGAGATCATCTTCTCCTCAGTGGTATACATGGTTAAGGAAAAGATTGTGGGAGTGCTTGGCATGTTTATGTTTATTTGTTTTCAGTAGGAGATTGATATCCCCTAAATAGAGAAATTAATTCACAGAATTATTGAAGAAAACAATTTATCACAGACATCTAAGAAATGCAGTAATTCCATCACTAGAAGTATTAACATTTTTAAAATAGATAGAAAATCACGATGTCTTTCTAGCAATTTAAAATATCTTGGACATTTTATGAGTTTAATGCATATTCAGTGTGGTAAATTGAACATATATTGTTCAGCACAAGTGTAAATATTCTCAAAAGACTGTATCAATGTATCTTTCTACATGTGTTTTATGCATATATATGAATACACTAAACATATCTATACAGACAAGTATACAAAAGAAAAGTCTCCTTGATCCACCGAAGACGAGACAGAAAAGCAGTTGATCTCTGAATGTATTTTCCGCTGAATACTTTTTCCTCTGAATATATTTTCCTTGAGTTACAATGTTAGGTATCAAATAACTAATTTCAATTATTCATTTCTGGGGAAAAAATATATTGTATAATACTTGACTCTAAACTGAACTTTTTCACTCACAGAAGTGCTTGCAAATTGCTGTCCTTTAGTGAATTCAGCTACTTCAGTAAAAACTGTTGCAAGTAGGGACATTTAGCAAGTTGAGTTTTTTAAAATTATTATTATTATTGTTATTATTTTAACCAAAATGGATTACCTAGAATCTTAACTATGGAAGAGGGAGTTAGGAGTAATGCTATTAAAAAAGCTTTTTCACAGTTGCTCTAACCTATGTGAGTGAGCATTACTTGCGAATTTATGAAGAGACTTAATCAAGCTTTCTTTGATGAAAACACACAGTGACAAGGACCTGATAAGGTGTTAAGCCCTATCGTAAGGAAAAAGAAAGTTAAGAAAAATATAATAGTGTAAGAGTTGATTTTCACTAGACTACCATAACAGCACAAACATATACAGCCTTATTTAGCATACCGAATTATAATTTAAAATCTGTGAAATGTAAGCTAAACGTTATTTATTTTCTGCAACAAATATGTTTTCCATGATGGTCAACAAAGCAGCATTTAAAAGACCAAAGCATTGCAGAAAGCATGTTTTTAAACTGGTGACCACAGTCTCAAATGATAAGAAGTCTACGATTTCTTTTTTTTTCACGAATTGCTGACTGGTTTATGGAAAATGAAATCTGCAGAATGTTTTAGGTATACAATTTAAACTTTACATTAAAACTATTTTTTCTGTCACAAAACCTTTTTGGTTAGACCTATTTATATGTCCTCTATGTGAGGCAAAGAAGAAAACAAGCAGCATACTTTTCAGTGCCTTACACGAGCAGGCAGAAGCAAAATTCATTGCTTCCCCAAAATATCAGCCATGACGAAGTAGGTAGCACCTTTTGCGGACAGTGCTAAATCAAAACCAGCAGACAGTAAAACTGAACACTCTCTTTTCCATTACCATCTGTTGTGTGGTACAGATGTGCACTGATGATATATTTGTCAAAGAGCTTTAAGCAACACTGTATCAAACACTGGATATCCCTTATTCGAGACAGAGTCCTCATCAAACTACCCACTTTTCCTATGTTATGTAAATAAGAATTGAGCTAACTGGATAAGTGGGTTCTTCAGGTTCAGCTAAGAAGGTTATCAAGCAATAGTCTTACATCTTCTCATTGAGGAGGAGATGATTTTCAGGGGACTAAAAACCAAAATTATTTACTCTTTTATAGCTATATTTCCACAAAATGTTTTGGCCATACCAATTCCACTCCCGGAGTGAAGGCACTGTATTCTGGAGAGCAGAACTTTTTAACTCTACTGAGATGTAAAAGGTATTAAAGAGCAGATTCTAAGCTGCAAACTGCAGTAGAAATTGTTAGCATTGGTTGCCTTCATTGAATGAAGAGATACCAGGATTAAAATAAGGATCTTTGTCACCTTAATATTCTCTCTTGAAGATGACATGGATATATGCCAAGAGTGGGATTTGTTCATCTGTACAAATAATTAGAGAAGAAAATGAACTTCAGTGTGTGTATATATATGTAAGAACTTTATTATACATAATAACTAAGTAGGCCACACGGCAACTTATAGACATTAGGAAGGTATAGTTTCTCCAGTTAGAAGTATGCTCCAGTACTTTTTTGGTTCTGATGAATATTGGTGTAAATACATTAGCCTATAGAACTATAAATGCATGACAGAGTTATTGTTATCATTAGTTTCTTTGCTTAATTGCTAATTAAGGATTTGATCCAGCCCAAATTAGATTTGGTGAGCTTCTCAGGATCTGAACCTTCAGGGACTAAACACATTTTCTAAAGGAAAACCTTACAGGGCTTTCTTTTCTTTTCTTTTCTTTTCTTTTCTTTTCTTTTCTTTTCTTTTCTTTTCTTTTCTTTTCTTTTCTTTCCTTTCCTTTCCTTTCCTTTCCTTTTCTTTTCTTTTTTTCTTTTCTTTTCTTTTCTTTTCTTCTCTTTTCTTTTCTCTTCTCTTCTCTTCTCTTCTCTTCTCTTCTCTTCTCTTCTCTTCTCTTCTCTTCTCTTCTCTTCTCTTCTCTTCTCTTCTCTTCTCTCTTATCTGTTAATTTTAGTTTTCTGACACTTTTCTAAACAAATTCACCAAATTAGCCTGGATTTCACCAAGCCTCAAAGTTCATACACAGCTGTCATAATCAAGCTGGATTTTTTTTCCTGATTTTCATTTTGTAAAGAGAAGGATGAGCTTTCTTTGTTTCTTTGCCAGGCTCATTATACACATACACATATTTATTTACATCACAGGCATCTGTATGTATACAAAGTTTTTTATTTTTGCTTGCTTTCTTTTATTGTTTAATAAAGCATCTTAGATAGTAAAGCACTGAAAGTGAGGTATAGACTGTACGTATGGGTTTTGTAACTATCTGAATACAACAATTACTTGTCATTTATTTCTAAACACAAGCAAAAGCTTTTGGCCTGTTACCAAAACACTTCAATATTCACTTCCAAAGTAAATGAGATCTGTCAGGAAATCTTCTGAAGATGATGAGAGATGAATGGATTCAAAGCAGCCCTACAGTGAAGGACTTGGAGATATTGGTGTATGAAAAATTGGACATGAGCCAGCAATGTGCCCTTGCAGCCCAGAAAGCCAATCGTATTGTGGGCTGAGAAGAAACACAGCCAGCAGTTCAAGGGAGCTGATTTTTCTTCCCTGCTCTGCTCTTGTGAGAGCCCACCTGGAGTAATACATCCAGCTATGCGGTCCCCATCACAAGAAGGACATGGACCTGTTAGAGCAGATTAGGAGGGCCACAAAAGTGATCAGAGGGCCAGAACACCTCTCCTTTGAGGACAGGCTGAGGGAGTTGGGGTTGTTCAGCCTGGAGAAAAGCAGGATCTGGGGAGACCTTATTACAGCCTTTCAGTAAAAGGGGGCTTACAAGACAGACAGAGAGATATTTTTCATCAAGGCCTGTAGCAATCGGACAAGGGATAACAGTTTTAAACTGAAAAACCCTAGATTACATAGGATATAAAGAAGAATTTTTTCACTATGAGGATGATGAGACACTGGAACAAGCGGCCTAAAGAAGCTGTGGATGCCCCATCACTGGAAATGTCCAATGTCAGGTTGGATGGGGCTTTGAGGAACCTGATTTAGTGAAAGATGCCCCTGCCTATGGCAGGAGGGTTGTACTAGATGATCTTTAAAGGTCCTTTCCAATGCAAACCATTCTATGATTTTATGAGGACATAATATTACTGCTGCAAAGATGGAGCCATGTAAATTACTACTGCATGTAGGTTTAACACAGACTTGATCCAGTTTCCAGTGAAGTCACGGAACAGCCTTAAACTGATTTCATAATTAATTGATCAGGGACTTCATTTACTGGGGGGAAAAAAAAAAAAAAAGATAGGAAGTTAATTCTGCTCTGGTAGTAATTTATTTATGCTTTTACTTAAACAAGCATGTGATCTGGACCATGACCAGACAGCTTTTGAACATGTCAAAGGAAGGAGACTCCACAACCTCCCTGGGCTACCTTTGCCAGTGCTTGGTCACCCTCACAGTAAAAAAAAACATATTCCCATGTTCAGATGGAAACATCTGTATTTCAGTTAGTTCCCATTGCCTTTGGTCCTGTCAGTGGACTTTGCTGAAAAGAGCCTGGCTCTGCCTTTTTTCTCTTTTCACCCTCCCTTCAGGTATGAATATACATTGATAAGATAACCCTCTGAGCCTTCTCTTCTCCACTCTAAACAGTCCCAGCTCTCTCAGCCTTTTCTCATAGGAGAGATGCTCTGATCCCTTAATCAGTTTTGCAGCCCTTCATTGGACTGTCTCCTGTTGTGTCTGTGTGCACTAAGGAGCCCAGGACTGGCCAGAAACTCCAGGTGTGGCCTCACCAGTACTCAGGATAGATGGGAAAGATCACCTCCCTCAACTTGTTGGCAATACTTTGCCATATACATCCCAGGATACCATTAGCCTGCTTTACTGCAAGGGCACATGTTTAACTTGGTGTCCACCAGGACCCTCAGGGCATTTTCTGCAAAGCTGCTTTCCATCTGGGTGGCCCCTAGCATGGATTGGTGCATGGCCTTGTTCCTCCCCAGGTGCAGGACTTTGCACTTCCCCCTGTTAAACTTCATGAGGTTTCTATTAGCTTATTTCTCTAATCTGTTGAGGTCCCTCTGGATGGCAGCACTGGCATATCAGCACTGTGGCATATCAGCCGCTCCTCCTGGTTTGCTGTTGTGGCAAACTTGCTGAGGGTATGCTCTGCTCAACCACTAACATAACTATTTATGTATTTTATTATCAGAAAATGCTCAATTTTTTTTAATAGTATCATGTAGGTATCCATTTAGACAGGGAGTAGAAGCATCTTACTTCTCAGGAAGAGAAAGCTGCACCATAAAGCTTCATAACACCACTGTTCCAGTGGATGTTATGCATACAAGGCTACACAACGAAAATTAATGGGCTAAATTTTATATCATAAAGAAGTTGGAAAGGTCTTACTGTACTGTTGACAGGTATGAGTCTCTACTAAAAATAGTGTGAAATATACAGCATTTCCCCCCCAAGACATAGTTATGTCTCAAATTTCTGTATTTTTTTTCACCTAATACAGTCTGCAAAGCATTTTGTCAAAGCAGCACAATACATACCATTGCCTATATTATTCTGGATCTCTCCATCACAAAAATAGATTAATTTTGCTCTCTTTGACACACCCTTCATATTGAAGATCATGAATTATCATGTGTTTGTCTGACCTTCATTTTTCTCAGGAGATTACCAGTCTCCTATATTAAAATAATGAACTGTTGTAAATAGGTATTTTGTATTTTTAAGGATGTAATAGTCCATCTTTCTCCTACTGTGTAGGAAAAAAAAAAAAAAGGGTTTCTAAAAGCTATATAAACTTCAGATTTCAGTATGTGGCAAACATTTCTAAATATGCAGATTTGGACTTTTTTTCCTCATTGATGATTTTAAGAGAGTGTTTCTCACCTTTTACCTTAAAGTTCCTTTTTCATACTATCTTCAGCAAACTGTACCAGTCAAACAATAAGGTATTTAAACTCATATTCACCTCAGCAATCAGAAGGTTAACTCTCCTTCATTCAGCATCCCTACATTTTATTGTATAGAACCACTTATACATATTCATAATACATATGTAGCCTATAAACTACAAAATATATCAACAAGAATATGAATAGCGGATGGCCTTATTCTGAGCCAGTATACTACCATAGTTGGAATACAGTATTGCTAAGTTTGTATAAAGCTCCATTTTCTCACAAAATTTACATGAAACTGTTAAATATTCTTTGGAATACAAAAAAGTAATCCTCTAACAAAAATACTCCTATGAATATTAAATTAAAAATAATGCTCATTATAAGATTGCCTAAATCAGGAGTAATTTATCTTTGTATTTGGGATCTAAAAATAATAGAGTGCTTTGTTGTTGGTTTTTTTTTTTTTCTGTAAAAAGAAAATCTTTCTTACCCTTCTTCTGATTGTGGTTCTTCCCGATGCCTGCAGTGCAAGATTCAATAGAATTTTTTATTTGACTTTCACCTTCACATGCTGATTTCCTAGATCCAGGAGTCCCTCCCATCACAATAGCTGGGTGACTGGGCTTATCTCAAAGAGCCTTGTTTTGTAGAAAATAAAACTGTCCCATCATCTTGCCAAAGGATTGTTTCCCTGACCTTGTTGACATTGATTTTCAGCCCCTGTTCTTACTTCCAGTTCTATTTGATGGTTGCCTGGCAGATTCATACCCACTGTCAGTGTGTTAAAAACAAAACAGTAGAAATATAATACAACTAGAGGTTGTCATCAACCAGAATCACTTTGTCAAACCCAGGTCTAAGTCAAATACTGAAAGCCAGTCTTAGCCTGATGTAAGAATTCTCACAAACTCTTATCTATTTATTTATTTGTATAGTAAGGTGCAGGGGTTGATGCTGGAAATTTCTGTATGTGAGTATGAAGAAAGCTTTGAGGATGACAGGCTAGTCACTGAACGTGTTGTAGATTCGTAGTTTTAGACCCTTTTTTCAGGAGCTTATCACCCGTGCTACAGAACAGCAGGATACTAAGTATTACAGGAGTTATGCAGGACGACCAAGGTTAGAGCTGCAGCACAGGTACAACATAGTATTACAAGAGATTATGGGAAAATCCTCCTTATAACCCTTACACGGGAAGGATGAAAGGCACAGGGACAGGAATCCCAAATTCAAAAGCATCAGGGAACAGCAAAAGCAGGGCTGCTCCACTAGAGAAGAGAAGGCAGGGGCCAATGATGCTCTCACACACACAGACACACACACACAGTTAGCACCTCCACAGACAGAGCATCACCCAACTCTACCTGAGCAAGGTGAACAGGACTGGATTGGTGACAGGAAAAGGGTCTGGTGACAGCCAAGTGACAATCACATGGATGCAATTTGATGGGTTAGGTCTGAGGTCTAACCAGGAAATCCCACGAGCACGTTGAGATCAGCAGAGAATAGGGCTGGAGACCAGCACTCTTGTGCCATTACTGAGGACTGACAGCCCCAGGCTGAGCTGAAATGGGATCCTGGGCCATGGGCAGGGCTGGGAGGAAGACCCAGCAGGGTCTGGTCAGGATTGCCCTGAAAAATGAGTGCTGACCCTATCTATCTGCATCACATTTATTGTTAAGTGGTTCTTTCCTATATATTGTAGCAGCTGACATTTCTGCAGTGAAAGGAAAACTGCAGAGCAGTCACATTCACTGTCTCCTAGTCAGCATATGGAGTTCATGCCTTTGAAGTGATATAGATGACAACAAAATTATGAGTTGTGTAGGGCAAGCAAATTTCACCTTGTATGAAATTACTATGTGTTACAGGCAAATGTGTACACGTTCAATAAAAATTCTGAACATCCCAGTAGACAAAATTACATTGTTAGCTTAAAAATGTTTTCATTTGTCTTCGAATTATATCTTAAATTTTAAAAATGTATCTAACTGTATGGTCGATAAGTATATCTAATTCCAATATACCAGTGTTCCAACTTCTAGGATTCCAATACCTGTTCCATTTAGAGTCCCAGATTACAGGTCAGATTATCTTGCTCATGGACAGACATTTAAAAATATCCCCATTAATTTAAATTTCTAATGTAACATTGAAAATGTAACCTTATATTTTATTAGCAGCATTATTCAGCTCCATGAACCTCATAATATTTCTGTGCTTCCAGGACAGCATTCTTGAAAAACACCTAGCACCCAGTAGCTCCTTTATCTTCCATGGAAGCTTCCCATGGAATCCCTCCCAGCTGAGCTCGGAGTGAGCCAGTTTGCTCTTCTAAAATCTAAAACCTTTGTCTCTGTGCTAATCCAGCATGTTCACCAGGATCCCAAACTCCACAATATTGTGATCACTGCAGATTATATCATTATTGATTAAATCATATACTTTTAAAAAGTTGTTACAAGCAACTGAATCCACTTTTCTTACCTTTAGCTGAAGAGATCTTAAAATACAGACAAATGAAGCAAAGATTATATTTTTATATCTATTAGTATAAACAAGTCCAAAGAAATATGCATAATACTGTGTTTTAGAGGTTGTGATGTATAGAAGTATTTAATTTCCATGAATAGGAAGATCAACTGCTAAGAGAAATTTCCCCAGCCTAGGTGTCACTGTGGGTAGAAGAAACATAAGCACTGCAACATACAGCTAAAACGTCTCAAATTATTTTAAAGAACATAGCTGAAAAACTTAAAGGAGATCAACATCCTCATTCTAACCTAATATTGTATCAGCAAACATCACTGACCACTCAAATGATTTTAAATTCTTCATCTGTATGAAGTAGGAAGTCAACAGCTGTATTTTGAAGAAAACATTCTGTATGAAACTGGGTGAAAATAATTAAAAAAAAAAAAAAAAACCACAAAACCCACAAGCAAACAAACACTATTGGTGTACTGCTAGCTCTGAAGATTATTGCTGTAAACAGTTTCTCAAATTGGACAAGTACATGCTTTAAGAAGAAGCATAAAATGTCTTTGGGAAATTGTAGTTCCACCAGTGCCAAATAGCAGCTACTTGAAAGTATGAACAATATAAACTATTCCCATTCCATTCCTAATAAGTTTCTTAGATGAGCCTTCCTTGTTACAGAAGTTACAGAGCACTGCTTGCATTACTGATGTTTATGACCATTTTTTTTGTGTTTTTTTTTTCTGTTCTTATAACAGTTACAAGAAAAACTCACTCCTGAATACAGGTTTATAATAAAAGCTCATCCCTTACTAGAATCTTTTACTAAGGACTAGGTTATACATGAGCTTTGTGCTATCTGTTTGCAAAAATCTGAACTTCATTTGGTGACAACATAAAAGACAGCAAGTTCTCCTGAATCAGAAAGAAATGTTACACATACCTCCACACTTAGGAATAGGTCCACTCCACATTACTTTTCCGTCCATTAGCATGCAAGTAATTGTTTCAGTTCCTTGTGTTTTAATAAATCCTTCCTCACATATAACAGAAATTGAACTCCCCAGCTGAAAGTTGTCGCCAAAACGCCGAGCGTTGATTGGCACTCCAGGATCAGGGCACTCGTTGTGTCCAAATGCTTTTCAAAAGAAGAAAGAAAGCGGGGG